>BSYO01000056.1:44915-83312 GCA_033239525.1 Nepenthes gracilis | reverse complement strand
GGCCCCCGCTCCCGGCGTCGGAGCCTCCACCTCCCGAAGGCGCCGCGAGAGCTGCTCGCGGCGAGCAACCGCCAGGCCACTTCCCCAGGCACTGGCCTTGTCGAAACGACGAAATGAGCAGGAAAGAAGTTGCCCGGCCGCGAGGGCTGGGAGGAGAGCCTGACAAAACCGCGACCAGCGGCAGCTGAGGCAAGCGGCTGCGGGATCCAAGCGACGCGCCTCCCGAGGCCGAGAAGTCGCCACCCGGCAGAGCACGAGCGCACCCGCAGGGGCGTGGAGCTCGGCCGGCGCCTCAATGCGCGAGGCTCTACGGACCCCTGGTAGAGGAGAAAGTCAAGGTGTTGTGGGATACCACACATAAGGAAGACCCACACCCTCCTCCCAGCTGACCTCGTAGATCACCCTTCGCTATGGACTTGCGGGGCGCGGCCACCCGAGAAAGTTCAAGATGCGATTTTACGGAGAAGTGCAGCCAGGCAAGGACCGATGGATCACCTCATTTTAGCTTCCCACCTCTCTCCACAAGGGGCGGCGAGGCCACACGATGTGTCAATGCTTCCCGTCACCCTTAGGGGTGACGTCTTTTGCCTCCTGTTCCACGGCCTCCCACCGGAGACTCCATACGCTCGTTCGACGAGCTCGCGAGATAGCTTCCTCGAGGCCGATTCGCCTCCGGTAGGCGGGAGGAGAGGCAACCATGGCACCTAGTCCGCCTCCGCCGCCGAGGTGGATGAAAGCTTTGGCGGTTCTGGACCGTTTCATCACAGCTGCGACGGATCCTGCGCCTCTCCGACCAGTGGCTCAGCAACGCTTCGTCGCCACTCGCGGCGGGGGGGACTTCTTCAAGCACCTGTCATCGCACCGGCCTCGAGACCTTAGGAGAAAGTGAGACCATCGCCGGCGTACATCACGGCCGAAGAGGCCAATGAGGCGAAGAGTCCGGCGGCGGACCCGGCCGGAAGGCTGTGGCCAGACAGATTATTCTCCATCGAATAACCTCCACAATAGCAACGCAAACCCACGATCCATAATTAATACCTATGGATTCTCTGAGAAAATCCGGCGAAGTTTCCTGCAACCGATGAAAACCCCAAAAATACAACTGTTAAAATATCCTGCACAAGCACATAACTACTCAAAAGGCTTAACTCAAAGCCTACAACACGCCACACGGATCACACATCGGCCATATCATCCATGGCTCCAATACGAGATCTATCTACTATCTTGGATCTAGAGAGATGCCATCTAATGAAACAAAAGTCCAAAATAAATATCTGAAGGCGGAAGCATAACTAAATCATCATACATGCGGAAGCATAATAAAACCATCAAAACAACAACTATAACGAGCCACGCTCATCCCGAGTGGCCGTCCACGATCGATCCAACTCTAAGTCCAATCTTCGATCACTCACCGTCCGGTAATCACATCAAGCAAGCCTCTCCTTGTTCTATCTACATGCGCCCAGACTAAGTGTTCTCATCGAAAAGAGACAACAATAGCAAGAGTGAGCCAACACTCGGCAAATGTAATCATAAACACCCCTCAGAGACACGTAGGAGGCGAGACGAGAGGGGATACACACACTCTTCCACAATCAAGAAGCAGGACGTGGAACAGAAGCGGGGGGATCACTCGATCCCTCACGGTTCTCATGGTTTCATCTTGAACCACTTTGGTTTCACGCGGTTTCTTACGGTTCGTATCTTGGAGTCAACTGGATTCATTGGGTTCTCATTAAGTTTCTTTGGATTCATACGTTCGTCGATTTAAGTATTATTCATTTTCTTTATTATATCATCTTTGCGGACCGGCTAGTAGATCGTACTAACCAACGATGCGAGAGAAGGGGGGAATGTGTTCGCTACACATTCTAAAGCCACGGCTACTATTTTTAGGTCGGTAGCACGACCCTCGGTTGCATCCATGCAACAATCATCTCGAGGCGACTACATCTCAATATGTAGCGTCGACACACCCCACACCCCAGGGTCCGGGCAATCCTCGTTCTTCCACAGTAGTTTCCTAAAGCGTACCCACGGACATCACCGCTCCACGGCGGCCGGAATACGAGGCCAAGTATTCCTCGGGTTCCCACCACGATGGACATGGTACACTAAAGAATACTACCCATATGGCTTAGGGTCCTAGTTTCAGGATTAGGTTCGACACTTGGAGAGGGAAATCCACATTTGCCATACAATCACATCTCGGGAAATCTCATTCCCATCACAATCATCTCCAACCGAGAGATTACATCATCAATCACATCTCCATCCAGGAGATTACATCATCAAGCACAATGTGGACTTCCTTCCATTCCCGTCACGGTTCTCAATAACCAATGGAACTCAATTCCCTTAATCACAATCCGTGGGACTCAATTCCCTTAATCACAATCCGTGGGACTCAATTCCCTTAATCCACAACCAATCGTTCCAAATCCACAAGAGAGACTAGATTTCATACCTCAGATGATCACGTGTCATTTTGGCACCTCCGGAACTCATTCCCTTGCCTCCAGCACACGGATTCATATTCGGGTTCTTACTTTTACGTTTAATCGATTAACGTTACTTTCATACGATTATGATCACATATCACTTTACATTTCTCATTTCGTTTTGGGTGAACATTATCATTTCTCTTTGGACACCCGAACGCCGTGCAGTTCGATACTTGGAAATCGGACGTCCGGTACATTCAATTTAGTCTTTGTACGATATTACACATTTGGCTTGATTTAACTTATCACAAGGGTGGAAGTATACAACTTCCCATTTATTTCGGATTATCCACAACGGGAAACTATCAAGGCTCCCGGATGCCACGAAACGGGTCAAATCTTGCGAGATTCGGCATCCGGTCGATGTATACATACAATTGGGATACGGGGATTCATATTCTAGGATCACATCATCATTTCTGAAGGTGACAACGCGATCATCACCTTGGCTCGGGTGAATAAGAATAACGCCCCTTTAGAGGGCCGGAGGCCGCGAACGGGTCCCAGCGCGAGATCGGACCCGCGGCCGACATATATGCATCATTGGGACGTGGGCATTCCAATTTTGAGGTCAATTTCATGATACGAGGCCGGGAAATGGGAAACCTCCAAAATTCCGTAGGTTAGGGTTTGATAAAACCCACCCGGGCGAATCGGACACGAATCGGACAACTAACCACATTTTCATGGACCTCGAGGCATGGGTTTTCAATATCCTAACATTCCCCGTGGGTATCGACACAAAATACCCAACAAAAATACACAAACATCGAAAGAGAGCGAGAAGTGGGTATGAGAACACTTGCCTCGCGTGCTCTACATTTTCTCCAACTAGCTCGAGGCTCGGAATCGGACCCGAAGGCCTCCATTTTCCTCTTTTTTCCTTCGCGAGCTCCTCCTCTCACCGGGCTCCCACGGCCGCTGCCGTTGCTCGACCGCAACTCCCGGCCGGCCACCACCTCGCACGGTCGTTGCCGGCCGACCTGCCCGACCCGTGCGTCACCGGCGCCGGCGCCCTCTCTCGCCACTAAACCCTAACCTCGCCCCTCTCTCTCTTTCGAATTCCCTCTCCCGATTATGCCCCCCTTCCCTTTTAACTTATTATATAAATATATATATATATATATATATATATATATTATATATTACGTTTTCTTTTAATCCCGATTTAAATTCGACACCCGAGCGATCAAATGGGCACACTCTGCAGACCAACAATTAAAATTCTTCCAAAATTTCATAATGTTAAATTAATTTTCACATGCCCGAATTACCCAAAATTACCGAAAATAATAAATAATTCCAATTTAGTCCGATAAAAATATTTCAGATTTGGGATGTTACATTCTCCCCACTTATAAAAATTTCGTCCCTCGAAATTTAACGAATCTCAAATTTCCAAATGAGGTGAACTCCGCAAAACTGAAATCATTCCTCGGACAACGCCTATTTTAAAACCTCATGCATTGGAATTGTCCTAGTTCTCGTCATAAAACAAATCCTTAGCCTTTCAAAACGGCCCAATCCGGTCACTTATCGATTCTCTCATCCATCGATACAAGGAAGACCTCATAACGATCCTCCAAATTTCAAAAGTGACCCACAATCATGCCAGATATCTCCCAACCCAAACCGACACTTCGAACGGGTCAATGGACTTTTTCTTCAATTCATTCCAAGCCTCGAAAGAAATCGGTCACTGGGACCTCAACTTTATTTAGAAATCTCTGGGCCACGGGCCTGGCCGCTTACCACCCGCGCTCTCGATCAATCCTCAAATCATCAAATTACGGCCTGAATCATAACAATCGCCCAAAAGTTGACAAGACCTTCAATTCTTGCCCAGATCTCTAAATTCCGATCACTTAGTAACCTCAAGATCCCGTTGGCATATCAACGAGCCAACCGACCCAACCAAAACCGAATACGATTCTATCTTCCAGTAAGATCACGACATTCTAACACCCGTCATTTGGACTTACTCGTGATGTAACTTTCACATTACCTGAAACTTCAAAGACATACAAGTCCAAAGACTCAGCATCAATTGCCAACATTAATGCCTATTTTCCCCCAACGAAAACACTTGAGGTTCACTTTCTCAACCTTTAGACAAATCTAACCACATGCAAGGCCATATGATCATCTTCCTATCTCCGAAGACAATACTCCCGAGTTTTCAAAAGAAAACCTCAATGGCCAATTTCCGACGCGTACACGTGGGAGGGTACACTAACCTGAACTCCTCCCCACTTATCTCAAAGATATTACTTTCCCACGAGAACTCATCGGACCCATTAGGGGTCAACCCAAATGTCACGATCATCACCACCCCATCGATTAGATCGGGATAATTGCACACTTCCACGACACAATCGGCCTCCCCAACCAGCCACGCAAAAATTCTTATTCCTCAAAATCATGCAATCACAAAGCCACGAGCTTAGGAAGGCATTTTTCTCAACTAAATTAGCATTCCTTTCTCGATGGGACATGCGAATTATCAACTATCCATAAATCCTGAACCAATCCTTAAGCAATTGCACACCACGATCGATATCTTGGAATTCCTTGATTATCACATGAAGCTACTTCACATCGACCAGGACGTGGTCGAAAGATCATCTCATAAAACTTCATGAAACGCCATCGATCCTACAAGACCCCGAAACGGCGTTTTACGGACTTACGGTGGCCGTATCCTTGACCGGATACCGTCGGGCTCTGAACTCCTATTGATCCATAACGGTCCCATTACGGACCCGGATCGATCTTTAGAATTCATCAATCCTTCACGGCTCCTGGACTATGCCCATCCATCCATGGCTTGATCATCCAATCATTAGTCTCCTAGCCAATTTTGAAATTCGTGAACCACCTCATCGGTCCATCTATTTACCTCGAAGGTTACGAGATATTCGACCATGATACCAAAAGCCGATACTTCTACTACCGCTTAAAAAAATCCTCAACGATTAACGTCGATTGATATGACCTCGAATTACCGATCATAAGATAAATCGACCAATCTTCCCCTTTCGATAACATCCTCGATCAATTGATTTACAAGAAAGACGATATCAATTTCTTGATACCTCGATCAATTCAAACTCATGCTCCAAATCCTGACCCGATTGTCGGATGTTATCTTTTACCAATCCGACCAAATTAGCAATCGCAATTCGTCCACGAACTACTATTAAGATCATAGCATGGCTTAACACTTTAACTATCTCAAGTTTATACCCAAGATCACGATTCATTACTAGGCAATCGACCCGATAACTTACTGACCGAAACCTTTAAACGTCACAACAGGATTGGCATCACAAGACGATTCAAGATAACCCAACAGATCGTATCCACGAACTCCAAGGATATCACAACCTCGATACCACTTATATCGAACCTAGATCCTTAATCCCTAGGATCACAAAACCATAAACATCATCGGGGTCTCCAAGACGCAACTGCCGTGACATCACGATTGAGAAATTTCATTTCCAATCTCGGCAATCCACATATTTCGCATGCACCATCACCGCCGAACTGCGACCCCCACGGTCTTGGATCTCCTCATTCCAAGATCGGAGGATACGACCATTCTCAATCAATACCCGTGCTATCTATAACTTAGATCCTAGTTTCAAAATCTCTTCAGAAAGACATTCGTCCAACATTCATCCGTGAATAGCTGCTGCCATATTTCCTTTCACCTTTCTGAATACTAGGTCGCTCTTGACATTACCGCCAAGCCTAGATCCTCCCAATTACACAATCTCAACCACAATCCCAACATGGGTTCGGAATCCTCAAAACAACATCAAATCGCAATATTAAACCCAAGAAGCTCTCCTCCTGCCACGACAGGCGACATTAACACTTGAGTTAATACCTTAGGATTCCGATTTAAAACACCGAACCTTTTCACCACCTGTCCAGGACTAAAGACATCCTTAGGTCTCGCGATCGGACTATCACTATTGAGACATACTCCCAAGAGTCTCATTGACACAAAATCGATTCAAGAAGCTTCCACAATACATGAGACCATATTTCTTAATCCTCGAGACCCAAGATCTTTCTCACGTCAACCACCCGAGGTCGACTTCACTTCCTATCCATTGCAGGGCAACACGTGTCTTCTTGCTCAGACATGGGGTCACCACAACGATATCTTCAACCTCAAAATCCACATCTTAATCTTAAGGATCTAGATCGCCCCAAGTCTAGACACTTCATAATTTCCAACCTAGAGCTTCATATGCCCAAACATAACTCCACCCGATTCATCACGCTTCCCTAGGTTGGCTAGCAACCCTTGAAGCAAGGTACCGATCCAATCACTTCAACCAAGAACCGATCAAACTTAAACCTCAAAAACCGATTAATTATCCAAGGCCTCGAATCGAACCCACGATCGGTCCAAGGTCCCAATCGATACTAGTCAAGTCGATTACTTAGGTGTCTCAACACACCATTCTTTCTCTCGACCTACGATGGCAACCCAATACTAGTAGTCCCCATTCAGGAGCCGCTACTAATATTTTCTTGAAACCGAAGCAATTCGGATCAAACCACTCCTAGAACACAAGCTAGGACGTGTAGGCTAGCCATTCTAATGAAATTACCGCTTCCAACTTAGTGCTAGTCTAGGTTCTAGGACTGGGGTAACCAAAACTACCCGGACTAACTCAGTCCTCACAAGCCTTCATTCGCGAAAACGATCAATCTTAATCAATCCTAAGCTTAGCATATGATTGGAATCAACCCTAGGCATCTCTCTTATTCTCTCGATACTAATCAGTGGCCAGAACGGATTATTCTCCATCGAATAACCTCCGTCACAATGGCAACGCAAGCCCACGATCCATAATTAATACCTATGGATTCTACGGAAAATCCGGCGAGTTTCCTCTGCAACCGGGGCGAAAACCAAAAATACAACCTGTTAAAATATCCTGCACAAGCACATAACTACTCAAAAGGCTTTCAGAAGCCTACAACCGCCACACGGATCACACATCGGCCATATCATCCATGGCTCCAATACAGTACTCCTATCTACTATACTGGATCTAGAGAGATGCCATCTAATGAAACAAAAGTCCAAAAATAAATATACAGACGCGGAAGCATAACTAAATCATCATACATGCGGAAGCATAATAAAACCATCAAAACAACAACTATAACGAGCCCACGCTCATCCCCGAGTGGCCGTCACGATCGATCAACTCTAAGTCCAAATCTTGATCACTCACCGTCCATAATCACATCAAGCAAGCCTCTCCTTGCTCTATCTACATCGCCCATTTAAGTGTTCTCATCTGAAAGAGACAACAATAGCAAGAGTGAGCCAACATTGAAAATGTAATCATAAACACCCCTCAGACACGTAGGAGGCGAGACGAGAGGGGATACACACACTCTTCCTGATCAAGGAACGGGGACGGGGAACGAAGCAATCGGGATCACTCGATCCCTACGGTTCTCATGGTTTCATCTTGAACCACCGGTTTCACGCGGTTCTTACGGTTCGTATCTTGGGTCACTTTGGATTCATTCGGTTCTCATTACAGTTTCTTGGATTCATACCGCTTAAATCGATTGAGTATTATTCATTTTCTTTATTATATCATCTTTAGGACCCCGGCTAGTAGATCGTACTAACCAACGATGCGAGAACGAGGAGGAGGAATGTGTTCGCTACATTTCTAAAGCCACGGCTACTATTTTAGGTCGGTAGCACCGGACCCTCGGTTGCATCCATGCAACAATCATCTCAGATTTACTACATCTCAATATGTAGCGTCGACCACCCCACACCCCTGGTCGGGGCAATCCTCGTTCTTCCACAGTAGTTTCCTAAAGCGTACCACAGACATCACCCGCTCCCACGAGCGGCCGGAATACGAGGCCAAGTATTCCTCGGGTTCCCACCACGATGGACATGGTACACTAAAGAATACTACCCATATGGCTTAGGGTCCTAGTTTCAGGATTAGGTTCGACACTTGGAGAGGGAAATCCACATTTGCCATACAATCACATCTCGGGAAATCTCATTCCCATCACAATCATCTCCAACCGAGAGATTATATCATCAATCACATCTCCATCCAGGAGATTACATCATCAAGCACAATGTGGACTCCCTTCCATTCACGTCACGGTTCTCAATAACCAATGGGACTCAATTCCCTTAATCACAATCCGTGGGACTCAATTCCCTTAATCACAATCTGTGGGACTCAATTCCCTTAATCCACAACCAATCGTTCCAAATCCACAAGAGAGACTAGATTTCATACCTCAGATGATCACGTGTCATTTTGGCACCTCCGGAACTCATTCCCTTGCCTCTAGCACACGGATTCATATTCGGGTTCTTACTTTTACGTTTAATCAGTTAAACGTTACTTTCATTACGATTATGATCACATATCACTTTACATTTCTCATTTCGTTTTGGGTGAACATTATCAGATTTCTCTTTGGACACCCGAACGCCGTACACGGTTCGATACTTGGAAATCGGACGTCCGGTACATTCGTACGTAGTCTTTGTACACGATATTACACATTTGGCTTCGATTTAACTTATCACAAGGGTGGAAGTATACAACTTCCCATTTATTTCCGGATTATCCACAACGGGAAACTATCAAGGCTCCCGGATGCCACGAACGGGTCAAATCTTGCGAGATTCGGCATCCGGTCGATGTATACATACAATTGGGATACGGGGATTCATATTCTAGGATCACATCATCATTTTACGAAGGTGACAACGCGCGATCATCACCTTCCGGCTCGGGTGAACAGTAACAACGCCCCTTTAGAGGGCCCGTAGGCCGCGAACGGGTCCAAACGCGCGAGATCGGACCCGCGGCCGACATATATGCATCATTGGGACGTGGGCATTCCAATTTTGAGGTCAATTTCATGATACGAGGCCGGAAAATGGTAAACCCCCAAAATCCCGTAGGTTAGGGTTTCGGTAAAACCCACCCGGGCGAATCGGACACGAATCGGACAACTAACCACATTTTCATGGACCTCAAGGCATGAGTTTTCAATATCCTAACATTCCCGTGGGTATCGACACAAAATACCCAACAAAAATACACAAAATATCGAAAAAGAGCGAGAAGTGGGTATGAGAACACTTGCCTCGGCGTGCTCTACATTTTCTCCAACTAGCTCGAGCTCGGAATCGGACCGAAGGCCTCCATTTCCTCTTTTTCCTTCGCGAGCTCCTCCTCTCCCGGGCTCCCACGCGCTGCCGTTGCTCGACCGCGGCCTTGGCCGGCCACCACCTCTCACCCGGTCGTTGCCGCCGCTGCCGACCGTGCGTCACCGGCGCCGGCGCCGTCCTCTCTCGCCACTAAACCACAACCTCGCCCCTCTCTCTCTCTTGAATTCCCTCTCCCCGATTCTGCCCCCCTTCCCTTTTAACTTATTATATAAATATATATATATATATATATACATATAATATTATATATTACGTTTTCTTTTAATCCCGATTTAAATTCGACACCCGAGCGATCAAATGGGCACACTCTGGCACCGACCCAACAATTGAATATTCTTCCAAAATTTCATAATGTTAAATTAATTTTCACATGCCCGAATTACCCAAAATTACCGAAAATAATAAATAATTCCAATTTAGTCGATAAAAATATTTGGGATTTCGGGATGTTACGAAGCCCCCCGGCCTGCGGGGAGAAAGAGGGACAATGGCGGCCCGAGACTTCTCGGAGCGCGGAAAGCGGCCAGCCCGGCCGGCCCAAGAAGGATTACAGCGGGACCTCTCGGCCAGCTGAGCGATAGCCGCGAACATCCTGATGCAGATCCGGGGCGAAAAAGTTCTTCAAGTGGCGAAAACGCCCAGGTCAGTCGGCGGCGGCCGGACAATCTTGCCCGGTATCACGGCTATGCAGGGCACTCGGCCGAACGGCCGCACCACCTGCGGCAGGAGATTGAAGATCTGATCCGGCGAGGACACTTGAAGCGGTTCGTGAAAGGCTCGGGGTAGGAACCTGCTCCCTCCGACGGAGAACCCAGCGAGCCACCAAGAGCCCGCACAGCAGCCGGCGTAGTCCACATGATCTCTTCCACCGACGCTGCGAACACCAGGCGCGAGCCGCCGGAGATAGCTTCCAGCAGCAAGCGGGTGAAGTTAGGGGTTAGGAATGATGTCGTTAGCTTTAGTGGCGAAGACATGGCGCATGTAACCTCCCCCCACACTGACCCCCTTGTTGTATCGGCCCTTGTTTCAGCTGGTGGTGATGACTACCAACTGAAACGGGTCTTCGTTGATAATGGAAGCTCACAAAACTTGCTGTATCTTACTGCGTTCGTAAAACTAGGACTAAAACGTAACCAAATGAAGGCGGCAAACGGTCCATTGTACGACTTGGACAACGAACCAGTTCCAGTACAAGGGATAGTACGACTGGAAGTCACGATGGGAACCCACCCGCGCTCCATGACGCGTGAGTTGGCGTTCCTCGTCGTTGACCTTCCATCTGTCTACAACGCCATACTTGGCAGGCCCTTCTTGACGGCCTTCCAAGCGGTCACGTCTATCCCGCACCTGAAGGTAAAATTTCCCACCCCTTGGGGCGTGGGAGAAGTTCTTGGAGACCAAGAGATGGGACGGACCTGCTACCTGTCCCAAATCAACCCTGTGGCGCCGAGCAAACCAAGCGAGGACCTAGACCTCCGCGACGAGATGTCGCTTCAACAGGCCCAATCAGGGGAAGAAACTGAAGCAATCCCACTCGATCCCTCCGATCCAGAACGATGTGTCAGCATAGGGAAATCCCTTCAGCTAGCAGATCGCGATAGGCTGATTACCTTCCTTAGGGCTAACTCCGACGTGTTTGCCTGGGGCTCCGCTGACATGCCCGGGATATCGGCCGATGTCATAGTCCACAAGCTGGGCCTTGACGCGAGCCGAAAACCCGTCAGGCAAAAGCGGAGGAACCACTCCGTCGAGAAGTTGGTCGCCATTCGGGAAGAAGTAAAGAGGCTCTTAGACGCCGGATTCATTAGAGAAGTCCAGTACCCGGAGTGCCTGTCCAACGTCGTGCAGGTGAAAAAGAGCAGCGGCAAGTGGCAGATGTGCGTCGACTTCACTGACGTGAATAAGGCCTGCCCCAAGGATAGCTTTCCGCTCCCAAGGATCGACCAGCTCGTGGACTCCACATCCGGGCACGAACTATTGAGCTTCATGGACGCATACTCAGGATACAACCAGATCCGGATGGACCCAGAGGACGAGGAGCACACCTCGTTCATGACAAATCAGGGGACATATTGTTACAAAATGATACCCTTTGGTCTCAAGAATGCGGGAGCAACGTACCAGCGCCTCGTAAACAAGATGTTCGAAGCTCAGATCAGGCGAAACGTGGAAGTGTACGTCGACGATATGCTCGTGAAAAGAAAAATCGCGAGCCAGCACGTCAACGACCTGGACGAGACCTTCCAGATCCTCCGACAGCATGGGATGAAGCTCAATCCTGCCAAATGCGCGTTCGGGGTGACTTCTGGGAAGTTCTCAGGCTTCATTGTATCCCAGCGCGGAATAGAGGCCAACCCGGAGAAGATCAAGGCAATACTCGACTTGAACCCTCCGCGAACAATAAAGGAAGTCCAGAAGCTGACAGGGCGGATAGCCGCCCTCTCGCGGTTCCTAGCCAAGTCAGCCGAGAAGTACTTGCCTTTCTTCAAGGCACTAAGGGGCACCAAATCGCACGGGTTCAAATGGAATGAGGAATACGACGAAGCTCGCCGCGCGTTATCCGCAGTGCGCCGCTCCTGAGCTCGCCGCGCGAGGGAGAAGATCTCTACCTCTACCTGGCCACATCGGTTTCAGCCCTCAGCTCTGTCCTAGTGGCAGAACACGAAAGCAAGCAACAGCCAGTATACTACGTGAGCCGGGTGCTGACTGAACGTAGAGGCCCGTTATCCGCACGCCGAAAAAATGGCGCTCGCTCTTGTCTATGCGGCGTGAAAGCTGCGGCCCTACTTCCAGTCACACCGGATCATCGTGCTAACGGACCAACCGTTGAAGACGATTTTGCAAAAGCCAGAGACGTCCGGCCATCTGGTTAAGTGGGCTGTCGAGCTCGGGGAGTTCGACCTGGAGTTTCGGCCGCGACCAGCCGTGAAAGGGCAGGCTCTGGCAGACTTTATTGTCGAGGCAGCAACGCCGGCGCAAGCGGGGGATAGCGATCCAGAGAAAATGATAGACGGTGATCACGCTATATGGACTCTCAATGTGGACGGATCGTCAACTCAAGCAGGCACCGGAGCTGGAGTCGTGCTAAGGACGCCCGAAGGCATGGAGATCGTATATTCCGTTACCCTGGCCTTCCCGGCCACGAACAACGTTGCAGAGTACGAAGCCCTCCTTGCGGGCCTGCGGCTGGCGAGGGAGTGTTCCGCGCGGTCGTTAGTCGTGCGTAGTGACTCTGAACTCGTGGTCAATCAGGTGAAAGGGAACTTCGAAGCCGCGAACCCGCAACTTGTGAGGTATCTGGCGAAAGTAAGGGCCCTGATCCCTGAGTTCGGTCAATTCGAGATCGAGCATATCCCGAGAGAAGATAACGAACGTGCAGACCAACTTGCCCAGGACGCGGCCGCCAGAACCGCAGAGCAGTACGCAAGGGAGCCCAGGGAAGTCCTGAATGCACCCAGCATCGACACTGAGGACCAAGAAGTTTTGCAGATCGATACAGGAGATAACTGGATGACGCCGTACATGCGGTTCCTAACTGAGGGAACCTTACCAGAAGACGCCGACGATGCCAAACGGATCAAGAAAACGGCAGGATGGTACACGGTTCTGAATGGAAGGCTGTACAGGCGAGGATACTCGGCTCCCCTCTTGAAGTGTCTCACTCCGGAGGAGGCCGACTACGCATTGGCAGAAGTACACTTGGGGCTGTGCGGATCACACATTGGCGGGAAGAACCTAGCATTCAATGTCATGCGGCAGGGCTTCTTCTGGCCTACCATGAAGCGAGACGCTATGGAGTTCGTCCGCAAGTGCGAAAGTTGCCGAGTCCATGGCAGCATGACACACCCTTTGCAAGAGTGCACTATCTCCAATCCCCATGGCTATTCGCGAAATGGGGATCGACATCGCTTGGTCCACTTCCAATGGCTGCCGACAGAGAAAGTTTACGATCGTTGGCATCGACTATTTCACAAAGTGGATGGAAGGCTGCCCCTTTAGCTAAAATCCACAGAGAAATAATGCGACGGGTTCCTCCGTCAAGGCATCGTTCTGCCGCTTTGGGATTCACGAGGTTGTGGTGACCGATAACGGACACAATTCACCGGCAAACGCTTTGAAAGTGCTAGCTGCGACCTTCGCATCATTTCCGTGCACACGTCCGTGGCGCACCCTCGAAACCAACGGGCGGGTCGAAGTCACCAACCGCACGCGTTGCACGGGATAAAGACGCATCGGAAGACGCGGGGGCTCCTGGGCCGAGGAGGCCGCCATCGATCTTTGTGGTCATACCGGACAACGGCACAGAATCAACAAGGGAGACGCCCTACAACCTTTGCTTCGGAGTCGAGGCTGTGGTTCCCATAGAAGTGGGAATGCCAAGCCTACGGGTCGAGCACTTCGATCCAGCCACCAACGCACAAAGGCTCCGGGAAAGTCTAGACTTGCTCTCAGAAGTTCGGGACGCCGCGCAACTCCGAACTGCCGCCTACCAGCAGCGGGTCGCACGATACTACAACAAGCGAGTGAAGGCGCGCCCGCTGGAAGTTGGAGATCTGGTCCTCCGGAGCGTAGAGGCAGCGGGAAAGACCGCAAATAGGAACAAACTCTCCCCGGGATGGGAGGGGCCGTTCTTCGTCTCCGCAATCCTCCGGAGCGGAGGGTACAAGCTGCGCGCCCAGAACAACAAACTGGTCCCACGGACCTAGAACGCCGCCAACTTAAGGAAATATTATCAGTGATGCAACGACGACCCAGGTAAGTCGCACACGCATGCATCATAACGAATGCTTGAACATGATTTTTGCCTTTTGATTAACGCTATCATTCTTATTGTCATGTTGCATATTCATCTGTGTGAATTGATGGCATGCATTGCATATCTAAATCAAACGACCTAGACTGCTCCTAAGTTGGGAGGACAAGCGTCCGTCCGTAAAACCAGTCCTTGGCCCAGTGCCAGGCGGTCCAAAGCAAACCATCTCAGGACTCGTCCTCACGCCGAGCAACCTAGGGACAGCTCTACTCACCTTGGCCCCGCGCAGGCCCCAGCGGCCCACTCGGGACTTAGCCCCGCTGGTCGGCCGGGCGTCAGGCTAGGTGGCCGAGACACTTGAGATCCAGGCGATCCATTACAAAGGCTATACGCCGACGACCCATGCGGTCAAGACAATAGGCCTAGGGGCTCCCAGAGTCCCCACTCTACGGCCAACAAAACCTTAGGGGGCAAAGAATCGCAGGCGTGCGGCGACCTTCTTCAACAGAAGAGAGCACCCTTAGTCTACAATGGTTGTGGGCTAGGACCTCAACTTGGTGATCATAACGCTTTGAGCAGGAGCGACGCACCTCCCGCAATCTTATGCGACCGAGTCCTAGACCCAGGAGTCCGATTACGCGGCACGACCCGGCTGCGGCCCGCCCCTCATGGAGGCTCCAGGGGCTTGGCGACGACATCCGCTTTACCGGATCAAGCTCCCCAAACGTGTGCGCTGTGATGACCTCCTCTTACGAAGGACGAGCACCACGCAAGAAGGCGCCTGTACAGGGCCTTAACAACAGCGGCTCAAAAAAGCCCAACAATCAAACATGAAGAATGATCCAACGGACGGGAACAAAGCAAAAGGCAGACAACACTCTGCGAAAAGAAAAAAAAGCACGGAAAGGAAGCTTCTCATTTATGCAACAAACAGATGCGGTACAAATACACAAGCATATCTCAAAATTCGACGGCAGCAAAGGCTAATCGGGAAGGGTCGATGGACCCGCCTCCTCAGGGAAAGTCTTCAGGCGCGACGCCTCTCCCACCCCGGCGTTCCCCGGATGGAGGACGCCGGCTGGGACGTGAGGAGCCGCCAGGGAGACAATCCTACGACATAAGCGGATATCGTCCCAAAATCGAGCGTCTACCGCTGACAGCCACTCTGACGGAGAATGTCGGCCGACCTCGTCTCCAAACAACTTGGCAATCCTTTCCTCCGCTGCAGAAAGAAGGCCCTCCAACTGCACAACTCTCTGCCGCAGCTGCCCGATCTCCGCTGTAAGAGATGCGATTCAGGTCTCGCTGCTGTAGACGAGATGATTCCCGCTGACGATGATCCGTTCCAGGTCCCCGCGAAAGGAGTCGGTTCGTACCTCGAAGGGGACCGTATCATCAGGAGCCTACGCGAAAGGAAAAGTCAGAAGCATGCCAGAATGAAACAACAAAGGGAGAAGTTCAGAAGGAGGCAACCATACCAGAAGACGCGCGGCGCGCAGGAAGCGTGCGGAGTAGCCCAATAAAGTCTCTCCACTCGGGTCTCGGCTCCCGGCGCAGGGGAGGGAGGGCTGGAAAGGCTGGGCTTGCCCACGGGCCTTCATGAGACTCTTGACGCGAGGGCGTCCGCCTGCCCGCCTTCCGGCTGGCCCGCATCGGCCAGGCGAAGCGCGCAAACCTCTGGACATGCGGCCCGCGCAAGCTCATCCAAAGAAGTCTCTCTCTGGGTCTCAGTCTCCTCAACTGCTTGAGGGGGGCTGACTGGAAGGCTGGCAACCGTAGGAACGCTCGGGGGCTCCCGCCACGAGATGTCCTGTTTCCCTTCGTCGACCTACTTGGAACAGCGGTAGGAGCAGTCCCGACCTCGAACATGCGGCCCGCGCAAGCTCATCCAAAGAAGTCTCTCTCTGGGTCTCAGTCTCCTCAACTGCTTGAGGGGGCTGAGTGGAAGGGCTGGCAACCGTAGGAACGCTCGGGGCTCTGCCACGAGGGCGTCCGATTTTCCTTCGTCGACTGCTCGGAACAGCGGCGGAGCAGTCCCAACCTCTGGAAGTGCAGCCAAGACTCCAGAAGGCCCGTACACAGAAATGGGCTCCACAAGAATCGCAGGCAACGACGCAGGCCCCCTGGCCTCCGACGCCGGCTCAGAAACGGTAACAAATGGCCTCTCAGGGCTGTCCAGAACAACGACGTCTCCCGACGCCTCAACAGTACAGCCAGCAGGTGGATCCCCAGCAGGTAGAGACTCGACCTCGCAGACTTCGTGAGCGGATGGCTCCGCGATCGAAGTCGACGAGGGTACGGCAGTTTCCCTCTGGCGACGCGCCCTGGCGGATCTCATCGGAGCCGAGCTTCCCGCAGCGGAAGGACCGGCGACTCGTCTCCTTGACCTCCTCCGGGGAGTCGCTTCAGCTTCCCTCAACCTTTTAAGGGCAGCCGCGTCCTCGTCATTACTCGAAGAACGCAGCAATGAGCAGCTCTCCTCCTCAGCCCCGCCGGACAGCGGAAGAGCCTCCGTATCTCCGGGACCTCCCTTGCCCGGCCGCCGCCCGGCCAGCGGGAGGTCCCCATCTGGCGATCTCGAACGTGACAGGGGTAAGGTAGTGGCCACGTTTTTTGAAGTTCTCCTCCTCAGACTGAATGGCGGAGATCAGCTTCGAGGATTCTGCGATGTCCTCGTCGGTGGGCTTGTTCCGAAAGAACTCCGAGAACGGGCCCCACGCCCTTGGAAGCTCACAATCGGGAAGGTTCTGGATAAAGAGGAAGCGCTCCTTCCAGCCCTTCACGGAGTCAGGGTTGGTGCCGCGCAAGTTGAACCCCGCCCTGGGGGTGAGAGATATCCAATCCTCTGACTCCGTGGCCCGAAAAATGACCCTGGCCGCCTTCGCATCAAAGTTGCACTGGTGCATAATGGCGAAGACGCACAGAGACACCAGGTAGCGCAAGGCATTGGGATGCAGCCTTGCCAGTGGGACTCCCAACGCCTCGACTACTGCGTGCAGCAAGCAGTGCGCTGAAATACGAAGACCCCCTTCAAATGATACTCGTATACTGTGATGAAGCCCTCTGGAGGGCGTTGGCTATGTCTTGAGGACCAGGGACACGAGAAATCAGCTCGCTGGGAATCGCGTAATCAACCCTAAGGGAGGCTATATATGCCTCAGTCAAAATCGATTTGGTGTTACGAACACCATGGCGCACCATTCTGGAAACTCGAGAAGAGGAAAAACACGCTTTGAAGCCATTTGTCTCACGAAAATCGCAAGTGCAAATGAGGGAGGAGAAATCAGAAGAAGAAATAAGGGAGATCGACGTTTGGCTTAAATAGACAACGCCAAACCAGGAGGCGGGGAAGCGAAACGCCGCGCCTCGGAGGTGAGACACGTGGTGGCATCCAAGCGCACGCGAGAACCTCGATTGATTGCAATGATGGCTAGGCGCCAGGCCAACGGATGCAACCCTTCAGCAGCCAGGCTAGGGGTCACACTGGCGCCGCCGCATTAAATGCGGGCTCACGATAGCAGAGCCTCCGACGACGTGCACGATAAGCAAAAAAGGGAAAAATGAAGGAAAAGGAGAAACCGCCACAAAATAAGAAAATCCAGCAGACGAGATAATGCAAAAGGAAAATTCTCATTACGGCAAAACGATCATGTTACAGCGCTAGCAAAAAGAAAAAAAATGGCGCAATGGTAGCAAGACGGTCGGCAAATCCCGGGGAGTGGCCGGGAGGAACCTTGAGCGGGAAAATCCACCAACTGATCACGGGTCTTGGCGGATGAGTTGCGAGGATCTAGGACACCCACGCGGAAGCCCGGATTCTCCAGAGAAGCAAGCCTTCGACAAAGCCTCATGGCGTCAAAATACCTCCGATCCAGGTCCGATCTTATTTGCTCCGGCCGAAGCATCGACCCCATCTCCGTCCGCAGCGCAGCAACTTCAGCCTTGTGATGCCGCCCAAGTTGCTCCATCTCTTCTTGGAGCGTCGATATGCGACCCTGCGCCCCCACGTTGGCATCCGCCAACCGTATGACCCGGGCCTCCGACTCAGCCAAAGAGTTCTCTAGGTGTGCAACACGGGCCCGCAGCCACTCTATTTCGATGGCTGCGGCCCCCCGACGCGGTGGAACGCCCTCGAAGCCCGGAGGAACCCCCCGACACCGAGAAGGGCCGGCGACCGTGGCTTCAGAGCAAGCCCCCTCTGAGGCGTGGGCCCCAGAAGACACGGGAGCGTTAGAGCCGAACTCGGACTCGTGAGAGGAGGGCTCCGTGTCGCTTGAGGAGTCTTCCATCGCCTTCGCAACGAAAAAGCGCACAGAGGAAGATCGAACCGCCAGTGGATGAATAAGTACACGGGTGTACCAGATTTTGGGAAAAAACGGCACGTTTAAATAAGCAGATTTCCTGAAAGAGCGCCAAGCCCAAGGGGCGAAGAACATTTAAGGAAGGGCCAATGGGAATCCTCCACGTGGGAGGCCCCTGGAAGCTCGCGCGTTTCAAAGGCGGAACGACGTCTCCTGACCGCGCAGAAATTAAATGCGCTGGCAGCCCAGGGGACGTGACGGTTGAAAGGGACCTCACAGGCTCCCAAAGGACGACACGTGGATCCTCAGGGCAAAACGCCCGGCGACGGAAAGAAGCATTCACGAAGGCAAGACAAAAATTGAAGACGAAAGGGACTACTTCTTTTATTAATCAATGCTTTCTTACAAAGTACAAGACCTACAAATATGAAGCTGCGAAAAAGGTGAAAGAAGGCTGCGGTACGAAGCCTAGCATGCTCCCGTACCTCGTCCCAGCAGAGCCCCTCGGATGACCACTGAAGCAGTCGGAATTTCGCCCGGCAAACGAGGCGGGAAGCAAGGAGCATCCCCCGGTGGAAGTTTCCAGCCCGTCCACCATTGTCCGGGAAGCACTTCGAAACCGGGCACTCCCGGAAAGTCCGATGTCGAGGCCCGGCTTCCTGAGGGCTACTTACCCGTAGCCCTTCCCGGATCGGCGCCACAGCACGGCTGCGGAGTGGACACCGGGCAGCCTAAGCGGGCGAAGAGGGCCGCGGGAGGTCAAAGAATCCACTCGGCCCGAGCCGTAGCCTTAACCGAAGGAGCCACCACGGCGACGAGGCGGAATGGCGAGCCACTCTCGTTAGCAAAGGAAGCAAGCCATGAGGCTTGGATTACAACGGTCCTCATCAAGAATTCCAAACAAGCGGCTGATCCATCCGACTCCCACTCGAGGAACCGCCAAGGGTGGGCAAAGCCAGGACCCTCTCATCGTCTCTCCGGTGACAGCTAAGGCATGAGCTCAACTAGCTTGGGCGCTCAGCTATTTATGGACAAGGCACAAGCTGCCCTCTCACCCAGCGCAACACCGCATCCAGCGAACGTCTCTCGGCCGGCGGCGACCACCGGTCGAGGCCGCCCAACTCCCGAGGCGCGCGAATCTCGCCGGGCGGGGTGGCCCAGTCACGGCGGCCTGAAAAACCTGCCACGGCCACAGGAAAGGCGCGAACTTGGAAGGCGACAAAAGGTGGCGCGAGCGAGGAAGATGCGAGGCCGTGTGAAATGGGCCGGAGGACATGCGAGGCCCGAGCCAGCGGCCCGGGGAATGGGGGGCTAGTGTTGGGTCCCATGTCTGGCCCATAAGACAGACCCGAGCCCACAGCGGAGGCGAAGCCCACGAGGAGACCAGCCCAGTCAACGGAAAGGCGCGAAGCCATGCTGGCTGGCCAAAGGAAACTGCAGCGCATTAAATGCGTCGCGGGAAATGAGACGAAAGGCGGAAAGGCTGGCGATAGAGGCATGGTGGCGCCACACAACGCCACCCATGCCCCGTCTGCGGAGAAGGCTGCCAATCCCCGCGCGACAGGCGTGGTCTACGACGGTCAGCAGCGTGCCCAGCACGGCAACAGGATAACCGGCGTGACCGGCGGTCCACAACAGTGACCAACGGCGCAATGGCCCAAGCAACGGGCGTCTGGACACGAAAGAGTCCAAACAGGGGGAGGCATATAAGGGCCCTCACCCCCCAGAGAAAAGGATTCCGATCTGAATTCCGACTTTGATCCCACGATTCTGCATCTAAGAGCGAACTCTGGTTCCAAGCTCTCTGACTCAGCTTCCAGCAAGCTCCAATCCTCTTAACGGATCCAACGAAATCGTTTTCCTTCTTCTCAACCCGCCAAGCGGGAAAGTGAGCCACTCTACGCAGTGCACTAAGGAAGCCAGGCCTTCCACCACCTGCTCATTACATTTCTTCATTCCACCACACAAGCTTTTCTTACGCTTCACAGCATTTCTCCGCGCACCCCTTTAGCGTGCGCATTTCCAATCCCATTGCGGGAATTTGCGACTTAGCGTCGGAGGCGGCGGCCTTGTGGGAGAAATCTGCCCAGGACCCTTCACCTCTTGTTCGTTGTTTGTGTTGTGCAAGTCCGGGTTACGAAAAACGGAGACGGGACCCTTCTTCGGGCCGCCGCGCTCTGGGAACGAAGGCTCCTGTCCGTACGATAACCTTGGGCCGGGGCCTGTGATTCGTAACGGCCATTGTTATCTCGGACAATCCATCAAGCGAATGCCACTTGAGCATGCAACTTGCACCATGTAGAATAGTAACGTTACCAAAGGTTCAAACTAAGACTTACATCACATAATTTGTCATTTCTAAAAGTTCGGCAAATTTTATTTTATTTTTTGGCTTTTTTATCAGTAGGTTCCCTTTATGAAATTTGCAACTGTTAAACTTTGTTTCTGAATTTCTTCCTCTTTATATATTAGGATAAGAATCAATTCTTTCGTCATATAAATATTACTCTTTTTACAAAAATAAGTTTATTTAAGAAATAATTTTTTAACTAAAATAAAACAAAATCATATGAACTTAAACATTTAATTATTATAATAAATTGTTAAATATATACCATACCATGGGAGATAAATTTAACAATGACAACTAGACAATGCATTTCTAGTCCTACTAAAAATGATATTTTGAAGACATCTCCGCCGGTAGACGGGGCTGCCAAGTCAGCTGTCTTGAAATTGGGCCTATCATATTCAAGCCCATTTTTCTTTCAGGCCCATTGGGCTACTTTCCCTTGTCCAATATTCATAATTAGCCCATCTACTTTTGTTATAATTGCACAATCTTTATATATATATATTTTTTTTGTGTAGGATGAAATTTTTTAAAATAAAAAATTAAAAAAAGATTTATATTTTTTATCTATAATAATTATAAAAAATTATATATAAATTATATTATTATTTTGAATAATCTTATTTATATAACTATTTATGTATTTACTTATATTAAAATCCGTAAAAGTAGGTATAGATGTTATTTTATTTTATTTTTTTATTTTCTATATCTATATATTACATTTTAATAATTTTAATATAAATAGATAAATAATTAAATATATAAATATTATTATTTTTATTATTTTTTTCAAATTCAAAATCGCCTGGTCAACCCGTTTTGGGCAGTTACTTTTGTCTTTTGAAGTCATTTTTCAGGGGTTGGAAGCGTTACCTCGTTCGACGAAAAACCCTACCCTGATAAAACCCTCCTCCCTCCGTCTTGAGGCCTCTTCGTGTAAATGGAGAACTCGGCTGAAGAAACTGTGAAATCCATTTCTGATTTATCAATGCAAGAGAATGCAAATCCATCTCAATTTGAGCCTCTAAGCAAGAAGTGAGTTTTCTGCGTTGCTACCCCACCCTGCTGTTCTCCTTGTAAATAAATTTTAAAAATGGTTAAGGATATTATTCAATGGATTTATGTGACTGTAATTTCTTAATTTGGAAAGTGCCCCAAAAAGCTACAGAAGAACACGAAGAAAGAAGAGGAACGGCGCAAAAAAGAGGAGCTCAAAGCCAGCAAACAGGTTTTATGCCATAATGTTTGATTTTGCTAACGCTGTGCTTGTTTAGGTTCTGGAAATTTTGTGTTCCTGGTTATAGTAGTTATTAGAATATCCTTACATGTTTTCTTTAATTTAAGAGTTCCTCTTATATATCAAGATAAAAAATTGACTATTTGGGCTTTCTTTATGAGACCAAGATTAATGTTAAATAGTAAACAGTTAACGAGTGTTTTTTGAAGCATGTGATGACAAAATGGCTTAAAAACAACTTACCTTTTACCATATACACAAGATTGACAACAAATAGAATATATAGCATAACAGATATTACAAATTAATTTACCCTTTTAGAATGGAATATAAAATTATTAGTCTTTGGTAGGTTTAAGTAATTAGTTACCTCTTGGAACTTTTAAGATATCCTCTATAGTCAAAGCATTTTTTTATTAGTTGCAACCCTTCTACTGAGGCAGGCATATATATGCAAAATCCAAACAAAATTGATCATTTGTCCAATGCATTTTGTGTGGGATAGTATTTTCATCCTCTATGTTTATTTGCAATTAGTTTATTTTGAAACTGTGGTCCATCAGCTGCTGCCACGTTATTTAAACAAAAATAACATCGTTAAGTTATATACAATGCATTATCTAATTAAGTAATAAATTAACATGGATATTGGTTTACTTTGAATATGGGAAGAAGTTGAGTTGAATTCCCAGAGCCACAACAAATCCATCTGGTTGAACGAGAAACTGATCTTCTGGCATTATAATGACTCTAAATACACGATGAAATTGATGACTTCTAGTCTTACTAGAGCGACAAAATAACCTCGATTTTGTACCTTTTTGATCTTTTAATATAAAGAGAAATTTATGTACCTGTTCTTTGACACAACCGCATCTATTCTTTTTCATATTTCCTCTATATTATAGTGTATACACTAATTTTGTAAATGCATCAGACTTATATAGATAATATGATGACATGTTTTGGACAGCTTCACCAAGATTTAATTCGCTCATCTCTTATTGCCACTCATTGAGGCTCACCGAGTCACCGTCTAACAAAAGAGACATGTGTAAATAATTTGTTACGTTTAAGCATCTTTCCGATATTAGCATGTTATTTAATAGATAACCCATGGCAATAGCCATTGTTTCAACATCATCTAATATATAAAACACATGAAGCCATAATATTGATAATAATAAATATTATATATGAAGATGAAAATATCATTTCGTAACCCAAGCCTCAACAAATCCTCAATTCTTCGACCTTACCCCCAAAGAGCAAGCTTAGATATAATAGTGGCACATTGATCATGTTTTCCCCGGTGGAGAAACCTATCCTACCCTATGTAATGTCTTTAGAAATAAGAAGAGATTGACGAAAATATTAGCTCTATTCTTTAATGGGTCTTGTGTAAGGGCTAGATATAATCAAATAAACCTAATCAGATCTTGAGTTATACATTTTTATCGATTATGAAACATTTTCTTTATGGACTTAATTTTATCTTATGAATCGTTGCCAACCAACACTCAGAAGATTTTTTTCAAAATGCATTGACTTTAAAGGTCGAGTGATGTTTCTTTTGTAAGAATGCACCAAGAAATCTTTCATTCTCAATTCTTTTCAAAGTTTATCTTCCCTCTCGCTTGTCTTTCCTTGTCCAAAGGTGTTCTTTATGGAGGTGGTCCAAGCTCCTAGGTTGCTTCCTATTAGTTGGCTACTTTTCCTACACGTCCGGACCGAGGTGGACCAACTTGTACCAACACATCTCCTCTCGTGCTATCTTACCTCTCGTTAAACATACTCAAATTGGGATGCAAAGCTTCCTCTTTTAATTTGTCGGTACATTACCTTTTCTTGTCCGCCACCGCAAGTGCCACTTCCTTTGTTCCTTTAGTCGTGTGGTTTTGCTGCTTCTTCTTACAACCCATAAGGTTAGTTGGTTAAGCATCTTAACCACTTTACTAGACCTCGAGGTAGCCGGAGCATGGCACCTCTTTTGCGGGTCTCGAGGCTTACAAATGGGTTTCCTATCCGGCACCATGGTTCTTCTTGTACCTCATTAGCCTCGGCTACCCTATCCCGGGTTCCAACTCTTCTCGCAGCCTTCCACATTTTCTTATATTTTTTATGTTTTGGCACTTTGGCCTTCTTTGGGACCTCGCCTCCTCTAATACGCCTTCTAGCATTTCGACCGCTAGGGGTACTGACCTTCACATCTATTTATGTAATAAAATAATGATTCTAATCGAGATATATTTGAATCTTTTTAATTGGCCGTGCTAAAATAATATTAAGATAGGTTCTTTTATAATGAAATAGATAGCACTACATTAAATTCGATAAAGTTTTCAATTCATATATTCTCATTAGACGAGAACCTTCCTGTCCACTTTTGTGGTGTTTTGTCACATCTCGCACCTTAGAAATCTCATTAGCCCATATTTTATATTTTACCCATTTAGAGTTAAAGGTTCGATGCATTGTAGAAGTAATGACGTGATCTATCAACTATTCAATCGATTTGGTGAGTTTTAGTTTTATTATGGTATAAGTTGATATTTGATATGATTGGATTATAGAATTGGTCGGGTATACGCCCATGGTTATATTTTAAAATTAGTTTGGTTATTATGTCATATTTGATTATGATTTTTGGTTAAATTATTACCTCATTTACTTATAATTATTAAGCAGGTCGTACTTATTTTGTTCGAACGGTTATTTGATGAGATCTTGTGAATTTTTAATTTGTTAGGTCTAGTGTATTTATTTTGTCACACATAAATTTTTAAAATTTTAATTAATTATTTAATTAATATGTTTGGTCTGAGTTCATAACAATTTCTTATCTTTGTCTGTGACTTGAAGAAACAAGAATAAGAAAAACCCCCCTAAAGTATGAGATTGCAAACTTCACTTCGTAGTGGATTTTGAATAGATTTTAGTGATGTAGTTTTTCCTTCTAATTTTAATAAGGTTTTTCACATAAGAATTATTAGATTATTATTATTATTATCATTGTTATTATTTTTATTATTATTAATATTATTATTATTGTGAATGGGATTTCAAAATCCCAACGGTTTGGACAATCGGTCAAATATCCAAATAAGATCCTCTAAGTCAAACTCTTTTTCGTTATTGAGGATTTTTCAAGCCACCTCATTTTTGCTAGACGAACAAGAAGAAGTTGCCTTGAGAGAGATACCGTGATGTTGAAGTTTACATTAAACTTATTCTAAGTCGGGCTTTTGTGGTTTGTTAAGCTTCTAGATTTTTTTACCTAAGTAATATTTTTGAACAAATACTAATATTTTTATTTTTTTTTCTATTAAATAATAATATCAATAATAATATGTATTCTAAAAAATTACAAGTAACAAAGCTGAAAAAGTGGGACCAATTGGGACATTTGAGGGAGGTAGAGATTTCCGCTTAGTCTCTTTGAAACAATTTGGGCCTATCCAAATTTGTTAGGCATATATTCTCTTCAGGCTTAGCCTAAGCCACACATGGCCTTGATTTTGATATATTTTAGCCAATTAATCAACCCATCTGTTAATTTAGCTTATCGATGCAATTGCTATGCCAATTCGAGTTTGAGCCTCTGTAATTTTTAAAAAAATTAATTTTTTTAACCCAAATAAACTGTATTGAGAGATCTTCACTCAATCATTATGCAACATTATTTTACTATTGTGTGTTTATGAGAGAGAGAGGGGGAGAGAGAGATAGAGAGGTTTCTCCTTTTGTTATTTCTGTCTCATTTCTCGCCAACCGCAATAATGTTAGCTTAAATCAATGTGATTGTGCAATATAATACATTCAGCTGGGGCTCCAAATTATTCAATCTAATGGTATTTTTGACCTTTTACGCAAAGCTTAGTCATAAATAAAGCATAAGTGATGGTATATTATTATTAAATGTGATCCAAAAAAATATGAGAAGGTATACTAACCACCTCCAACGACTAAGATAATGAACAGTTTTCAACACTTCTTAAGTCAACTCTCACCGAGAGATAGAGGTACCTATTAAGGAAATCACCATGCCTATTTTCCTTAGCTGTCCATCCACAAGTCCATCTTGTCGAGGGTTTTGTGCAGGAGGTTGTGATGTCTTGTATCCCTCAAAGATTATTTAGTATGGTCTCGTAGGGAGGAAGTGCTTCTTCTATGATAAAATCTCCTACCAAAGATCACAAAGTATTCGTTAGGTAGTTCTTATACCCGCTCCTAAAGTTTCTTCACCTGCTCGTAGAACCCTTCGAAGTCGAGTGAGGTAGAAATTGTATGGCTGACCGGGGCTTTCAACAGGTTTTAAGAGGGTTATCATGTTGGTCTCAACCCAATCCTCTAAAGAATTGATCACTTAAGCTTTCTCGTATGGCAACCAAGGGCTTGCTTTGGGATTTGTTACCTTCTAACTCACGCAACAAGGTTTCCTCATGATGTTGCTCCTTGTCTTTGTGATTTGAAGAGACTAAGATAAGAAAAACCCCCCAAATTAGGAGATTGTAAACTTCACTTGAAACTGAAAGGAGAAGAATTTAAAGAAAAAATAATTTATTTAAGAGCCAAAAAGAATTTATTTTGAGGCAGGGAGTGGGCGTATTATCCTTTTGTCTCTCTTGTAGGAAAAGATAGTTTTTTCTATTCTAATTTGTAGATGAGCCACTCCTGTTATAGACAAAGTTTGTTAAGCAATAGTCCTCACTTGTAATATTACCTTAAAAGGGTTGATGGGGTTTAAAATCTCGTAAATCTACATTAAACACACTAGGAATAAGTAGATAATTTAAAAATAGCACGATAGGAAGGAGATTGCAAAGCAACACTAGTTGCAAATTGATACAGTCAAGGTAAGAAGTGCCATATACTCAAGATTGACAACGGCAGCACCTGGTGACGGTGACAGCAATGGATAACAGCGTATGCTGCCGTCGTTAGCCTCCTCTCTCCACCACTCCTCTTTCACCCATTTTCTTTCAATTCAACCAATTTATCCTAAAAACGGTACATATAACCCCAAAATCAGCATCCACAAGGAGAAGAAAATGATTTACTAGCCTTAATTTCATCCAATTTCCTCTGGCAATGGCACAACGGACGATGGCCATTTTTGCTCGGGCTCATGATTTCCTCCTCTACTCACATTGACGTGCAAAATAGAGGGTAGTATTATGAAGAAGGCTTTGTTGGCTTCCAAAGGTCGACACCGCCGACAATGGTGATAGCGGCAGCCCCGCACCGGTCTCCCTCTCTCTCTTTTTCCCTCTCATCTGTTATTCTCTCTCCCCAATCCCCTAATTCTCTTTTTATCCTTTTATTTACTTTATGATAAATGACTATTAAATGCCATTCTGTATATGATAAATGATATATGAAATACAAACTTTATTGGATGATTATTTTATTAGCTAGGAAGGATTTGGAGTTCCTCATTATGTGTACTTTACATTTATAATGAAGGATATATTGAAATTAAACTTATTTTTGGAGCTAGAATTCATAAAAATTAATTATAAAAAAGGTACTTATTTTGTTATAAAAACCGTACTTTAATAAGATTTATAAATGATTTAGAATAAATGAATGCAAATTGAAATAAAAATTATACTTCTTTTATAGAAAGTGATATCCTGAGCACTATTATATGACAAAAAACTTGAGATGAAGAAGAGGATGCATTGAAACATCCATATTTTCGTACTCCAAAAATCATACCAAAATGCTATGATGATTGCCATTATTATAGTTTGATTGTTTTTTTTTTTTAATTTTGACACGCACATATCGAAAACCTAAACAAATTGACATATATTGAAATCAAGAACGAATTTGGAAGGTAAGAATAAATGTATATGTTCTATTTATGAAAATTTGAAGCTTTAATTTTTAGAAAAAATATAATATTTGTGCCTGAAATGAAATTAAGAAGATGGAAAAGGAAGATAGGCTATGTTCTTTTGCTCTTGTTGTTCTTTTTATTTGTTTGTTCCTGCTTTCTTATTCTCTATCTTCTTAATCCAGGCAATATTATCATCATAACATAAGCAACCTCATGGCACTTCTCATATGCAGCAATGGTGTCACATATTTTTGCTAGTTTTGTATCCCTGTGCTGCTTGGCAAGCTTAGCCGTGTTTGCATGAAAAATATGCATTGACCTTATTTGAAAAGAAGCATTACTATACCACGATAAGCCTCATTTTGGCTCATAAAATCTTGTAACAAATTAGCTGTGAGAGTAGTGAAGGTAATTTTTTAGTAAGTAATTAATTATATTAAAATTAAAATCTATACATACAATATTTCAGAAATAACAAGCCAACTACTCGATGAGTATCAAACAATAAATAAATCCACCGACACCTATCAAATAACAAATAATAAAATTAAAAATTAAGAAAATTGAGCAAATAAGAGAAACATGCAGGACAATAGGAAAAAATAGCTACCCCATTGGCTCACCAGGCAAGCAAAAGCTTCCCTACCTGCGAGGGACTAGCCCAGTAAATGGTGATAATAATGAACTCCGTTGGACAAAAACAGAGGCAATGTATAGAGCCACTTACATTTTCATCAATCCGAGGCCCATACAATAGCAGGTTTCCATTGGTGAAAGGGTTCTAACCAATCTAAATACCACCCTGAGAAGAACTGTTGTAGCTAATTAAGTGCCTTGGCAATTAGTAAGCAGTTTGGGTTTGGCTAGAGCAAAAGAGCAATGCTTATTAGGTGGGGATGCTTTTGCTTGACCGGTGAGCTAAAGGGGTAGCTTTTTTGTTTTTCTATTGTCCCACATTATTTCTGTCATTTGCTTAGTTTTCTTAGTTTTTGATTTTATTCTTTGTTGTTTGATAGGTGTTTGTGGAGTTATTTATTGTTTGATACTCATAGAATAGTTGGGTTGTTATTTTTGGGATATTATATGTATAAATATTGATTTTAATATAAATTATTACTTTTTAAAAAAATTATTGTCACTACTATCACAACTAATTTATTATAGGATTTTAAGAGCAAAAATAATGCTTATCATGCTATAGTATATGCTTCTTTTCAAGAAATGATAATACGTATTTCTCATGCAAACACGGCAAAGCTTGCCAAGCAGCATGGGAATACAAAACTAGCACAAATATGTGCCACCATTGCTGGAGATGAGAAGTATCATAAGGTTGCTAATATGATGCGTATGAGAATCTAAATGCCTAGGGAGTTCATGTACGATGGCCATGATAAAAACTTTTTCGCACATTTTTTAGCAGTTGCTCAAAGGGTTAGCATTTACACTGCTAAGAATTATGCCGACTTAGTGGAGCATTTGGTAGACAAATGGAAGGTTGAGAAGTTAACAAGGCTCTCAAGTGAAGCGGCGAAAGCTCAAAATTTTTTATGTCAGTTAGTATGGAAGAGTAGGCATAGGCATAGTGATGTGCCTGTCCTCTTTCCTTTCAAGTGGATATTCTCTAGAGAAGTGAAGTTATAGTAAATATTGCCTTAAGTACTTGCTTTTTTTGAAATAAATCTAGATATTATTGTACCAATATAACAAGAATAAGGATATGAGAACACTCTTTTACTTGTCATCAAGTTAAATAAAATAGAGAATATTAAGTTCAATTCTTCTAGTAACATGTTGATTTTTACCTGCTAGATATAAAAAAATAGATGGCCGAATGCACAATCAAGATTCCTATAACATTAGGTATGAATAGAGTTTAAAAAAAATAGTTTTACACATATATTATCAGAATATTGCTGTATAATGAAACATCTTACCATTGTGCTTAATTGTTTATATCAATGGCTACGAATTTCACATAAAATATTTTTGTGCCAATGTTTTTTTTATCGTCTAAAATTAAATCAGACAAATAAAATAAATTTTAATTTTTCTTGTGGTATTTTTATTTTTTTCTATTTTACATAGAATATTAGATAGTTGAGTACATAATTGAGATTTCTATAACATGGTAGTGTATAAATAGAGTCAGAAAATGATAGTTGCATTCATCCAACTTTTAATGTTTAATTAAAAAAATAATTAATTAATTTGTTTAATTTATAAAATTTAAAACAGCATGTAAAAAATAAAATTAACAAATATATTTTTCAATTTAATTTTGAAAAATCAGATTTAACATGTAATGTATAAGTAAGGCATAAAATATATATATTTTTTGCAATAATTTTCAAAATTTATAAATTTTATTAAGTAAGTTTAATTATTATAATTAATAATACACATTTTTTTATAATAAACAATTTTTTTGGGGGTAAAATTGAAGGAGAAATGAAATTTTATAATTATTATTTCTCGGACACGTAGAGTTTATGATGGGACAAAAACAGACAGCCACAGGAGTTTCAAAATTTGGAGTACAAAAAGAGACTATGTCCCACCGTGAATTTTCCGGTTTGGAGGAGTTCCGGTGGAGCAAGCACGAGGGCGGCGGCGGTACTAGCGGCGGCACGGGCCGTACGGCTACCCTTGCCGCCGGTCATTCTGGTCTGCGTGAATCCCGGGCAGAAACAGTTGACGCTGATATTACAATCTTTCAAGCGCTTTGCCAGCAGCCGTGAGTAGGCGTTTAGAGCTAACTTCGACACTGCATACTCCGTCCATGTCTCCGGCCAGCCTTCGCTTTCCCACCGGCCGTTGTTTACGTGCTCCGTGAACAGATTCAGAACGCCCTCACCTGTTCCGCCGTTAGGTTTTCCTCATCCTCCAGTATCGTCCTTATCTTTGGGTTTCTCACCTTCTGCACTTCGCCGAAATGATCAAATTAAGCGTTGGACGCCAAAGAAGAAAAGTGAGGGCAGTTGGCGATATTCACGAGAACAAAAGTGTCTTTGGAAGAATGTACATTATACGAGTTTGAATCTTATCATTGTTATTTAAATTATTAGCTTTCAAAATAAGAAAATAGAATCGAGAGTGATGACTTACGTTTATTAAGCCAAGCCTCGAACTAAGATTTAGAATTCGACTTTTAGAAGTCGAGCAACGAAAGACAGGCAATAGGGCTTCTATCAGTAACTTTGGCCCGTAGAAATTGGTCTTCAGCACCACCTCTGCATGCTTCACTGTGTTCTCATGGATGCCGTTAAATGATATTGCAGCATTATTCACCTTCAAGATTTCATTAGAAATTTCATCAGTGAAACAAGCAATTGTTTCAAATCCACAGCTATTGGGCACAGACAGACTTGTTTAGATATACTAATTAGAACAAATAACACTAAAGCTTCAATAGAATTATTTCTTGGGATAATTAAATATTCAGAATTTTACATTTGTATTTTGCAGAATTATTTTGTATTATGCCTATATTCATCAAGGTTTAATTTGTTCTTGTCGTTATTTATTCTCTTTTTAGAAAACATAACACTTATATTTGCCTATACTCATTTTCTTTAAGATTTTGAGAGAAGAGGAAGATATAGAGAAGAAGAGAGTGAAGGAAGAGAAAAGTAAATTTAAAATAAAATCCAAGTAAATTTTTGATAATTTTAAGTGAATACAAGTATATCTAAATTTATTTATTTATTTTTTTATTGTTGAATGTTTTTAAAATCTTTAAATATTTTTTATTCAATTGAAAGAAGAGAAAGAAAGAACGAAAAAGAAAATTTGAAATAAAATTGAAGCAAATCTTAGATAATTTTAAGTAAGATAAGTGTATTTAAACCTAATTTTTTATTTATTGTTAATTTTTTCTAAAAATTTAAAGTATTTTTTATTTAAATATTCACAGATATGATATTTATTCATTTCTCTTAATTATATCTTATAAGCATGTTAATTTAATTTTTTTTAATGAGATTTTTAAAATCTTATGTTAGAAATTTATACATGTTGTGTTGAATTCCTGAAATCCTTAATACATAATATGTTTCTGAATTTTTTTATTTGTATATATTTCGCAAAAATTTATTTTGATTATGATAAAATACGTAAATATTTGTATTTCAGTAAAATTTTTAGTTTCGATAACAAAACTGTTATAGAAAATTAAAAAAATATATTTAAATATATCCTAACATATTGTTTCTAAATTAATGATAAAATCTAATATTCACGAGTTAAAAAATAATATTTGACCCCTACTATAAAAATAATATATAGTCAACTATCATAAATTGTGAATAATAGCCATGGCTTTTGGCTATATACAAACAATACTGCTCCAAACTTTAATATTCGTTTATTGTATGTTGTAATTGTCATCGATCATTAATTTTTATATGTTTAAAATATTTTTATATATTTTATATTATTATAAATTTAAAATATTTTTAAATATTGTATTTTTTATTTGTTTACATAAATTTCAGTGTCAACTTCGCTTGCTCTCCTGCCATTATGGAGGGTGGGTGTCAACTTCGTACCTTTTGCGTATTTAAAAGTTGGTTTGAGTAATCATTCTTTCTGAAAAATAAAAATCTCAGAAACTGAACACTTTGAATTTTGTTAAACTTAATTATTCAATTCATCTTTGCCATGGAGGAAGGGAAGACAGAGACCATACAAAGACCTTACCTTCTTTTAAAATATGGACCGAGGATTACGATGTATCAAGCATGATGGACAGTGGGTTGTCTTGGGTGTCATTATAAGTTAATGGAGTCCGGCCGACTACTCATTTTTCAAGTGGCTTGGTTTGTTCTTGTGGTTCAAAAATTTTGGATAAAGCTATCATTTATCTTAGGACTTCACCGATAAGAAACACTAACGGCTTTATCATAATTTAATGAAAAGTGAATTTGTCTTACCAACTTAATTTTTTGCTATAAAAAAGGAATTGGCTGTTTTGTATATATTTTCACTGCTCACAATTTAATCTATTGATTAAAATTTTAGTAACTCTATATTATCTTGTATCATTTTACTTTTTATCAGTATCATTAAAGTGCCACCTCTACCTTATCTCATGCTACTTCATTATACACATAGGTGACACTTTAGAATCCCTAGTTCGTAACGGCCATTGCTATCTCGGACAATCCATCAAGCGAATGCCACTTGAGCATGCAACTTGCACCATGTAGAATAGTAACGTTACCAAAGGTTCAAACTAAGACTTACATCACATAATTTGTCATTTCTAAAAGTTCGGCAAATTTTATTTTATTTTTTGGCTTTTTTATCAAGAGGTTCCCTTTATGAAATTTGCAAATCGTTAAACTTTGTTTCTGAATTTCTTCCTCTTTATATATTAGGATAAGAATCAATTCTTTTTCATCATATAAATATTACTCTTTTACAAAAATAAGTTTATTTAAGAAATAATTTTTAACTAAAATAAAACAAAATCATATGAACTTAAACATTTAATTATTATAATAAATTGTTAAATATATACCATACCATGGGAGATAAATTTAACAATGACAACTAGACAATGCATTTCTAGTCCTACTAAAAATGATATTTTGAAGACATCTCCGCTGGTAGACGGGGCTGCCAAGTCACTGTCTTGAAATTGGGCCTATCATATTCAAGCCCATTTTTCTTTCAGGCCCATTGCGCTACTTTCCTTTGTCCAATATTCATAATTAGCCCATCTACTTTTGTTATAATCGCACAATCTTTATATATATATTTTTTTTTTGTGTAGGATGAATTTTTTTAAAATAAAAATTAAAAAAAAGATTTATATTTTTATCTATAATAATTATAAAAATTATATATAAATTATATTATTATTTTGAATAATCTTATTTATATAACTATTTATGTATTTACTTATATTAAAAACTGTAAAAGTAGGTATAGATGTTATTTTATTTTATTTTTTTATTTTCTATATCTATATATTACATTTTAATAATTTTAATATAAATAGATAAATAATTAAATATATAAATATTATAACGATACCATGGACGATTTAACTCCCCTATAACGCGGCCGTCCGATTTAATCACATAACGCCTACAGACAACCTCACAACATCCGGGATTTTAAAACGGATCGGACTTGGATGCGATTAAATGTCTCGGTATAAGATCGTGCTTGGCCCTGCTGCTCTGAATCCAACGGCCATTATTTTAGCACAGCAACCCTAATATTTTTCAAAAACGACCGCTATTTTCATTTTCTTCCTCCTATCCTCTCTTCTCCATCTTCAATCTGTTCTCCGATAACCCTCATCTGACGCGTGAGAGAGAGACTGGGACGACGGGAGAGGTTGTGCAGTTGGGGGCACCCACATTTTCAGTCACTGGGATACTGTAACCGGAGGCAGAAATAGCGGAGGAAGGGATTCTAGTTACTGTCCTGATCATCCGATCCTCAGGGCGGTGACTCTGCTCACTTTTTTTCTCCATCTTGCATGCACCGTACGCACACGCACCCACAAACACACATTCTCTTTTTCTCTCAATTTGAAATCCAGTGCTTGCATTCTGCAACTCATCCAAAAAATCTGTCGTCTTTATCTGTCAAAACGCTGCCAACGACTACTTTCAGGTATAAACACTCCAATTTCGTAATTTTGACAGCAATGTGCTTCTGCATTTTCCCTGTTTCTGTTTCGGTTCTGCCCAACTAGTTTGTTAAGTAGTTGCTTTCCCCGTCATTAATCCCAAAAAATTCTTGTGAAATTCGTTTGATTGAGTCTTTTCTGTACTACTTATGGTCATAGTAGTTTAAGCATTTGTTGTGTTTTTTCCCAGTTCTCGGTGGCTTGTATTTGCTGGGTTATGCTATGGTAACATTTCCTGTTCTGCTACTGGATCTGTCCTTGGTCTATCTGAAATTCTCACTCTCATGAGCTGCCTTACATTTGAAATGGAGAGATTGGGAATAGTTTTTGCTGATGTGATTTACCTATAAAATAGTTTTACACTTCCAGAAAACGGAAACGGGTTGTTTTTGTGCTAAAGCTTGAAGAATTGCAAGATTAAATCTCATTAGTAAATTGTAGTTAATAAAATGTTTTAACTTAAAATTTTGTCATGAATACACACTGATAATAATTGGTCTTGAAGTACTGTGGTTTGGAAGGAATCAATCTTCTTGTACTATTATCCAGGTGATTGCTTGTACCTCACAAAAGTTTTTTCATCTTGTACACTGGGTGTACCTTCCTTTCCTATGGCCTGAACAAACCCAAACTGCTCCATATAGATTTTGTCATGCAGGACCTGGAGAAAAGCGTATTCGGGGGCATCAAATGCTGGGGCCGTTGGATGCCATCCAGCGAAATCACCACCGGGATCGGGACCGGACGGCCCACACGTGTTTAACGCAGTGATATAACGCCGTCATCCGATTTTAAATTTAATCGATATTAAATTAAATATACAGCACAAAATCTCAGCCGTCCGTGTTTGTTAATCTAACGGTACAAAATCTGGCTTACTATGTAATTATGTTGTGGGATTCGGTTTGATGTGTTTACAGATTTTCAAGGATTATTGAAATATCTGGCATGTTTTTCTCATATTTGGCGTTCTAAATTGTAGAAACAACAAAATAAAAGAGAGCTTCATAGTTACATATACTTTCCTAGGCAATAAGATGCCATAAACCAAAGATTCAGAATATATGTATCTTCTTTGAGATTGATTAGCTATTGTCTTCCTTTTTCCAGGACTTGAGTCCTAAACAACTCCAAGAAGGTGAGCCAGTTGACTTCCTTTTTCTTCCAGGTTTTTTCCTGTATGATATTCCCCATGCCAGCCAAGAATGAATATCAAAAGTTTGGGCTTTTTATGTCAGTTGAGAAATTGTTGATTATTCTGTTAGTGAATTTGTTTATTCGCCTTAATCTAAGAATCTGATGACCTTTTTTCCCCAAGCCCTTAGTGACATTCTCGGTAAAGAAGAAGAAAGGAAAACTTCGGAAAGCTTGGGATGGATGCAATGTCATTTATAACAGCATCGAGTGCAACCGCCATTGGGTAGGTTTCCTGAATAATTTTTCCCTATTAAGACACTGTGGTTTCTTACCACACCCAGGAGAGTTTGTCTCTGTCGCTGGCTTTTCCCACCGCCTCTACGCCTCCGGAGGACCGCATCTCAACTTCTAGAGGGCGTGCCTTTACCCGCTTATTGTAGTACCGTGCGACACATTGGCCGCAAGGCCGCGGTCCATAGTCGTGCGGCGCCTCGAACCTCCGAGAGGTGCCCAGACTTTCCTGGAGCCTTTGTTCATTAAGCAGCCGGGTCGGCTATCTGCGATCCGGCAGTTTGGCATCCCCACCTCCACCTGGGACCATGAGGCTCTCGCCTGGGCAAAAGGTCAGCGCGCTCCTCGCCGGCTCCCGTGCGGTTGTTCGACACGCCAGCAAAGACTGCACGTAGCTCTTCACCCGTGAGCCCCCGTGTTCTCTAACCCGGCCTCAATCCGGTGGCAAAGAATGTGCGGTTGATGACTCGACCCGGTCCGCTTGCTCCGAGGGTGCGCCACGACGCATGGATCACCTGATGCGAAGGTCGCGGCAAGATTCATAAGTAAAGCGCTACGGTGAATCGGGTTCCGTTATCGGCTGTCACGACCAGAATCCCAAAGCTGCAAACAATACCCCGACGGGAGGAACTCCATCGCATTCCCGCCGCTGATCTGGCGAGAGGGACAGCCTTTCCACCACTTGGTAAAGTAGTTTGATGCCAATGATCAAGAATTTTTGCTCCTGGATGCCAAAGGCAAGGGGCCCAAGATACCGAGCCCCATCGGTGCTAACGCCGCTGGGGATCGGGAGGTGCGCCCGTGACGCACGAGCGCGTCATATCGCTATGGACTTGGCAATCCTCTACACTCCGAACGAACTCCATAGCCTCGCTCATGGCGGGCCAAGAAACTCCTTTGTCACATGACTTGAATGCAAGTGTTCTTGCTCAATGTACGATCTCGCATGCCCTGTGTGCACTTCGGCCGCGTAGCCCGCTCTCCTCGTAAGGGAGTGCATTTCAGAGAAGAGTAGAGTATCTCACGATGGGGTCTGCTCGATCGTACCATCCTCGTTGTCTTCGTGGATTCGCTTAGGGCTTCATCAAGATCATCGCAGGGTCCTTCAAATGTACTTCATGTACTGCCGCCCAATCGCTTCTCGCCGACCAAGATTTCTTTGTCTTCGACGCCATGCTATAGGTGTGCTGCAGGATCTCCCCGGGCTCTCTCGCGACTACTCCACGGATCCAGCTCGCTCGAGCCGCCGATCGCACTGCTATCCACCTCGGGATGTGTTCTATCGCGAACTCGCCGAACTCGTGGATCGTGGCCTTTCGCTCGCTGGCACTTACAAGTCAGGTTCGACAGCGCCAAAGTTCCCTTCACCTCGGTCGACCAAGTTCGAGTCATCACACGACCAACCACTCCGCCAACACCTCCTTAGTCAGCAGTGCCCGCGAGGAGGGCTCGCATTCGCCACGTTGCTCGTGGCCGGAAGGCCAACGTGACCGAGCACGTGATCTCCACGCCTTGTCCCCAAGATAAACACCGGCCCATGCCTACTTTGAGTTGATGATCCGGTCTACATTAGGTCCATACGAGGATCGTGGTCTTCCACGCTTTCCCCGTTGTCGCTCTTGCAGCGGCTGTGTCGGGCTTCTGACGATAAAGTCGGGCAAGCCTCGCCTTCGCCTGGCCGTCAGGCCGTGGTTCGTGACGAATTCTCCACTGACACCAATTAACTGTCCGTCCGACGCCTCCGCTTCGCAAGATCGATTTCGGCACGTACCGTCCGCCACGATTTATCCGGCCAATCGGAAGCGGTGGCCGCAACTTCCGCCGCATGTATACAAGCGCGAGTGCTATCCTTTCAAAGATGCGATAGCTGGCCTTCATTATCCGCCGCGACCAAGCGACGTGAGTACAATCGCTGCCGCTACCTTTGTGCTCCCTACTAGCACCGAGCTGAAATGGCCAGTCAATGAGCTGGGTGCAGAGGCAAAGGCCTTCCCGCGCGGTGAGCTTAGGAGCGGGGCGTGTCGGACAGTAGGCCTCAACTCTATGAATAGCAACTG
>BSYO01000056.1:0-44815 GCA_033239525.1 Nepenthes gracilis | reverse complement strand
TGAAAAGGCGGGGCTGCGCGAACTTTGTTATTCGAGGCAGCAACGCCGGCGCAAGCGGATAGCGATCCGAGAGAAAATGATGAGCGGTGATCACGCTATGGGCTCTCCAGCGTGGGCCGGATCGTCAACTTTCAGCTGACGACCGGAGCTGGAGTGGAAGTGCTAAGGGCGGCGAAGGCATGGAGTCGTATATTCCGTTACTGGCCTTCCAGGCCTGACAGGCGTTGCGATCGAAGCCCTCCTTTGCGGAGCTGCGGTGAGGAGTGTTCGCGCGGTCGTTAGTCGTGCGTAGTGACTCAACTCGTCAATCGTCGCGGTGAAAAGGGACTTGACCGCGAACCCGCAACTTGCAGGGAGGGTCGTAAGGGCCACCTGATCCCAGTTCGGTCAATTCGAGATCGGCGTATCCCCGGAAGATAACGCGCCAGCTTGCCCATTGACGCGCCGATGCCGCGCCGGCAGAAAGCGTGCGCAGAGGCCTAGAAGTCTGAATGCACCCGACATCGACACTCGAGGACCCGAAGTTTTGCGAGATCGACAGAGATGATAATCGGATGACTTAGTACGCGTTCCTTCCTAAGCGAGGGAACTCTTACGAGAAGAGCCACGGCTTGCCAAACGGATCGGAAAACGCGAGGATGGTACACGGTTCGAATGGAAGGCTGCATGCAGGATATGCTCGGCTCCCCCTCTTGAAGTGTCTCACTCAGGAGGCCGGCTACGCGTTAGCGTAAGTACACTTGGGGCCGTGCGGATCACACATTGGCGGGAAGAACCTAGCATTCAATGTCATGCGCAGGCTTCTTCCGGCCTACCATGAAGCGAGATGCTATGGAGTTCGGTCACTTAAGTGCCGAGGAAGTCAGCGAGTCCATGGCAAAGATAACACACCGGCACACCGAGCCGCACTTATCTCCAATCCCCATGGCCGTCACGCAATGGGGGATCGACATACTTGGTCCACTTCCAATGGTCACGGACGGAAAGTTCCCCGATCGTTGGCATCGTTATTTCACAAAGTGGATGGAAGCTGCCCCCTTTAGCTAAAATCACAGAGCATAATGCGACGGAGTTCCTCCACAAGGCATCGTTTTGCCGCTTTGGGATTCTGAGGTTGTGGGTGACCGATAGCAGGACACAATTCACCGCAAGAACGCTCTGAATCTGCTGCGACCTTCAGCATCAGTCGTGCACACGTCCGTGGCGCACCCTCAAGCCAACGCGCAGTCGGTCACCAACCTTGCGTTCTTGCGGGATAAATACCCGGTGGAAGACGGGGGCTCACAGGCGAGGAGGCGCCATCGATCTTTGGGTCATACGACAGCCCGGCACGAGAATCACCAAGGAGACGCCTCTGACCTTTGCTTCGGAGTCGAGGTCATGGTTCCCATAGAAGTGGGAATGCAAACCTGCGGGTCGAGCACTTCCCGATCCACCACCAACGCCTGAAAGCTCAAGGAAAGTCTCGACATGCTCCTCGGAAGTTCGGGGCCGCGACCTCCGAATCGCCCTGCCTATAGCAGGGTGTACGATACTACAACAAGCGAGTGAAGGCGCGCCCCGTGGAAGTTGGAGATCTCGTCCCTCGGAGCGTAGAGGCACGCGGAAAGACGCAAATAGGAACAAACTCTCCCCGGATGGGAGGGGCCGCTTCGTCTCCGCAATCCTCCGAGCGAGCTGCAAAGCCAGGCGCCTAGAACGGAAACTGGGTCCCACGGACCTGAACGCCGCCAACTTAGGTAATGTGTCGGTGATGCAACGACGGCCAGTAAGTCGCACACGCATGCATCATAACTAATGCTTGAACATGATTTTTGCCTTTTCATTAACGCTATCATTCTTATTGTCATGTTGCATATTCATCCGTGTGAATTGATGGCATGCATTGTATATCTAAACTCAAACGACCTGAGCGCCTCCTAAATTGAGGGAGGACAAGCGTCGTCGTAAAACCAGTCCTTGGCCCGGTGCCGAGGCGGTCCAAAGCAAACCATCTCGGGACTCGTCCCTCACGCCTGAGACGGCTCCGGGACAGCTCTACTCACCTTGGCCCCGCGCCAAAAGGCCCCAGCGGCCACTCAGAGACTTAGCCCCGCGCTTAGTCAACCGGAGGGCGTCCGGTAGTTAGTGAGACACTTAGATCCAGTCCATTACAAAGGCTATACGCCGACGACCCATGCGGTCAAAACAATAGGCCTCGGGGCTCCCGAGTCCCACTCTGGCAGCCAACAAACCTTAGGGGGCAAAGAATCGCAGCGTGCGGCGACCTTCTTCAACGGAGAGAGCACCCTTGATACACAATGGTCGTGGGCTAGGACCTCAACTTGGTGATCATAACGCTTTGAGCCGGGGAAGCGCACCTCCGCGATCTTATGCGACTTGAGTCCTAGACCCGGAGTCCCGGTTCACCGCGGCACGACCGACTGTGGCGACCCTCGTGGAGGCTCCAGGGGCTTGGCGACGACATCCGCTTTCTGGATCGAGCTCCCAAAACGTGTGCGCCTTGGATGACCTCCTCTTACGAAGGACGAGCACCACGCAAGAAGGCGCCCATGTCGAGGGCCTTAACAACGGCTCAAAAAGCCCAGCAATCAAACATGAAGAATGATCCAACGACGGAAGAAAGCAAAAGGTGGACAACACTCTGCGAAAAGAAAAAAACACGAAAGGAAGCTTCTCATTTATGCAACGAAACGATGCGGTACAAATACCACAAGCATATCTCAAAATTCGGCCAGCTGACAAGGCTAATCGGGAAGGGTCGATGGACCCGCCTCCTCGAGGAAAGTCTTCGAGCGCGCCTTACCCACCCCAGCGTTCCCGGATGGGAGGCCGCCGGCCGGGACGTGAGGGAGCCGCCGGGGGAGACGATCTCGACATAGCGGATACTCGTCCCAAAATCGAGCGTCTACCGGCCACTCGACGGAGAATGTGCCTGGCCAGATCTCTCAAACAACTTGCAATCCTTTCCTCCATTGAAAGAAGGCCCTCCAATCTGCCGACTCTCTACTGCCGCTGCCGATCTCCGCTTTCAAGAGATGCGATTCGAGTCTCATTTGCGTAGGCAGATGATTCCGTGACGATGATCCGTTCTGTGTCCCCGCGAAAAGAGTCGGTTCGTACCTCGAAGGGGACCGTATCACCGAGCCTACGAAAGGAAAAGTCAAGCATGCGAGAATGAAACAACAAAGGGAGAATTGAAGGAGGCAACCATACCGGAAGGCCGGGCGCGCGGAAGCGTGCTTGGGTAGCCCAATAAAGTCTCTCCTCGGGTCTCGGCTCCCCGGCCTTGGACCGGTGGTGGAAAGGGAGCGCTCCGGGCGCTCTTGACTCTTGGGCGTCCACTGCCCCTTCGCCCGGCAAGAAAGCCTCCCGGCCCGTGACGCGCGCAAACCTGGACATGCGGCCCGCGTAAGCTCATTCAAAGAATCTCTCTGGGTCTCGGTCTCCTCAACCCCTTGGGGCTGAATGGAAGGCCGGGCAACCAGAACGCTCGGGGGCTCCTGCCACGAGGATGTCCCGATTTCCCTTCGTCGACCTACTCGGAATAGCGGCGGAGGCCGGTCCCGACCTCCGAAGTGCCAAGACTCATCAAGGCCCTCTACGAAATGGGCTCCACAAGAATCGCGGCTAACGAGGCAGCTCCCCGGCCTCCGACGTCCGGCCAAACGAAAAGGCGGTAAATGGCAGCGAGACTCGAAGGCCCGTACGTGAAATGGGCTCCACAACGACATCTCCCCCACGCCTCAACAAAGAGCCTCTGGTGGATCCCGTCTCAGCCCTCTTGTGGGAAACGTACCCGCGCAGACCTCGCGTGGTGGCGGATGGCTCCGCGATCGAAGTCGACGAGGGTGGCGATTCCCCTCGCGACGCGCCTGACGGATCTCATCGAGCCAAGGCTTCCCAGAGCGGAAGGGCCGCAACTCGTCTCCTTGACCTCCTCCGGGAGTCATTGACTTCCCTCAACCTTTTTTAAGGGCAGCCGCGTCCTCGTCATTACTCGAAGAACCTTGACAATGAGCGGCTCTCTCCTCGGCCCGGACGGCGCGTGAAAAGCCTCCGTATCTCAGGACCTCCCTTGCACCCGGCCGCCGCCCCGCCAATGAGAGGTCCCCATCCGCGATCTCGAGCGTGGGGTAAGGTAGTGGCCACGTTTTTGAAGTTCTCCTCCTCGAGGCCAGAATGGCGGAGATCGGCCGAGGATTCTCGCGATGTCCTCGTCGGTGGGCTTGTTCCGAAGAACTCCGAGATCGGGCCCCACGCCCTTGGAAGCTCACAATCGGAAGGTTCACGGAGAAGAGGAAGCGCTCCTTCCATTATTCCATGAGTCGGGTTGGTGCCGCGCAAGTTGAACCCATACAGGGGTGAGAGATATCAATCCTCCGACTCGTGGCCCGAAAAATGACCACAGCAGCTTTCGCATCAAAGTTGCACTGTGCATAATGGCGAAGACGCCAGAGAGACACTGTAGCGCAAGGCATTGGGATGCTGACCTTGCGGTGGGACTCCCCGCCTCGACTACTGCGTGCAGCAAGCGGTCTGACTGAAATACGAAGACCCCCTTCAAATGATACTCTGTATCTTTGTGATGAAGCCCTCGAGAGGGTGTTGGCTCATATCTTGAGGACCGGGGGACACGAGAAATCAGCTCGCTGGGAATCGCGTAATCAACCCTAAGGGAGGCTATATATGCCTCAGTCAAAATCGATTTGGTGTTACGAACACCATGGCACACCATTCTGGAAACTCGAGAAGAGGAAGAAGCTTCTGCTTTCGAAGCCATTTGTCTCACGAAAATCGCAAGTGCAAATGAGGGAGGAGAAATCAAAGAAGAAATAAGGGGAGATCGACGTTTGGCTTAAATAGACAACGCCAAACCAGGAGGTGGGAAACTGAAACGTCGCCGCCTCCGGAGATTGAGACACGTGGTGGCATCCAAGCGCACCGCAGAACCTCAGTTGATTGCAATGATGGCTAGGCGCCAGGCCAACGGATGCAACCCTTCAGCAGCCAGGCTAGGGGTCACACTGGCGCCGCCGCATTAAATGCGGGCTCACGATAGCAGAGCCTCCGACGACGTGCACGATAAGCAAAAAAGGGAAAAATGAAGGAAAAGGAGAAACCGCCACAAAACAAGAAAATCCAGCAGACGAGATAATGCAAAAGGCAAATTCTCATTACGGCAAAACGATCATGTTACAGCGCTAGCAAAAAAGAAAAAAAAATGGCGCAACAGTAGCAAGACGGTCAGCAATCCCGGTGGCCGGGAGGGGAACCTTGAACGGGAAAATCCACCAACTGATCACGGGTCTTGGCGGATGAGTTGCGAGGATCTAGGACACCCACGCGGAAGCCCGGATTCTCCAGAGAAGCAAGCCTTCGACAAAGCCTCATGGCGTCAAAAATACCTCGATCCAGTCCGTCTTGTTGCTCGGCCGAAGCATCACCCCATCTCCGTCCTTGTGCCAGCAACTTGACCTTGTGATGCCCGCCTGTTGCTCCATCTCTTCTTGGAGCGTCGATATGCGACCCTGCGCCCCCACGTTGGCATCCGCCAACCGTATGACACGGGCCTCCGACTCAGCCAAAGAGTTCTCTAGGTGTGCAACACGGGCCCGCAGCCACTCTATTTCGATGGCTGCGGCCCCCCGACGCGGTGGAACGCCCTCGAAGCCGGAGGGAATCCCCGACTCACAGAAGGGGCCGGCCACCGTGGCCAGGCAAGCCCCCTGAGGCGTGGGCCCCAGAAGACACGGGAGCGTTAGAGCCGAACTCGGACTCGTGAGAGGAGGGCTCCGTGTCGCTTGAGGAGTCTTCCATCGCCTTCGCATGAAAAAGCGCACAGAGGAAGATCGAACCGCGAGTGGATGAATAAGTACACGGGTGTACCAGATTTTGGGAAAACGCGCGTTTAAATAGCGCATTTCTGAAAGCGCCAAGCCCAAGAGGCGTTTAAGGAAGGGCGATGTGAATCCTCCACGTGGGAGGCCCCCGAAGCTTCAGCGTTTCAAGGCGGGCGACGTCTCGACCGCGAGAAATTAAATGGCGCTGGCGGCCAGGGGCGTGGCGGTTGAAAGGGACCTCGCGAGCTCCCAAAGGGCGACCGCGTGGATCCTCGGGGCAAAACGCCCGGCGGAAAGAAGCATTCACGAAGGCAAGACAAAAATTGAAGACGAAAGGACTACTTCTTTTATTAATCAATGCTTTCTTACAAAGTACAAGACCTCTGAATATAAGGTCAAAAGGTGAAAGAAGGGCTGGGCAGCAGCTCTGAAGCCTGGCATGCTCCGGTGACCTCGTCCCAGCAGAGCCCCTCGGATGACCACCGGCAATCGGAATTTCGCCGAAACGCAGGCGAAGCAAGGAGCATCCTCCCGTGGAGTTTCCGGCGGCAGTCCACCGGGCCGGGAAGCACGAAACCGGGCACTCCCAGAAAGTCCGTCTCGAGCCCGGCTTCCACAAGAGGGCTACTTACCACGTAGCCCTTCCAAGATCAGCGCCCTGGCACGGCCTGCGGAGTGGACACCAGCGAAGCCCGACGCCTAAACGGGCGAAGAGGGCCGCGGGAGGTCAAAGAATCCACTCAGCCAAGCCAGCCCATAACCCAGAAGGAGCCACACGACGACGGCGGAATGGCCAAGCCACTCTTGTTAGCAAAGGAAGCAAGCCATGAGGCTTGGATTACAACGGTCCTCATCAAGAATTCCAAACAAGCGGCTGATCCATCCGACTCCCACTCGAGGAACCGCGAGGGTGGGCAAAGCTTGGACCCTCTCATCGTCTCTCCGGTGACAGCTAAGGCATGAGCTCAACTAGCTTGGGCGCTCAGCTATTTATGGACAAGGCACAAGCTGCCCTCTCACCCAGTAGCGACACCGCATCCGGCGACGTCTCTCGAGCTGACAGCGGCGACCATAGGTCGGGCGCGACCCCAGGCGCGCGAATCTCACCGGGCGAGGAGACGGGTCACGGCCTTTGAAAAACACTCTTACAGCCTGGGAAAGCGCGAACTGAAGGCGACAAAGGTGGCGCGGACGAGGAAGGTACGAGGCCGGGAAATGGGCAGAGGATATGCAGGCCCGACCCCTTTGGCCGAAGCCCCGGGGAATGGGGGCTAGTGTTGGGTCCCATGTCACAGCCCATAAGAGCCTGACCCGAGCCCACGAGCGGGCCAAGCCTGAGGAGACCAGCCCGATCAACGGAAAGAGGCGCGCCATGCTTGCCGGAGCAGAACGAAACTGCATGCGCATTAAATGCGTCAACGGGAACAGGCGAGAAAGGCGGAAAGGCTAGCCAATAGAGGCATGGCTGGCGCCACACCAACGCCACCAGCTGCCGTCTGCAGAAGGCCAACCAATCCCACGGGAAGCCGGGCGTGGTCTCATGACGGTCGGCGGCGTGCCATCGAGCACGGCACGGGATAGCTGGCGTGGCCGCCGGTCCCTGGTCCACAACAGTGACCAACGGCGCAATGGCCCAATCAACGGGCGTCTGGACACGAAAGAGTCCAAACAGGGGGAGGCATATAAGGGCCCTCACCCCCCAGAGAAAAGGATTCCGATCTGAATTCCGACTTTGATCCCACGGTCTCGTATCAAGGCGAACTCGGTTCCAAGCTCTCGGCTCGGCTTCCCGGCCAGCTCGATCCTCTTAACGGATCAGAAATCGTTTTCCTTCTTCTCGACCATGACGGAAAAGTGAGACCACTCTCACGCGATCGCACTAAGGAAGCCGGGCCTTCCACCACCACTCATTACATTTCTTCATTCCACCACACAAGCTTTTCTTACGCTTCCCAAGACATTTCTCCGCGCACCCCTTTAGCGTGCGCATTTAATCTATCAAGGGAATTTGGCTGACTTGCGTCGGGCCGGCCTTTGGGAGAAATCTCCGGACCCTTCACCTCTTGTTCGTTGTTTGTGTTGTGCGGGTCAAGGTTAGAAACGGGGCTGGACCCTTCTTAGGAGCCCAGCTTAGGAATCCGAAGGCTCCCTAATTCGTACGATAACCTTGGGCCCGGGACACAACAGTTCGTAACGGCCATTGCTATCTCGGACAATCCATCAAGCGAATGCCACTTGAGCATGCAACTTGCACCATGTAGAATAGTAACGTTACCAAAGGTTCAAACTAAGACTTACATCACATAATTTGTCATTTCTAAAAGTTCGGCAAATTTTATTTTATTTTTTGGCTTTTTTTATCAGTAGGTTCCCTTTATGAAATTTGCAACTGTTAAACTTTGTTTCTGAATTTCTTCCTCTTTATATATTAGGATAAGAATCAATTCTTTCGTCATATAAATATTACTCTTTTTACAAAAATAAGTTTATTTAAGAAATAATTTTTTAACTAAAATAAAACAAAATCATATGAACTTAAACATTTAATTATTATAATAAATTGTTAAATATATACCATACCATGGGAGATAAATTTAACAATGACAACTAGACAATGCATTTCTAGTCCTACTAAAAATGATATTTTGAAGACATCTCCGCCGGGTAGACGGGGCTGCCAAGTCAGCTGTCTTGAAATTGGGCCTATCATATTCAAGCCCATTTTTCTTTCAGGCCCATTGCGCTACTTTCCCTTGTCCAATATTCATAATTAGCCCATCTACTTTTGTTATAATTGCACAATCTTTATATATATATTTTTTTTGTGTAGGATGAATTTTTTTAAAATAAAAAATTAAAAAAAGATTTATATTTTTTATCTATAATAATTATAAAAAATTATATATAAATTATATTATTATTTTGAATAATCTTATTTATATAACTATTTATGTATTTACTTATATTAAAATCCGTAAAAGTAGGTATAGATGTTATTTTATTTTATTTTTTTTATTTTCTATATCTATATATTACATTTTAATAATTTTAATATAAATAGATAAATAATTAAATATATAAATATTATTATTTTATTATTTTTTTCTCAAATTCAAAAGCGCACAGTCAACCCGTTTTGGGCGATTACTTTTGTCTTTTGAAGTCATTTTTCGGGGTTGGAAAGCGTTACCTCGTTCGACGAAAAACCCTACCCTGATAAAACCCTCCTCCCTCCGTCTTGAGGCCTCTTCGAGGCCTCTTCGTGTGGAGAACTCGGCTGAAGAAAGCTGTGAAATCCATTTATTTATCAATGCAAGAGAATGCAAATCCATCTCAATTTGAGCCTCTAAGCAAGAAGTGAGTTTTACTGCGTTGCTACCCCACCTGCTTGTTCTCCTTGTAAATAAATTTTAAAAATGGTTAAGGATATTATTCAATGGATTTATGTGACTGTAATTTCTTAATTTGGAAAGTGCCACAGAAAAAGCTACGAGAAGAACACGAAGAAAGAAGAGGCGGCGCAAAAGAGGAGCTCAAAGCCAGCAAACGGGTTTTATGCCATAATGTTTGATTTTGCTAATATTTGTGCTTGTTTAGGTTAAAATTTTGTGTTCTGGTTATAGTAGTTATTAGAATATCCTTACATGTTTTCTTTAATTTAAGAGTTCCTCTTATATATCAAGATAAAAAATTGACTATTTGGGCTTTCTTTATGAGACCAAGATTAATGTTAAATAGTAAACAGTTAACGAGTGTTTTTTGAAGCATGTGATGACAAAATGGCTTAAAAACAACTTACCTTTTACCATATACACAAGATTGACAACAAATAGAATATATAGCATAACAGATATTACAAATTAATTTACCCTTTTAGAATGGAATATAAAATTATTAGTCTTTGGTAGGTTTAAGTAATTAGTTACCTCTTGGAACTTTTAAGATATCCTCTATAGTCAAAGCATTTTTTTATTAGTTGCAACCCTTCTACTTTGAGGCAGGCATATATATGCAAAATCCAAACAAAATTGATCATTTGTCCAATGCATTTTGTGTGGGATAGTATTTTCATCCTCTATGTTTATTTGCAATTAGTTTATTTTGAAACTGTGGTCCATCAGCTGCTGCCACGTTATTTAAACAAAAATAACATCGTTAAGTTATATACAATGCATTATCTAATTAAGTAATAAATTAACATGGATATTGGTTTACTTTGAATATGGGAAGAAGTTGAGTTGAATTCCCAGAGCCACAACAAATCCATCTGGTTGAACGAGAAACTGATCTTCTGGCATTATAATGACTCTAAATACACTATGAAATTGATGACTTCTAGTCTTACTAGAGCGACAAAATAACCTCGATTTTGTACCTTTTTGATCTTTTAATATAAAGAGAAATTTATGTACTTGTTCTTTGACACAACTGCATCTATTCTTTTTCATATTTCCTCTATATTATAGTGTATACACTAATTTTGTAAATGCATCGGGACTTATATAGATAATATGATGACATGTTTTGGACAGCTTCACCAAGATTTAATTCGTTCATCTCTTATTGCCACTCATTGAGGCTCAACTGAGTCCTTTGTCTAACAAAGAGACATGTGTAAATAATTTATTACGTTTAAGCATCTTTCCGATATTAGCATGTTATTTAATAGATAACCCATGGCAATAGCCATTGTTTCAACATCATCTAATATATAAAACACATGAAGCCATAATATTGATAATAATAAATATTATATATGAAGATGAAAAATATCATTTCGTAACCCAAGCCTCAACAAATCCTCAATTCTTGGACCTTACCCCCAAAAAGCGATTAGATATAATAGTGGCACATTGATCATGTTTTCCCGGTGGAGAAACCTATCCTACCCTATGTAATGTCTTTAGAAATAAGAAGAGATTGTCGAAAATATTAGCTCTATTCTTTAATGGGTCTTGTGTAAGGGCTAGATATAATCAAATAAACCTAATCAGATCTTGAGTTATACATTTTTATCAGGATTATGAAACATTTTCTTTATGGACTTAATTTTATCTTATGAATCGTTGCCAACCAACACTCAGAAGATTTTTCGAAAATGCATTGACTTTAAAGGTCAGAGTGATGTTTCTTTTGTAAGAATGCACCAAGAAATCTTTCATTCTGAATTCTTTTTCAAAGTTTATCTTCCCCCTCTCAGTTGTCTTTCCTTGTCCAAAGGTGTTCTTTATGGAGGTGGTCCAAGCTCCTAGGTTGCTTCCTATTAGTTGGCTACTTTTCCTACACGTCCGGACTGAGGTGGACCAACTTGTACCAACACATCTCCTCTGTGCTATCTTACCTCTGCGTTAAACATACTCAAATTGGGATGCAGGCTTCCCTCTTTAATTTGTCGGTACATTACCTTTTCTTGTCCGCCACTGTCAGTGCCCACTTCCTTTGTTCCTTTAGTCGTGTGGTTTTGCTGCTCTTCTTACAACCCATAAGGTTAGTTGGTTAAGCATCTTAACCACTTTACTAGACCTGAGGTAGCTGGAGCATGGCACCTCTTTTGCGGGTCTGAGGCTTACAAATGGGTTTCCTATCTGGCACCATGGTTCTTCTTGTACCTCATTAGCCTGGCTACCCTATCCTGGGTTCCAACTCTTCTGCAGCTTCCACATTTTCTTATATTTTTTATGTTTTGGCACTTTGGCCTTCTTTTGGGACCTCAGTCTCCTCTAATACGCCTCTTCTAGCATTTTGACCGCTAGGGGTACTCGACCTTCACATCTATTTATGTAATAAAATAATGATTCTAATCGAGATATATTTGAATCTTTTTAATTGGCCGTGCTAAAATAATATTAAGATAGGTTCTTTTATAATGAAATAGATAGCACTACATTAAATTCGATAAAGTTTTCAATTCATATATTCTCATTAGGCGAGAACCTTCCCGTCACTTTTGTGGTGTTTTGGTCACATCGCACCTTAGAAATCTCATTAGCCCATATTTTATATTTTACCCATTTAGAGTTAAAGGTTCGGATGCATTGTAGGAGTAATGGCGTGATCTATCAACTATTCAATCGATTTGGTGAGTTTTAGTTTTATTATGGTATAAGTTGATATTTGATATGATTGGATTATAGAATTGGTCGGGTATCGCCCATGGTTATATTTTAAAATTAGTTTGGTTATTATGTCATATTTGATTATGATTTTTGGTTAAATTATTACCTCATTTACGATAATTATTAAGCGGTCGTACTTATTTTGTTCGAGCGGTTATTTGATGAGATCTTGTGTGAATTTTTAATTTGTTAGGTCTAGTGTATTTATTTTGTCACACATAAATTTTTAAAATTTTAATTAATTATTTAATTAATATGTTTGGTCTGAGTTCATAACAATTTCTTATCTTTGTCTGTGACTTGAAGAAACAAGAATAAGAAAAACCCCCTAAAGTATGAGATTGCAAACTTCACTTCGTAGTGGATTTTGAATAGATTTTAGTGATGTAGTTTTCCTTCTAATTTTAATAAGGTTTTTCACATAAGAATTATTAGATTATTATTATTATTATCATTGTTATTATTTTTATTATTATTAATATTATTATTATTGTGAATGGGATTTCAAAATCCCAACGGTTTGGACAATCGGTCAAATATCCAAATAAGATCCTCTAAGTCAAACTCTTTTTCGTTATTGAGGATTTTTCAAGCCACCTCATTTTTGCTAGGCGAACAAGAAGAAGTTGCCTTGAGAGAGATACCGTGTGATGTTGAAGTTTACATTAAACTTATTCTAAGTCGGGCTTTTGTGGTTTGTTAAGCCGAGATTTTTTTTTACCTAAGTAATATTTTTGAACAAATACTAATATTTTTATTTTTTTTCTATTAAATAATAATATCAATAATAATATGTATTCTAAAAAATTACAAGTAACAAAGCTGAAAAAGTGGGACCAATTGGGACATTTGAGGGAGGTAGAGATTTCCGCCGAGTCTCTTTGAAACAATTTGGGCCTATCCAAATTTGTTAGGCATATATTCTCTTCAGGCTTAGCCTAAGCCACACATGGCCTTGATTTTGATATATTTTAGCCAATTAATCAACCCATCTGTTAATTTAGCTTATCAGATGCAATTGCTATGCCAATTCGAGTTTGAGCCGCTCGTGTAATTTTAAAAAAAAAAATTAATTTTTTTTAACCCAAATAAACTGTGTATTGAGAGATCTTCACTCAATCATTATGCAACATTATTTTACTATTGTGTGTTTATGAGAGAGAGAGGGGGGAGAGAGAGAGATAGAGAGGTTTCTCCTTTTTGTTATTTCTGTCTCATTTCTGCCAACTGCAATAATGTTAGCTTAAATCAATGTGATTGTGCAATATAATACATTCAGCTGGGGCTCCAAATTATTCAATCTAATGGTATTTTCGACCTTTTTACGCAAAGCTTAGTCATAAATAAAGCATAAGTGATGGTATATTATTATTAAATGTGATCCAAAAAAATATGAGAAGGTATACTAACCACTCCAGAACGACTAAGATAATGAACAGTCTTTTCAACACTTCTTAAGTCAACTCTCACTGAGAGATAGAGGTACCTATTAAGGAAATCACCATGCCTATTTTCCTTAGCTGTCCATCCACAAGTCCATCTTGTCGAGGGTTTTGTGCAGGAGGTTGTGATGTCTTGTATCCCCTCAGCATTATTTAGTATGGTCTCGTAGGGAGGAAGTGCTTCTTCTATGATAAAATCTCCTACCAGCATCACAAAGTATTCGTTAGGTAGTTCTTATACCCGCTCCTAAAGTTTCTTCACCTGCTCGTAGAACCCTTCGGAAGTCGAGTGAGGTAGAAATTCGTATGGCTGACTGGCTTCTTCAACAGGTTTTAAGAGGGTTATCATGTTGGTCTCAACCCAATCCTCTAAAGAATTGATCACTTAAGCTTTCTCGTATGGCAACCAAGGGCTTGCTTTGGGATTTGTTACCTTCTAACTCACGCAACAAGGTTTCCTCATGATGTTGCTCCTTGTCTTTGTGATTTGAAGAGACTAAGATAAGAAAAACCCCCCAAATTAGGAGATTGTAAACTTCACTTGAAACTGAAAGGAGAAGAATTTAAAGAAAAAATAATTTATTTAAGAGCCAAAAGCATTTATTTTGAGGCGGGGGTGGGCGTATTATCCTTTTGTCTCTCTTGTAGGAGAAGATAGTTTTTCTATTCTAATTTGTAGATGAGCCACTCTGTTATAGACAAAGTTTGTTAAGCAATAGTCCTCACTTGTAATATTACCTTAAAAGGGTTGATGGGGTTTAAAATCTCGTAGATCTACATTAAACACACTAGGAATAAGTAGATAATTTAAAAATAGCACGATAGGAAGGAGATTGCAAAGCAACACTAGTTGCAAATTGATACAGTCAAGGTAAGAAGTGCCATATACTCAAGATTGACAACGGCAGCACCTGGTGACGGTGACGGCAATGGATAACAGCGTATGCTGCCGTCGTTAGCCTCCTCTCTCCACCACTCCTCTTTCACCCATTTTCTTTCAATTCAACCAATTTATCCTAAAAACGGTACATATAACCCCAAAATCAGCATCCACAAGGAGAAGAAAATGATTTACTAGCCTTAATTTCATCCAATTTCCTCTCGGCAATGGCACAACGGACGATGGCCATTTTTGCTCGGGCTCATGATTTCCTCCTCTACTCACATTGACGTGCAAAATAGAGGTAGTATTATGAAGAAGGCTTTGCTGGCTTCGGTGTCGACACCGCCGACAATGGTGATAGCGCAACGACCCGCACCGGTCTCCCTCTCTCTCTCTTCTTTCCCCTCTCATCTGTTATTCTCTCTCCCCAATCTCCTAATTCTCTTTTTATCCTTTTATTTACTTTATGATAAATGACTATTAAATGTCATTCTGTATATGATAAATGATATATGAAATACAAACTTTATTGGATGATTATTTTATTAGCTAGGAAGGATTTGGAGTTCCTCATTATGTGTACTTTACATTTATAATGAAGGATATATTGAAATTAAACTTATTTTTGGAGCTAGAATTCATAAAAATTAATTATAAAAAAGGTACTTATTTTGTTATAAAAACCGTACTTTAATAAGATTTATAAATGATTTAGAATAAATGAATGCAAATTGAAATAAAAATTATACTTCTTTTATAGAAAGTGATATCCTGAGCACTATTATATGACAAAAAACTTGAGATGAAGAAGAGGATGCATTGAAACATCCATATTTTCGTACTCCAAATATCATACCAAAATGCTATGATGATTGCCATTATTATAGTTTGATTGTTTTTTTTTTTTTTTTTAATTTTGACACGCACACATCGAAAACCTAAACAAATTGACATATATTGAAATCAAGAACGAATTTGGAAGGTAAGAATAAATGTATATGTTCTATTTATGAAAATTTGAAGCTTTAATTTTTAGAAAAAATATAATATTTGTGCCTGAAATGAAATTAAGAAGATGGAAAAGGAAGATAGGCTATGTTCTTTTGCTCTTGTTGTTCTTTTTATTTGTTTGTTCCTGCTTTCTTATTCTCTATCTTCTTAATCCAGGCAATATTATCATCATAACATAAGCAACCTCATGGCACTTCTCATATGCAGCAATGGTGTCACATATTTTTGCTAGTTTTGTATCCTGTCTTTGCTTGGCAAGCTTAGCCGTGTTTGCATGAAAAATATGCATTGACCTTATTTGAAAAGAAGCATTACTATACCACGATAAGCCTCATTTTGGCTCATAAAATCTTGTAACAAATTAGCTGTGAGAGTAGTGAAGGTAATTTTTTAGTAAGTAATTAATTATATTAAAATTAAAATCTATACATACAATATTTCAGAAATAACAAGCCAACTACTCGATGAGTATCAAACAATAAATAAATCCACCGACACCTATCAAATAACAAATAATAAAATTAAAAATTAAGAAAATTGAGCAAATAAGAGAAACATGCAGGACAATAGGAAAAAATAGCTACCCCATTGGCTCACCAGGCAAGCAAAAGCTTCCCTACCTGCGAGGGACTAGCCCAGTAAATGGTGATAATAATCAACTCCGTTGGACAAAAACAGAGGCAATGTATAGAGCCACTTACATTTTCATCAATCCGAGGCCCATACAATAGCGAGGTTTCCATTGGTGAAAGGTTCTAACCAATCTAAATACCACCACGAGAAGAAGCTGTTGTAGCTAATTAAGTGCCTTGGCAATTAGTAAGCAGATTTGGGTTTAGCTAGAGCAAAAGAGCAATGCTTATTAGGTGGGGATGCTTTTGCTTGACCGGTGAGCTAAAGGGGTAGCTTTTTGTTTTCTATTGTCCCACATTATTTCTGTCATTTGCTTAGTTTTCTTAGTTTTGATTTTATTCTTTGTTGTTTGATAGGTGTTTGTGGAGTTATTTATTGTTTGATACTCATAGAATAGTTGGGTTGTTATTTTGGGATATTATATGTATAAATATTGATTTTAATATAAATTATTACTTTTAAAAAAATTATTGTCACTACTATCACAACTAATTTATTATAGGATTTTAAGAGCAAAAATAATGCTTATCATGCTATAGTATATGCTTCTTTTCAAGAAATGATAATACGTATTTCTCATGCAAACACGGCAAAGCTTGCCAAGCAGCATGGGAATACAAAACTAGCACAAATATGTGCCACCATTGCTGGAGATGAGAAGTATCATAAGGTTGCTAATATGATGCGTATGAGAATCTAAATGCCTAGGGAGTTCATGTACGATGGCCATGATAAAAACTTTTCGCACATTTTTTTTGATTTGCTCAAAGGGTTAGCATTTACACTGCTAAGAATTATGCCGACTTAGTGGAGCATTTGGTAGACAAATGGAAGGTTGAGAAGTTAACAAGGCTCTCAAGTGAAGCGGCGAAAGCTCAAAATTTTTTATGTCAGTTAGTATGGAAGAGTAGGCATAGGCATAGTGATGTGCCTGTCCTCTTTCCTTTCAAGTGGATATTCTCTAGAGAAGTGAAGTTATAGTAAATATTGCCTTAAGTACTTGCTTTCTTTTGAAATAAATCTAGATATTATTGTACCAATATAACAGTAATAAGGATATGAGAACACTCTTTTACTTGTCATCAAGTTAAATAAAATAGAGAATATTAAGTTCAATTCTTCTAGTAACATGTTGATTTTTACCTGCTAGATATAAAAAAATAGATGGCCGAATGCACAATCAAGATTCCTATAACATTAGGTATGAATAGAGTTTAAAAAAAATAGTTTTACACATATATTATCAGAATATTGCTGTATAATGAAACATCTTACCATTGTGCTTAATTGTTTATATCAATGGCTACGAATTTCACATAAAATATTTTTGTGCCAATGTTTTTTTTATCGTCTAAAATTAAATCAGACAAATAAAATAAATTTTAATTTTTCTTGTGGTATTTTTATTTTTTTCTATTTTACATAGAATATTAGATAGTTGAGTACATAATTGAGATTTCTATAACATGGTAGTGTATAAATAGAGTCAGAAAATGATAGTTGCATTCATCCAACTTTTAATGTTTAATTAAAAAAATAATTAATTAATTTGTTTAATTTATAAAATTTAAAACAGCATGTAAAAAATAAAATTAACAAATATATTTTTCAATTTAATTTTGAAAAATCAGATTTAACATGTAATGTATAAGTAAGGCATAAAATATATATATTTTTTGCAATAATTTTCAAAATTTATAAATTTTATTAAGTAAGTTTAATTATTATAATTAATAATACACATTTTTATAATAAACAATTTTTTGGGGTAAAATTGAAGGAGAAATGAAATTTTATAATTATTATTTCTCGGACACGTAGAGTTTATGATGGGACAAAAGCAGAGACAGCCACAGGGAGTTTCAAAATTTGGAGTACAAAAAGAGACTATGTCCCACCGTGAATTTTCGGTTTGGAGGAGTTCGGTGGAGCAAGCACGAGGCGGCGGCGGTACTAGCGGCGGCACGGGCGTCTCTGGCTACCCTTGCCACCGGTCATTACAGTGCGTGAATCCGGGCGAGAAGCTTGATTGTGGCCGATATTACAATCTTTCAAGCGCTTTGCCAGCAGCCGTGAGTAGGCGTTTAGAGCTAACTTCGACACTGCATACTCCGTCCATGTCTCCGGCCAGCCTTCGCTTTCCCACCGGCCGTTGTTTACGTGCTCCGTGAACAGATTCAGAACGCCCTCAATTCGTTCCGCCGTTAGGTTTTCCTCATCCTCCAGTATCGTCCTTATCTTTGGGTTTCTCACCTTCTGCACTTCGCCGAAATGATCAAATTAAGCGTTGGACGCCAAAGAAGAAAAGTGAGGGCAGTTGGCGATATTCACGAGAACAAAAGTGTCTTTGGAAGAATGTACATTATACGAGTTTGAATCTTATCATTGTTATTTAAATTATTAGCTTTCAAAATAAGAAAATAGAATGAGAGTGATGACTTACGTTTATTAAGCCAAGCCTCGAACTAAGATTTAGAATTCGACTTTTAGAAGTCGAGCAACGAAAGACAGGCAATAGGGCTTCTATCAGTAACTTTGGCCCGTAGAAATTGGTCTTCAGCACCACCTCTGCATGCTTCACTGTGTTCTCATGGATGCCGTTAAATGATATTGCAGCATTATTCACCTTCAAGATTTCATTAGAAATTTCATCAGTGAAACAAGCAATTGTTTCAAATCCACAGCTATTGGGCACAGACAGACTTGTTTAGATATACTAATTAGAACAAATAACACTAAAGCTTCAATAGAATTATTTCTTGGGATAATTAAATATTCAGAATTTTACATTTGTATTTTGCAGAATTATTTTGTATTATGCCTATATTCATCAAGGTTTAATTTGTTCTTGTCGTTATTTATTCTCTTTTTAGAAAACATAACACTTATATTTGCCTATACTCATTTTCTTTAAGATTTTGAGAGAAGAGGAAGATATAGAGAAGAAGAGAGTGAAGGAAGAAAAAGTAAATTTAAAATAAAATCCAAGTAAATTTTTGATAATTTTAAGTGAATACAAGTATATCTAAATTTATTTATTTATTTTTTTATTGTTGAATGTTTTTAAAATCTTTAAATATTTTTTATTCAATTGAAAGAAGAGAAAGAAATAACGAAAAAGAAAATTTGAAATAAAATTGAAGCAAATCTTAGATAATTTTAAGTAAGATAAGTGTATTTAAACCTAATTTTTTATTTATTGTTAATTTTTTCTAAAAATTTAAAGTATTTTTTATTTAAATATTCACAGATATGATATTTATTCATTTCTCTTAATTATATCTTATAAGCATGTTAATTTAATTTTTTTTAATGAGATTTTTAAAATCTTATGTTAGAAATTTATACATGTTGTGTTGAATTCCTGAAATCCTTAATACATAATATGTTTCTGAATTTTTTTATTTGTATATATTTCGGCAAAAATTCTATTTTGATTATGATAAAATACGTAAATATTTGTATTTCAGTGCAAAATTTTTAGTTTCGATAACAAAAACTGTTATAGAAAATTAAAAAAATATATTTAAATATATCCTAACATATTGTTTCTAAATTAATGATAAAATCTAATATTCACGAGTTAAAAAATAATATTTGACCCCTACTATAAAAATAATATATAGTCAACTATCATAAATTGTGAATAATAGCCATGGCTTTTGGCTATATACAAACAATACTGCTCCAAACTTTAATATTCGTTTATTGTATGTTGTAATTGTCATCGATCATTAATTTTTATATGTTTAAAATATTTTTATATATTTTATATTATTATAAATTTAAAATATTTTTAAATATTATATTTTTTATTTGTTTACATAAATTTGAGTGTCAACTTCGCTTGCTCTCCTGCCATTATGGAGGGTGGGTGTCAACTTCGTACCTTTTGCGTATTTAAAAGTTGGTTTGAGTAATCATTCTTTCTGAAAAATAAAAAATCTCAGGAAACTGAACACTTTGAATTTTGTTAAACTTAATTATTCAATTCATCTTTTGCCATGGAGGAAGGGAAGACAGAGACCATACAAAGACCTTACCTTCTTTTAAAATATGGACCGAGGATTACGATGTAACTGTTGATGGACAGTGGGTTGTCTTGGGTGTCATTATAAGTTAATGGAGTCTGGCCGGACTACTCATTTTTCAAGTGGCTTGGTTTGTTCTTGTGGTTCAAAAATTTTGGATAAAGCTATCATTTATCTTAGGACTTCACCGATAAGAAACACTAACGACTTTATCATAATTTAATGAAAAGTGAATTTGTCTTACCAACTTAATTTTTTGCTATAAAAAAGGAATTTGCTGTTTTGTATATATTTTCACTGCTTACAATTTAATCTATTGATTAAAATTTTAGTAACTCTATATTATCTTGTATCATTTTACTTTTTATCAGTATCATTAAAGTGCCACCTCTACCTTATCTCATGCTACTTCATTATACACATAGGTGACACTTTAGAATCCCTAGTTAAATAACGGCCATTGCTATCTCGGACAATCCATCAAGCGAATGCCACTTGAGCATGCAACTTGCACCATGTAGAATAGTAACGTTACCAAAGGTTCAAACTAAGACTTACATCACATAATTTGTCATTTCTAAAAGTTCGGCAAATTTTATTTTATTTTTTGGCTTTTTTTATCAGTAGGTTCCCTTTATGAAATTTGCAACTGTTAAACTTTGTTTCTGAATTTCTTCCTCTTTATATATTAGGATAAGAATCAATTCTTTCGTCATATAAATATTACTCTTTTTACAAAAATAAGTTTATTTAAGAAATAATTTTTTAACTAAAATAAAACAAAATCATATGAACTTAAACATTTAATTATTATAATAAATTGTTAAATATATACCATACCATGTGAGATAAATTTAACAATGACAACTAGACAATGCATTTCTAGTCCTACTAAAAATGATATTTTGAAGACATCTCCGCCGGATAGACGGGGCTGCCAAGTCAGCTGTCTTGAAATTGGGCCTATCATATTCAAGCCCATTTTTCTTTCAGGCCCATTGCGCTACTTTCCCTTGTCCAATATTCATAATTAGCCCATCTACTTTTGTTATAATTGCACAATCTTTATATATATATTTTTTTTGTGTAGGATGAATTTTTTAAAATAAAAAATTAAAAAAAGATTTATATTTTTTATCTATAATAATTATAAAAAATTATATATAAATTATATTATTATTTTGAATAATCTTATTTATATAACTATTTATGTATTTACTTATATTAAAATCCGTAAAAGTAGGTATAGATATTATTTTATTTTTTTTATTTTCTATGTCTATACATTACATTTTAATAATTTTAATATAAATAGATAAATAATTAAATATATAAATATTATTATTTTTATTATTTTTTTCTCAAATTCAAAACTGCCTGGTCAACCCGTTTTGGGCAGTTGCTTTTGTCTTTTGAAGTCATTTTTCAGGATTCGGGGGGCGTCCAACGCCAGAGGCGTTGGACGCCGTCCGGCGCCAAACAACAGCCGTCCGATCACGATCGGACGGCCCGCGGGCGTTTAACTCCCCTTATAACGTGGGTCGTCCGATTTTAAATTTGATCGGACTGCCCACGCGCGTCAACCCAGATTAGAACATCAGCCGTCCGATTTTAAAATGGATCGGACAGATGCGATTAAATGTCTCGGTATAAGATCGTGCCCGTCCGTTGCTCTGAATCCGACGGCCATTATTTTAGTGCACAGTAACCCTAATATTTTCAAAAAACGACCGCTATTTTCATTTTCTTCCTCCTATCCTCTCCTCTCCATCTTCAATCTGTTCTCCGATAACCCTCATCTGGACGCGTGAGAGAGAGACTGGGACGACGGGAGAGAAGTTGTGCAGTTGGGGGCACCTACATTTTCAGTCACTGGGATACTGTAACCGGAGGCAGAAATAGCGGAGGAAGGGATCTCAGTCATCGTCCTGATCATCCGATCCTCAGGGCGGTGACTCTGCTCACTTTTTCTCCATCTTGCATGCACCGTACGCACACGCACCCACAAACACACATTCTCTCTTTTTCTCTCAATTTGAAATCCAGTGCTTGCATTCTGCAACTCATCCAAAAAATCTGTCGTCTTTATCTGCTCAAAACGCTGCCAACGACTAATTTCAGGTATAAAAACTCCAATTTCGTAATTTTGACAGCAATGTGCTTCGCATTTTCCCGTTTCTGTTTCGGTTCTGCCCAACTAGTTTGTTAAGTAGTTGCTTCCCGTCATTAATCCCAAAATTCTTTAGAAATTGTCGGATTGAGCCTTTTCTGTACTACTTATGGTCATAGTAGTTTAAGCATTTGTTGTGTTTTTTTTCCCAGTTCTCGGTGGCTTGTATTTGCTGGGTTATGCTATGGTAACATTTCCTGTTCTGCTACTGGATCTGTCCTTTGGTCTATCTGAAATTTCACTCGCGAGCTGCCTTTACATTTGAAATGGAGATTGGGAATAGTTTTTGTTGATGTGATTTACCTATAAAATAGTTTTACACTTCCAGAAAAACGGAAACGGGTTGTTTTTGTGCTAAAGCTTGAAGAATTGCAGTATTAAATCTCATATTGGGGTTAAATTGTAGTTAATAAAATGTTTTAACTTAAAATTTTGTCATGAATACACACCGATAATAATTGGTCTTGAAGTACTGTGGTTTGAAGGAATCAATCTTCTTGTACTATTATCCAGGTGATTGCTTGTACCCTCACAAAAGTTTCTTCATCTTGTACACTGGGTGTACCTTTCCTTTCCTATGGCCTGAACAAACCCAAACTGCTCCATATAGATTTTGTCATGCAGGACCTGGAGAAAAGCGTATTCGGGGGGCATCAAATGCTGGGGCCGTTGGATGCCATCCAGCGCGAAATCACTGCCGTCAGATCAGAATCGGACGGCCCACACGTGTTTAACGAGTGATATAACGTGGGCTGTCCGATTTTAAATTTAATCGGATGGTTACAATTAAATATAGCGGTACAAAATCTCAGCCGTCCGTGTTTGTTAATCTAACGGTACAAAATCTCTGGCTTACTATGTAATTATGTTGTGGGATTCGGTTTGATGTGTTTATCAGGATTAAGGATTATTGAAATATCTGGCATGTTTTTCATATTTGGCGTTCTAAATTGTAGAAAACAACAAAATAAAGAGAGCTTCATAGTTACATATAAATTTTCCCTAGGGCAATAAGATGCCATAAACCAAAGATTCAGAATATATGTATCTTCTTTGAGATTGATTAGCTATTGTCTTCCTTCATCTAGGACTTGAGTCCTAAACAACTCCAAGAAGGTGAGCCAGTTGACTCTTTTCTTCCAGGTTTTTTCCTGTATGATATTCCCTCATGCCAGCCAAGAATGAATATCAAAAGTTTAAGCTTTTTATGTCAGTTGAGAAATTGTTGATTATTCTGTTAGTGAATTTGTTTATTCGCCTTAATCTAAGAATCTGATGACCTTTTTTTTCCCCAAGCCCTTAGCAAGACATTCTCGGTAAAGAAGAAGAAAGGAAAACTGGAAAGCTTGGGATGGATGCAATGTCATTTATAATGTAGCATCGTGGAGTGCAACTGCCATTGGGTAGGTTTCCTTGAATAATTTTTTCCCTATTAAGACACTGTGGTTTCTTACCACACCCAGGGGAGAGCTTGTTCCTGTTCGCGGTTTTTCCCACCGCCTCTACGCTCCGGAGGACCAGATCTCCAACTTCTAGAGGGCGTGCCTTTACCCGTTTATTGTAGTACCGTGCGACGCGCTGCTGAAGGCCGCGGTCCATAGTCGTGCGGCGTCTCGAACCTCCGAGAGCAGGTCTAGACTTTCCTGGAGCCTTTGTTCATTGGTGGCCGGGTCGAAGCATTCGATCCGCAGCTTAGCATCCCCACCTCCACCTGGGACCACAGCCTCGGCCCAAAGCAAAAGGTTGAAGGGCGTCTCCCTTATGTCGGCTCCGTGCGGTTGTTACGTCGACCCGCAAAGACGGGACGGTAGCTCTTCGAGCCCAGAGCCTGTGTCTTCTAACCTGGTCTTCAATCCGTGCAGCAATGTGCGGTTGATGACCTCGACCTGTCCGTTTGCACGAGTGCGCCACGGGCGTATGGATCGACTTGATGCGAAGGTCGCGTGCCATAAAGCGCTTGCGGGTGAATTGGGTTAGTTCTCGGTCACTACGACCTCGGGAATCCCAAAGCGGCAAACAATACCGACGGAGAGGAACTCCATCGCATTCTCGCTCGGTGATCTTGGCGAGAGGGACAGACTTCCACCACTTGGTAAAGTAGTCGATGCCAATGATCAAGAATTTTCTTTGCCGGATGCCAAAGGCGGGGCCAAGTATGTCGAGCCCCCATTGTGCGACGGCCATGGGGATTGGAGGTAGTGCGATTCCTCCGTATCGCGGCCGATCGTCATATTGCTATGGACTTGGCAACTTTCACACTTCCGAACGAACTCCATAGCGTCTCGCTTCATGGTGGGCCAAGAAACCCTTGTCACATGACTTTGAATGCAAGGTTCTTGCCTCTAATGTGCGATCTCGCATGATCCCAGTGCACTTCGGCCGTAGCGTAGCTCGGCTTCCTCCGGGGTGAGGCATTTCGGGAGAAGAGTAGAGTATCTCGCCTATACAAGTCGTCGTTCGTGATCGTGTACCATCCTGTTGTCTTCGTGATTCGTTTAGCTTCATTGGTATCATCGGGTAGGGTCCCTTCAGTCAGGTACTTCATGTACGGCGTCGTCCAATCGTTTCCTGCGTCGACCCGCAGTACTTCTTTGTCTTCGACGTCGATGCTAGGTGCGGTAAGGACTTCCCTGGGCTCTCTCGCGTACTACTCCACGGATCCGGCAGCCGCGTCTCGAGCCAGTCGATCAGCGCACTCGTTATCCAATCTTGGGATGTGTTCTATCGCGAACCTGTCGAACTCAGGGATCAGGGCCTTCGCTTTCGCCAAGTACCTCACAAGCTGTGGGTTCGAGGCGTCAAAGTTCCCCTTCACCGGTTGACCACAAGTTCGAGTCATTGCGCCCACGACCAACGGCCGCGCGAACACTCCTTAGCCGATCCGCAGCCCGCGAGGAGGGCCTCGTATTTTGCCACGTTGTTCGTGGCCGGGAAGGCCAACGTGACTGAGTACGTGATCTCCATGCCTTCCGGTGTCCTCAGCACAACACCTGCTCCGCTGCCTACTTGAGTTGATGATCCGTCCACATTTAGGGTCCATACAGGAGGATCGTGGTCTTCCACGTTTTCCGGGTTGTCGTCTCCTTTCGGTGCTGGTGTCGCCGCTTCTACGATAAAGTCGGCCAAAGCCTGTCCTTTCACGGTTGGCCGGGGCCAGAAGTTCAGATCGAATTCTCCTAGCTCGACAGCCCACTTAACCAACCGTCCGGACGTCTCCGGCTTCTGCAAGATCGACTTCAGCGGCTGGTCCGTCAATATGACGATCTGGTCAACTGGAAGTAGGGCCGCAACTTCCGCGCCGCATAGACAAGCGCGAGTGCTATCCTTTCAGCATGCGGATAGCGGGCCTTCACATCCGTCAGCACCCGGCTTACGTAGTACACCGGCTGCTGCCTACCTTTGTGCTCCCCTACTAGCACTGAGCTGAGGGCTGCTGCTGACGTAGCCAAGTAGAGGCAAAGGCCTTCTCCCTCGCGCGGTGAGCTTAGGAGCGGCGTGCTGGACAGGTAGGTCTTCAACTCTATGAATGCTTCGTCGCATTCCTCATTCTACCTAAATCCCTATGATTTGGTGCCCCTTAGCGCCTTAAAAATGGCAAGTATTTTTCCGCTGACTTAGCGAGAAACCGCGAGAGAGCTGCTATCCGCCCGGTGAGCTTCTGTACTTCTTTTACCGTTCCCGGAGGGTTTAGGTCGAGGATGGCCTTGATCTTCTCCGGGTTGGCCTCAATGCCGCGTTGGGACACGCTGAAGCCTAGGAACTTTCCGGAGGTCACTCAGAAGGCGCACTTGGTGGGGTTCAGCTTCATCTCGTGCCGACGGAGGACCTGAAAGGTCTCGTCTAGGTCGCTGGCGACTTTCCGCCTGAGTGGCTCGTGCGTTGTTAGAGCCTGCTGCTGACGGCCTCCCATTGCAGCGTGAGTCGCGGGGGTTTCGACTCTCAAGGCTATCCTCCCGGTCATCGCGGGCGGGATGACTTTCCGCCTCGTTCTGATCATTTCCACTTGGGGCCGCCGGGGCTGCGGCGTTGTCGAGCTGGTTGGCTCGCCTCCTGCGAGCGGCCGCTCGACGCCTTGCTTTCCTAAAAGTAGAGGCTTGGGATGCCTAAGGGGCAGTCCCCGGCCAGAGTCCCCGTGTTTTCGCACAGGGCACGTAGGACTAGCTTGATATCGCCCACATTCGCGGCCAGGCGGTGGACGTCGGGCTCTGGATGGTCGTTCACTCGGTTCCCGATAGGGGGTCTTCACTTTGGGCAACGACCTCCTTTGCCGGAGCACTAGCTTGTGCTCGGGTATTTACCATCTTTTGGTGTTCGAGAGTAAGGTGGGAAAGAGACACTTGGCTTCTCGTCAGTTTCCCATAGACGGCACCAATGTTGCGTCCCGGGTCCGCGATTGCCGTACGGATTAGAGAGCCTTTGGATTCCTAAGCACGCGGCGGCGTCAGGAGAAGGGCCCGGTCTCTGTCACTATAAACCTGGACCTGCACAACACAAACAACAAACGAGAGGTCAGGGGTCCGGCAGGATTTCTCCCACCGAGGCTGCTCCGACGCTCAAGTCAGCAAATTCTCGCAATGAACGGAAATGGCGCACGCTAGGAGCGGTGCACGAATGAATGCTGTAATGGCGTGAGAGATGCTTGTATGATGGTATGGAGAATTCAATGAGCAGGTGAAGGGAGGCCTGGCTCCCTTGATACACCGCAACGCGTGGTTGACTTTCCCGTAGTTTGAGAAGACGTTGGGGAGCAGTGACGAGCTAGCTTTTGCCAAACGGAAGTGAGTCACTCCTCAATTCCAGCTCTTGCCTCTTCGCGAGTTTGCTCAGAGAGAGTTATGAGATCAGAGTTTGAGTCTCTATAATCGTAGCTAGAGAAAATCGAGATCCCATCCTTTCTCTCTGCCGGGTGTGGGAACTCTTATAGGCCCCTTCCCGTTGGACTCTGGGCGCCAAGGTGCCCGTTGTGAGGGCTCCTTTGCCGCTGGTCGATGTCGTGGACCGCCGGTTATGTCGGCTGTTGTTCTGCCGCAGCTGGCAGGCTCCTGGCGTTGCCGACCACGCCTGATTTTCCCCGGAATGAGGATTGGCTGGCCACCTGCAGGCGGTTGCGTGAGCCGTTGGCGCCGTGCCAGCTGCTTCTCCATTGGCTGGCCTTTCCGCCTTTCTGTCGGTAGCGCATTAAATGTGTTGCAGAGTTCCCATCGCCTTCTGCCAGCGTGACTCTGCGCATGTTTCTAGGCTGGGCTCGTCGTCTTGCGCGGGCTCTATTATCCTTCTCGTGGGCCTCTAATCTTTTTATGGGCCTAGGAATTTCTTCATGGGCCAGGACATGGGACCCAACACTAATATATTTGAATATAATATATATATATCATATTATATTTTCTAACTTAATCGGAGAAAGATTTTATTAAAAATATTCCTTAATTCTCTTAAAAATTAGATTAACTCAATTATATAATATTGACTTTAACATATGACAACGATTAATAATATTTATCAATTTAGCCTAAAATATCTCGTCCGAAATACCAGTGCAATACAATCCTCCTCTCTTAAAAAAATTTCATCCACAAAATATAGATATTGATTCTCAAATAATTGTCAATACCTAAATCCAGAGAAACATTTTCACCCGAATCAAACATTCATTAAACTTTTACTCCTCTCAAAATTCAATGGCATAAAAATTTTAACATGAAATAGTTCATGTTTATATTACCAAAAACATGAATATCAAAAGAGTCTCTCTTTTTTTTTAAAAAAAAAAAAATTCACAATTCAAGTTCAAACATTTTTAATGCCTAATATCCTTGTCATTAACTAGTAATTGCATTTTTTCACTCAACCATACCTTAAGATATCATCCCCAATGCAACTCCAATACAATCTAAATACAAAACTTAAATCATTATTTGATACATTGGTATTCCAACTTATCATATTGATATAATTACATGTCATCAACCTCAATAACTATGCTAGCATCCAAAATTAAAAAAAAAAAACTATTCTACATCCTAGACATGCTCTTGACTATCCTATCCAATCAATTTCAGAAGTCATCCTTAATCGTTCTTATTGAATTTTTCGAATCCTTAACGTAGTTCATCATTAAAAATATAGCCATCCAAACTATTCTATGAATTAGTAAATTTTCAACCTTCAAATACATCAATCACAAATCGATGGTTAATCCTTACCGGCATACACCTAATTGACCTCACATCCCAATATTGCATCAAACCCAAAAGAATTCAGGAGTCGCATATCTTACGGTCCCTAAAGGATACGATCTAAAATTATATTTATCTTCATACCTTTCAACTAAAACTATCATCCTTCGACCCCTGCATTAACCATCTCAAATTTAAATTCCATCCATGGTTTCCCTCTTATCATTTTTTATCTCGTTTCAATAATTCATTCCATCATCTCATTTAGATTAAATTCTTTTAGAGAATAACAGTTCCTAAGAATTTGATTTCTAAATTTTTAAGACCCAAAAATCCCTAAATAATTGCAATCATTACTGATCTAAATTACAGAGTGATTACTTTAACTTTTTCGATCCAAATAATTGAATTCAAAACTTTTTCTTCCCAATTAATAGCCAAACACAATCCAAGGATTATAAATACAAGTGTAAATAATTTATTCCAATCATTCAAAACAACAATCCATAATAAATGAAATTTCAATCTTAGGGCTCTGTTTGAGGCTAGTCCATTTAACAACTATTTCGACCATTGATAAATTTATAAGTACGCTTAATACTTTTGATGCGTCCCTGGACCCGAACTTCGAACAGATTCAGATGGTTTCCTCGTCGTGGTTCCGGCTCCGTTCCCTGAGTTGGATCCTGCACACCACTAAGCAGAGCAAGAGGTCAGCATATCCGGCGGGAAGTTATCCCACCGAAAATACTCCGACGCTCAAGTCAGTAAAACAGTCTTCACAAGAAAGAAACTGAAACTGAGAGAAAGGAAAAGAAAGAGAGAGTGTGTGTTTAACTCAGATGAAAGAGAGACGTGAGGTCTCCTTGGACCTGGGAGGTGAGAAAGCAGTAAACGGCCGTGAGGGCTCGCTTGTTGCCTTAGGGTTTTTGGAGAATGAAGGTGGCAGGGTAAGCAGATTGCTCTGGGCATTCAATCGTCTCACAGGGAGCGTGCTCAGTTGGATGAGTTCAAGATGTTAATCAAAGCCTCAATGAAAAGCATTAACGAAAGCCTTCCTTGAATGATGATTCAATGGCTTCTTTTGTAGCTGGAGGACGATCCTCCTTCTTTGGAAGGAGTGATTGCCTTCCGATCTGGCCACGGCTTGCCTTTCCGGAGCGGATGCCGGTTCGGCCCGGTCGTGATTATTTCCTTGTGAGGCGGCAACCAGACTTTCCGAGTTGGTTTCTTTCCTTCTCGGATATTACCGTTGGAGTGCCTTGGGCGGCAAGGGGAATTGGAAAGATCTCGGATCTTTCCTTCTTTTCAAGGGCCCAATCTTGTTAATGTCCTTGTTGGTTCGAGTCGAAATCGAGAATATACTGGGGATCGTTGTTGGCCTTTTAATGATCAGGTCCTAAACGTCGGGCCCGGCATCGTTGAAAGGCTTCGGGGCCCATCGAGCAAAACGCAGACGGCCAACGTTTGGGCCGACCCAAGGTGCGTGCGTGTTAGCCGCCCTTGTGAAGGACGCGGTTATTAACCACATGATGGGCTATGGGCACGAGTATGCCGTGCCCATTGCTGTAGAAAAGCCTTTGGGTTTAATGTGTGTAAGCGACGGCCAACATTTGAGTTGACCATGGCTTGTGAGTCGTCGCCTGACCAGTCGGCCAACGCCAACGCTGACCCGTCACCGGGCCTTTCAGCTTTTGGGCCTGCTTTTCAATTGGGCCGCTAGAATGTTGGCCACTGTTTTGGGCCATCATTGACTTCTTTAGGGCCAGCCCATTTTTGGTATACCCATCACTAGCCCCCCATGCTGGTGGTCAGATTTCTGGCCTCCAGTATGTTCATGATGGGATACCCCTTATCGCCTTCTTTGAGGAGCTCATGAAGTCGCATGATAGGCATGAAGGAGAGTTTGACCGGAATTGTTGACCGTCTTGGTCAATTTCGGAGTACTGCACTGGCTGACCGGCCCCGTCAATTTCGGGTACTGCAATTGCTGTCGACCGCCCCAGTCAATTTTTCGGTACCGGTAATTGTTGGCAAATCTTGCCAATTCTGGGAGCGTCTTACGGGTCTACTAGCCGGTTTGCCTGGCAGAGTGCGACACGTGTCCCCCTTTGGTTGGGCGATATCTCAGCCATTAATGCGCCGGAGATCCGCCTTTCCTAAGGCCAAATAGGGAGGCGACACGTGGCGATCCTGACGGTGTCCTTAATGAGGGGTTTCTGCGCCAGAGGCGCGTCCTTTTGTGAGGTCAAGTGATGAGGTGACGTGTGGCAGGACTGATGGCGTCCTTTGTATGCTTGGCACTTAAGTTTCCCATCCGTATTTTGAAATCAATTACGCCTTCAAACCGTCATCTTCTTCGTTCTAGTTTTTCAGACAAACCCTTCCCATTTTTTGCTCGATCATGTCTTCCGTCGCAGATTTCTCCTCCGTTTTAAGAGAAAATGATGTTAAGGCACTGTGCGTGGAATCCAACATTCCCAAGGATATGGCCTGGAGGGTTCCAGGCGAAGACGATAGGGCCTCCACCCCACCAGAGGGGTTCATCACCGTTTACGAGGCCCATCTGAGGAGTGGCCTCCGCCTGCCGCTGCCGGAGGAGCTGGAATCAATCATGAAGGCTCTGCGAGTTCCCATCGCCCAGCTTCATGCCAACGCCTTGAGGTATCTCTGCACCCTTTGTATTTTTGCCCGGAAGCTTGGCCATAAGTTCAAGATGTCTGGCGTTAAGGTCGTATTTAAATTGAACCCTGGGCATGAGTGGATATCACTCACTCCCCGCACTAGAATAAAAATTAGTACGACCATTCACGATTCAAATAAGAACTAGAAAACCTGTTCTTCTTCGTGAAGGTGGCGAGGAGTGGCCTGCGCGAGAAGCCGGGGCGTGATTCCGAGGTGTACTGGGCACGCCATCTCCGACGGAGAGCGCTTCCTATGCATGGTTGACCAAGGCCATACGGCTTAACCCCGATGAGTTCAAGAGGGACTTCTTGGTTTCCCGGGCGGAATCCAAGAAGGTCAATTGGAGGCCGCCTTCACCGACTCAGAAGCCACACCCTCCGATCATGATGATGAGGCCTGAAGACTCAAGGGGTGTGATCATCCGCCCAAGGCCTACGGAGGAAGCTACTGAGAGGGTAACTGGCACGCCCTCATCGTCTTCGTCCCAAATTGACTATATGGCTCACGGACCCTATGGCGAATCCTAGTGAAGATTGCTGGAGCGGCGAAGTCTATCAAGACAAGCCGGTGGAGGTCGGAGGAGTCATCCTGCGGCTCCAGGCAACTGTGGTGGTCCCAGCGCCGCTGGGATGGAATCGGTGGAGGAGCTACCACGACGCGCCCGAGGTTCACGCGTTTTATTATAGAGCCGTCGACGAGAGTGATCCACTAGCGCCTGCTCCAAAGGCAAAAGAGAAAGAAGCTCCCGCGACCGCTCCCGCAGGCCAAAGAGAGGAGCCCGCCGCTACTGTTGATGATGATGAGTTTTTGGATCGTATTTTGGATGAGGCAGCGGCGTGTTCGACGCGAGAGGATGCCCCTGGCTCATCATCTCCGATTCCACCGCCAACTAGTCCATCGCCAGCTGGGACAGGTCTAGAGCCCAGGCCTGTGAGGCCCCAGAGGAAGGTTTATGAGGTATGATTTTTGCAATAACCTCCTTGCACTTTTTCTTCCTCGTGTTTACGATTTACGTTTTTCTTTTGTCTTATGCAGTCAAGGAGGTTGATCTCGGCTATCTCCCAGGAAGTGGAGCAACGTGATCGCATCATCACGGATCGAGATGCTGAGATCGCCTGACTAGAGGCCAAGCTGGCCGCCTTAGGAGGGGAGCTCCGTGAGCAGACCGCTGCTCTTGAGGCGGTCATGGCAGACATGGAGGCAGAGAATGCTTGCTTGAAAGAGGAGGTGGATCGACTTAAGGCAAGCAACAAGCGTCTCACCGATCGAGCCGCAGCCTCGGAGAACGAGCTAGCCACTCAGATGAGCCCCCATTGTACGGTTGTTGGAGGGACTCAACATTAGACGGCGCATTGTACGGTTAATCGATCCTGACTTCCTAGTGGAGTTTATCAATCAGAGAAACCGCGCAGCGCAACGTAAGAAAGATTTAGAGGGAGAGCCCCGAGACAGCCAAGGTGGTCCGCCGCCCCTGTAGTCTTTTGTATTTCTTTTGTGCTTTTGGATCTAGTGTAAATTAGAATACACTTTATGAGTAATAAAATGAAAATTCTTTTAGTCCGGTGTTCATTGTCTTTTATTGCTTTTGGGTTGTGAATCGTTGCATTGGTGGCCACCACTGGTTCGGCGTGGCCAGATGCTTGCCGCTTAAGGAGCCGAGTCCCTAGGCTTGGCGGGTGGTTGCGCTGACTAACTCCTTGGTCTTTGTCCCAAGTGATAACTGGCGATCGGCCGGAGAAGGATCGCTTCGGCATCGCTCGATCATGCTACCCTTTTGTCGAGAAGGTTAGCGCGTGGGCAGCAGCCAACTTGTTTACCGGGCCGCCTAAGGAATAAGATCCTTAAAGCCGGGTAGGCTAATGTTAACCACCGATGGCTTCGCATAAGTGATGACTTAGACACCAAGGTTGGAGAAGAAATGTTTCTCCCTTCGATCACCGGCTATCGATCGACGTTGTTTGCTCCCAAGAGGAGGTCGCCAAGCAGCCATATTTGCCCCTAAGGTTTTTAGACCGCCATGGGCCACTGATGACCAATGTTTAGTACGACCGCTATTGGGCCGCTCAAAGGATCGATGTTTCCAGCATCACTCATGGGCCACCCGGATGACCCGGTGGTTTCGCATCGCCATAAAGGCTACCCGGAGGACTGTGGTTTCGACCGTCATGGGCTACCCGATGACTGGGTTTAATACCGCTCATGGGACACCTGGATGACCAAGGTTTAAGACCGCTTATGGGCCACCTGGATGACCAGGGTTTCAAACCACTTCTGAGCCACCTAGATGACTAGGGTTTAGCGAGAGAGTGAAGACCCTCCCGACTTAGGGGTAGTCTAGGTTGGGTAAACCTGCAAGGCAAACAGTTCATATGTTTGCACACAGAGCCTATGATTATATATGCTAAGTAAACCTCTTATTTTGCTGAATTAAAACAAGCATGCGAATAAATGCACACAAGTGGGTGAGTACGTACTGGGTTCCCTATTAGAAGTAGCGCTTTAGGTGGGTTGATTCCACATTCGTGGGACCAACTTCCCGTCCGGGTTTCAGTAGTTTGTATGCCTCCGTTTCGGGCAGACGGAGACAAGAAAGGTCCCTCCCGGTTGGAGAGAGCTTGTCATGCGCTGGGCCAAATTGCTCTCAACCTCAATGCCTCGTAGGACCAAGTCCCCAACGTCAAATCACAAAGCTTTCACCTTCTTATTGTAGTACCGGCAACTCGGTGTTGGTATACTAGGCCGTCAGATTCAGCGGCGCGCAGTTTCCTCTAGCAAGTCTCAAAGCTCTCCATTTTCTCGGAGTTGTCTCGTGGGTCGAAGACTCCACCCGAGACACCTAAGCCCGATTTCAATCGGGATTACCGCTTGATCCCGTGAACAGACTAAAGGGTGTCTCGCAAGTTGGTTCTTTCTGGGTTACCCGATAAGACCAGAGGACGGATGGGAGCTCGTCGGCCAGAGCCCCGATGTCCTCTAGCTTAGTCTTTAACCCGTGGAGTAGTGTGCGGTTCGTGACCTCCACCTACCCATTGGCCTGGGGGTGTGCTACTAAAGTGTGGACAATCTTGATGCCTAGACTGGTGCAATACTTGGTGAAGCATTTTCCCGTAAATTGGGTCCCATTGTCGGTTACTACAACCTCTGGGATGCCAAACTTGCAGACAATACTCTGGCGAAGAAATTCCATCGCATTGTGTTCCGTGATTTTTGCCAGCGGGATGCCTCGACCCACTTGGTGAAGTAGTCGATGCCCGCGATGATAAACTTTCTTTGCCCAGTGGCAATGGGAAATGGGCCGAGAATATCGAGCCCCCATTGCGCAAAGGGCCATGGAGCCTGAAGTGACTTCAAGTCAGCGGACGGCTGGTGGTGAAGGTTGCCGTGAAGCTGGTAGCTTTCACATTTCTTTACAAACTCTAGAGCGTCCTTTTTCATTGAGGGCCAATAGTAGCACTACCGCATGATCTCAAGGTCAAGCCTCCGCCTACGTGTGATCCAGCATGCATCCCGAGGTGAACTTCGCCCGCCGCAGTCGGCCTCCTTGGGAGATAGACAACTGAGGTAATGCAGTCGAGTATCCGTGGTGATACAACCACCCATCGACATCGCATACCAAATACGGCCGTCTTTAATTCGCTGCCTTTTCGGCCCCTCTAGAGCAATCCGTCGCCTAAGTATCTAAGATAGGCGTCATCCGGTTCTCCGTCTCGAAAAATGCACGCCTCCCGTTTTTCTATACTCGAGCGTTCAGATCTTTCCTCATCCTCGAGTATTGCTCACGGTTTTCGGCCATGCGGCTCTTTAGCTAGCCGATCCGCTTTCCGCCTCCGAGGAATGTGAATCGTGGTCACTGTCAAGCCTTGGATAGCCTCCTTTGCCTTAGCTGTAATTGGCTAAGGAATGGTTGTTTGCCTCAAGCCCCGTTAACACAGTTGACGATTAGTTCGTGAGTCGCTTATAAACCGCCAACCTTGGCGAGCACTCCTTTGCTAATCGTAGTTTGGCCAGCGGTGGCTTCGTGCTCGACATTGTTGGTAGTCAAAGTCAAGTTTAAGGGAATACTTGACCTCAAATCCATCGAGGTCGTAAGGATCACCCCGCTGTCATTGCCACCGTCCGTGGACGATCCATCCACGTGGGAGTGTCCACTCACGGGACCTCGTCGCCGTTTCAAGATTCTCTCGGGCTGTTCCTCGTGAATCGGGTCGTGGTCTCAATAATGAAGTCGGGCCAGAGCTCGCGCTTTTATGATGTCTCTGCCTGGGAATTGGATGTCGAACTTACCCAATTCAATAGCACACTTCACGGGCTGGCCCAAACGTCTAGTTTGAGTATGCTTTTAGGCCGGTCGTCGATGGACCACTATGCGATACGCCCAAAGTACTGGCCACTTTTTGAGTGCTAAGATAAGTGCTAGGGGCCATTTTTTCAAATAAGGTGGATAGCGGCGTTTAGCTTCTGGCCAATGTTTTGCTCACATAAGAGATCGGGCCAGCTGGATATCGGATTCCTAGCGCATTTGACGGAGTTAAGGACTCTTCGTCTGCATACGCTGTAAAGGTACAGCTCCTCCGTCTTTAGGGTGACGCTAGCAATGGCAGGTCAGCGACATCGCTTTCATCTATCAAGGCTGCTCCTGGGCAGTCACCGCCCACCGGAATCCGTGATTTCGTTCCTCTTAGTGCTTTAAAGAAGGGCTGGTACTTGTCACCAGATTTCGCGAGGAAGTGGACAAAGTCGCCACCGCCCAGCTTAACCGTTGGACGTCTTTGATGTTCCGTGGGGGAGCCATGTCAGCGAGGGCCTTAATCTTCTCTGGGTTTGCTTCGATCCCCTCCCGAGACAATGAAACCTAAGAACTTCCTGCAGGCTACCCCCGAAGACGCACTTGGCCGGATTTAGCTTCATTTGGTGCCAAGCGAGCACCTCAAACGATTCTTCTAGGTCACGATGTAGTCGCTGACTACGCTTTCGATTTGCATGTCGTTGACGAAACCTCCATGTTGCGACTAACTGCTTTTTCGAACATCTTGTTGACGGTTACCGGTAGGTTGCTCCGGCGTTCTTGAATCTCAAGGACATTACTTTGTAACAGTAGGTGCCCTGGTCCGTCATGAACGATGTATGTTCTTCGTCCTCCGGACTCATTCGAATCTGGTTGTAACCCGAGTAGGCGTCCATAAAGTTGAGCAGCTCATGTTCAGCCGTGGAGTCAACCAGTAGGTCAATCCTGGGCAAGGGAAAACTATCTTTCGGGCAGGCCTTGTTGATGTCGGTGAAATTGACGCATATTCGCCATTTTTCGTTACTCTTTTTTACCAGGACGACATTTGAAAGCCAATCTGGGTACTGGACTTCTCTAATAAACCCAGCATCCAGTAACTTTTTCACCTCCTCTCGGATGGCGATCAGCTTCTCGATGGAGTGGTTTCTCCGCTTCTGCCTGACCGACTTCCGGTCAGGATCGAGACCCAACTTGTGGACCATCACCTCAGCTGAAATCCCGAGCATGTCTGCGGGAGTCCATGCGAATATATTGACGCTTCGCCGCGGTGAACGCGATCGATTCGGTCGCAGTGTTCTAGTGAGGAGCCGCCAACTGCACACACTTTTCCAGCCATTCTATTTAGTGGGACCGTATTTGTGGCTTCACCGAATCAAGGCCTGATGCAAGGTGGTCTCGCCTCCTGATCAAGTTCTCCCAATGTGCTAGTGGCAGCCGCTAAGGGGGCAACTGGGGACATGTAGCATGTCCGCCCAATTAGTTGGTCGCCTAACACCTCCCAACACCGCAGAGTGTAGGAAATTTCATTTGAGATGCGGAATCGAGGTTACTACCTCGAATGCCGCCAGTAAGGTCCGCCTCAAGATAGCGTTATACCGAGGGTAGTCGACCACCACTGAAGGTAAGTGCGACGGTCACCTCGGATACGTCCCTAAGGTAACTTCCAATTGAATAGTCCTCGAACGGCACTCGATTCATCATTGGGCCAGTAACGGGCCTTCTACGCTTTTAGTTTCGATTCTTTTTTAAACCTAACTTAAAGAAAGCGTTCAAGTAAATCAAATCTTTTAAACTTTCATTATCGATAAAGACTCGCTTCACCGGGGTAGTCCTGGAAGATCATCAACGAGGCCGATATAACAAATGGGGCCGCACGGGGACATTACATGATTTGAATCACTATCATCAAGCTAGATATTATCTGGCGCCGTTTCTTCCTCCTCTGTCGCTTCCTGTCAGTCGGCTCTTGTGTTCGCAAATGGCGGTGACTATGTTTGACCACCCCCGCCGGCATCTTATTCCGGTGGAGTCTCGCTCCGCCCCCTCTTCATCGCCGCTCCCCGAAGTTCTCGTCCGGGTCCTCCGACAAACTTTTGTAAGGTGGCCTCTGATCGGGTCTCGATCTCCTTTAGCCGTCTTGCAGCCCCTATTGAATGGCAAAGAAAGCGATGGGAAGTCACAAAGATTTGATTGATTTTCGAAGTCTTTTTCACGGCCAGGCCACTTTAAGAACTTTTCTCCACTTGATCTACATGAGGACATTAGCGCGTGTTCGTCGAGGTGTGGCCTGTGGCCCATAACCTCAAGGCCTGGGGCCCAATCCGCGTGCTTCGACGGTGTGTTTCTCCGCCGTACGCTTTCTCTTCCCTCACCAAGGAACGCCTAATGTTGATCCGCCTGCTTCGTGACGTTTTGCCTCGTTGGCCTCTTCGCCGCAGCGGCGAGGGCCCTGTGATGGATTCGCCTGGAAGGTCCGAGGATTCTTGTGGGCGAGGTGCTTGAAAAAGTCACCGAAGTAAGCGCAGATGAAACCGCCCACCTTCATCTCCTCTCATTGTGGATCATTGGGATCCTTTTCCCCGCCTCGGCCTACGGCGATCCAGAAGCGCCGTGGGTTCTATCCCTTTGCCGCTTTATGGGGAGAGATGCCATGGTCGCTTCTTCCCGCTCTACGAGGCGTCTTGAGCTGTGAAGAGATCCGTAAGCTCACAAAAATGTCAACGAGGCTCAAGGGAGGTGGTGGAACCAGATTCGCGCCTCCCTTCAGGTGAGTGGAAAGCAACAGACATCGTAGAGTCTTCTAACCCTTGTAGACTTAGATGGGTGCTAAGTGATCCCCGTGGTCAACCGGATCACGCCCCCATCGTATAAGTCAAGGGAGGGCATCTTGAATTTTGACTAAAGTGGACGCCAGATCTCCGCAGCAAAGGAGATCTGGCTCCAAATCGATGGCGCACTGCGTCATTCTCGGGAACACGTGGTTCCCGGGGTGTCCACTCGCGGATCGACCCGAGTGGTGTCAAGCCGATCGTTTGAGTCGAGGTAATCCCTTAACTCCGTCTTTGTCTCATTGGGTTCAGCACTGCCGATCACGCCTCCTGTGCCGACGGCACCTCGAGGCTCGCTCTGACTGCGTGGTCATCGCCGCCCGAGTATCGGGGAATTTCTTCTTTCTCGGGCTCTATGGCGAGACGTACTCGAAGCGCTCCATGTGCCTATTCTCCGGGAAAGGAGGGACGCTCGGAGCCGGATTGCTCGGCCAAGGGCCTTTTGCCGGCTTCTTCTCCGGCCACCCTCTTTTGGCAGGGGCGTGGATGGCCGTGGAGCGCCTGTCGTCGTTTGCCTCTGACGTGCCGTAGCAGTTGGAAGCAGCGGTTGTTGTCCCGCACCGCTTCCACCGATAGTTGAATGTAAGGCGGTAGAACCCCGCCTCAGGCCCCGCACCAAGACATCGCCATGGTCTCCGTCGGGGTTAGCGGCTTCTCATGGGATCGCTAGCTTGGACTCTCATGTTCACCATTGCGTTAATCCCAGGTGACAGAGAGTTTTTGCAGAGTTCAGGGCGTGGCTTTAGTAAGCATTTCCACAGACGGCGCGCATGATGCGCTCGATCCGAACTTCGAATGCATTCGGATGATTTCCTGCGTGCTTCCTATCGTTCCCGAGTTGGATCCCCGCACACCACTCAGCAGAGCAAGATGTCGCCAGATCCTGGTGAAAGTTATCCCACCGAAACACTCCGACACTCAGTCAAGAAATGCTTTGCGCAAGAAAGAAATGAAACTGAGAGAAAGGAAAAGAAAGAGAATGTGTGTGTGTTTGACCCAGATGAAAGAGAGACGTGAGGTCTCCTTGGATCTGGGAGGTGGGAAGGCATTAAACGGCCGTGAGGGCTCGCTTGTTGCCTTAGGGTTTTTGGAGAATGAAGGTGGCAGAGTAAGCAGATTGCTCTGGGCACTCAATCGTCTCACAGGGAGCGTGCTCAGTTGGATGAGTTCAAGATGTTAATCAAAGCCTCAGTGAAAAGCATTAACGAAAGCCTTCCTTGAATGATGATTCAACGGCTTCTTTTGTAGCTGAGAGGACGATCTTCCTTCTTTGGAAGGAGTGATTGACTTTCTGATCTACCGGCTTTTTTCCTTCCGGAGGATGCGTTCTGCCAAGCCGCCATGATTATTTTCTTGTGAGGCTAAACAAAACTTTCCTGGTTGGTTTCTTTCCTCTCAAAGATATTACCGTTGGAGTGCCTCGCCGGGTAAGAATTGGGACGATCCGGGCGCTTTTCTTCTTTGAGGGCGCCAATCTTGTTAATGTCCTTGTTTATGCGAGTCGAGATCGTGGAATATACTGGGGATCGTTGTTGGCCTTTTAATGACGCATGAGCTAAACGGTCGCCCGGCGCATCATGCTGAAAGGCTTCTTAGGGCCTAACGGCAAAACGCAGACGGCCAACGCTCGAGTTGGCCGCTGGTGCGTGTTGGCCGCCTTTGTGAAGGACGCCGCGATTAACCACCTCACGGCCATGTGAGGCATATGCCGTGCCCATTACCGTAAAAGCCCTTTGGGTTTAATGTGTATGTCAGCGACGTCAACGCTTGAGTTTGACACGCCAGGAGTTAGCCGGACGGCCAACGCCAACGCTGACCGGCCCTAGGCCTTTCAGCTTTTTGGGCTTCCAATTAGTTGCTAGAATGTCACATCAAGCTTTCGGCCATCATTGACTTCTTTAGGGCCAGCCCATTTTTGGTATACCTATCAACTTTAATAAGGCCATCTAAGTAGGCCATCCCCTGAACCTGAAAAAATAAAACTATACAGTTGATCATACAAATATATACCTCAAATTTCAACAATCCTCAATTTTCTCTATATCTGATGTGTTTTCATAGAAATCTCTAACTGCTCCAAATATTCATAATAAAGCATTAACCTCATCGTAGTTAATTGTCTAATCCACCAATCTAGGAACGTTTGCTCGACCCTCCTTTCACCCTAAATTTGTTAACTATATTTAGGGACTTATCTAACATTTGCAGTTATAAGATAATTGAATTTCATACAAGGGGGACAAAGTCGAAGAATGTGTATAAATTTATTAATGGCAATTTAATATTATCTATCAAATATTTTTTTTTCTTATTTTATTATGTCACATCCATCCATTCCTTGCATATAAAAAAAATATGAACAAAAACAAATATTTGATTCATAAATGTTGACAATAAATTTGATGGGTCCTGAACCTCTGCCCAAAATCACGTACACGCAGTCCAAAAGATTGCATGGAAAGGCCGCCCAAAAGGCCGACGAAGCCCTATCGAAGTTCAAACGCCGCCGCTCGGACGACACTAAGACCCTTTGAGACGAACCACCAGGAAGACCAAATGACTCGAGATGCCAACTCGGCGCATGCCGCCACGGCAACCAACGGCTCCCGACACGCCGTACTTGTTGCCATGCGCCTGAAGCTGTTAAGTAGACCGTGATGTGTGTCCCTCACACAGCCGTATCCACAGTGGTGGCGATGGTGGCAGACAACCCTGACGTGCCGGCGCCACGTGTCATCTCCCTTACGGCATCACGTTCTCTATAAATGCCCAGCTTCAGCAGCTGAAAAAGGACTTTTGGCTTTCGGATTCCCCTGGCCAAACTCTTGTAAAAACACTCCAGAGAAAGAAAGAAAAGAGAGAAGTTATACTTCTTACGTTGTAACATCCTGAGAACTTAAAAGTTCCCCAGGCATCCATTGTTGTATTCTCTCTTCTTCATAGTGAAATCTCTCGGACTGCACGTCCACCACCGTGGTTTTTCACCCTTCGTCATATTGAGGGTTTTCCCGTAAACGGGGTATTCTCCACCGCCCCCATACTTTTCTCATTACTCAACTCCTACTTACTTTCAGGTTGCTCCAACTCGTCCCTGTCCGCGTGCTGAAATCCGCACTCCGATTCAACGCTACGGCCGAGTTAACGAAACGCAGAATCAAGGCGCTGTCATGGGAAGCGATCAAAGTCCGCTTTCACATTTTTCACGAGTACCCAACAACCTAAGTTTCGAATCCCTCAATGGTGAACACAAGGGCGCAAGCCAGCGCGTCCCCCGGAGAGGTGGCCTCACAAGGCGGTGGCACTAACCCCTGTGCTGGGATTGAGGATCATCCCGATCCGATGGTGAGGGGCTTAGCCGCCCAGAAGCCGGGTAGATGCTCGCTGTGCCTTCGACCCTCTCGTCTCCAAAATCGACTAAGCTGGGTGTGATTCCCAACAGGCCTCACAGCCGAGGCGCCGCAATCGGGAACGAAGGAGGCTAAGCACGCGGACCTCCTAGCCGACGAGAACACCCGAGGACCTGTGGGATTCCAAGCCAGAGCGCCTCGAGGGTCGAGGACCAAAGTCCTCGTGTTCAAAGAGAGAGCCCCGAGAGACGCCACTGGAGTCTAACAGAACCACAAAGAACCACGACGATCAAGAAGCGGTTCCCAAGATGCGCTCCCAAGAGGGAGCCCGCACGGCCCTGTGAGGGTCAGGGCTGCTCAGGAGCCTTATGAGTTAAGGCACTACCTGCGTACGAGAGGAGGATGATGCCCCACCTCGAGGCCGATCGAAAGATGATGGAACCTCGATGCCGCGTGGAGAGTAGCCAAGGAGGAGTTAACGCACTCCAATCTCCATTTTCCACGAGATTAGGGAGGACGCCCCCAAAATTCAAGATGCCCAACCCGGAGTTATTATACGATGGCGCGGTGATCCTATGGATCACCTTAATCACTTCAAGGAGCCCCCGAGCTTCCAAGGTTTGGACGACAACCATGTGATAAGAAAGCTTCCTCCGACTTCGGAAGGGGGACGCACTGGACATGGTTCTACGGATGCCCGCGACTTATCCGTGATTTCGAGACTGCGACGGCTTCCCGTCTCGGGCTTTCTCCAAAGAAGAGGGTGGAGAAGGGCACCTGCACCTCACTCGAATCAAGCAAGGCCAGAGAGCTTGAGGATTCCCACGCTTTGCACGCCGTGAGACTGACCAGATCCCGAGGTCGACTAACGAGGTGGTAAGTCAACGCCTTCCTCTCGGCTACCGAAGGAGGTGCTTTAGGCACCTCATACATAAAGGCCCGCGGACCTTCTTAGAGGCTGAGGCGGTGGCCAAAGCTTACATCGCAGCCGAAGAGGCCAACGACGCCAAAAGGCCTGAAAGGGAGGAGCACCCTCAGCAGAAGGCCGCGGAGGAGAAAAGAAAGTCTGGGGACTACCAAAGTCCCCAGATGCTAAAGAAGCACCATAAGGCCGAGCAGAGTTTCGGGGATAGAGCCGCGCCAATCCACCTTATGCCGCTGAACGACCGCCACACCAACGCCCTCATGCGCATCCGGGAGAAAAGTTTTTGGCGCCTGGCAAATTAAGAACCCGGGTGGGGACCAATCAAATATCATGATTTCCACTGGCCCGCGGGGTCACAAGACGGAGGATCACAGACCTGGCAGGGGAGATTGAGAGCTCTATCCGAAGAGGACACTCTCACCGCTTCCTTCGTAGGCCGGGACAGCCTCGTGGCCCGAGGACGGGGATGCAGAGCTCCCACAGAACCGGTGGTCCGGCTGGGTCGTGAAATAATTCTAGCCGACCTACCGAGAGACGGCGTGACTCGCAGCTAGCCAAGAAGCCGAGGACCGGTCAGTGAAGACGATGTTTCTCGCTTTGTGCAAAGAGGGGACTTAGACCATGTAACTTCTCCTCACTCCGACCGGTTAGGGGACCGCACTCGGTTTTATGGAGTAAATGACTACCGATGAAACGAGTATTCATGATAAATGAAACTCGCACTTTGCCGACTTCGATGCTTTCTTCAAATTAGGGCTTAAGAAGAATCAAATGAAAGCGCTGGCTGGCCACTCTACTGGCCGGACAACGAGTCGCCCGCTCAAAGTATCATCCACTGAGGTAACCGGAACGTGATTCGAGGACAAGATCGAAAGTCCTCACCTTCCTCAAGTCGTGGACCTCGCCCTGGCCTATAACGCGAGCACTGATGGCCTCGCTTTGGCCGCTGCTCAACGCCGCACCTCCATCCCGCATCTCAAGATGAAGTTCCCACCCCGTGGGGGGCGGGAGAGGTTCTTGAGACTACCAACCGACGGATGTGTTACTTGGCCTGCACCGAGCAAGTAACGCCTACGCCTCTACGGAAGACCTCGACTCTGGACGAGGCAAGATCAGCAAAGACGCCTCCACGAGAGCCTCGTAGTCCGACTCTGGAATCCTCATGACCTGTGAGAAATATGTCCAAATAGGGAGCTCACTCCCGAGGCGCAGGGACCAACTCCACCGCTTCCTACGGAGAACTTGGACGTGTTCGCATGGTCCCCAAAACACATGCCTCGATCTCACCCGAGGTCATCGTCCACAAATTAGGCGTCACCTCGACATAAGCCACTGTATTTAAGCGGAGAAACTATTCCACGAGAAGCTTCAGCCATCCGCGAGGAGGTCAAGAAACCGCCGGACGCCTGGATTCGTCCGAGAGGTCCAGCATCTTGATTGGTCGGGCCAACGTTGTTATGGTAAAAAAGAGCAATGGGAAATGGAGGATGTGCGGACTTCACCGACCTCAACAAGGCGTGCCCCAAAGACAGCTTCCTATTGCTTCTGACCGACCACCTGGGACTCAACGTCCGCCATGAACTCTTAAGTTTCATGGATGTGTATTCGGTACAAATGCAATCAAAATGAGCCCCGAGGACGAGCACACGCCATTCATGACGGACTCAAGCGGACATACTCAATAAGTTAATGCCCTTTGTCTCAAGAACGCAGCGCAACTTATCAATGGCTCAGGAATAAGATGTTCGTAGACCGGGACATGGGCAAAACGGAGGTATACATTGACGACATGTTCACAAGAGCCTGGATAAGCAATGCACTACTTGGGATCTCGCCGAGACCTTCTGTACTCAAACTCCACAGATAAAGCTCAACCCCAAGAAGTGCACTTTCAAAGTGCTCGCCCGAAAATTCCCGGGCTACATCAGACACACCGAGGAATCGAGGCGAACCTGCAGTAAGATCCAAGCAATCCTTGGATACATGTCCCCACGACCTGAAGGAAGTTCAAATTTATCAAGGGGTGGTCGCCTCTCCCTGCTTCCAGCGAAACGGGCCGAGAGGCACCCGCCATTCTTCAAAGCGTTAAGAGGAACAAAATCCCGGGATTTCCTATGGAATGATGACTGCAGGAAGCATTCCAAGGACTCAAGAGCTACCTCGAGTCCGCCCCTATTAGCTTCTCCTCGCCAGGCGAGGAGCTCTACTTATACCTCTCCGTGTCCGACGCAGTCACTGAGCTCCAGATTAGCACGAGAGCAAGATGGCAAGCAGCCCGTATTACGCCAAGAAAACTCTCGCGCGCCGAGACTGTATCCCCGACGGAGAGGGTCGCTCAAGGCTGTCTCACCTGGGCGAGAAAATTTCAGCCCTACTTCCAAAGCACAAGGTATTAGTCCTAACCGATCAACCGAGGGCCATTTTCATAGAAATCAGAGAT
>BSYO01000055.1:0-99871 GCA_033239525.1 Nepenthes gracilis | reverse complement strand
AAAAAAGATGAAAAGAAAGAGATGAAAAGGAAGATGAACGTGTAATTGAGAAAATTAGAAGGATTGGACTCTGATAATTTGATTATTCTCACAATAGGCGATTGCTTGCCAAGGTATTTAATGTCCTTCTCCTTAATTGGGGATATTAACTGGTCTATCAATTTAAAAATGACGTGATTATTGTTTAAAGTGTTATATTATATCGAATGTCAAACATTATGTTGATTATATAACCTTTTAACAATTAATTCTTGGTATTTATATCGCCAATATTGCCTGTTATAATACGACTAATCATCTCTCGATTATATGTAACAGTTTATCAAGATTAAATATCTTATTAATTATTTTGTTAGACCATTAATTTTCTCAATCTTTCATATCTCCAATTACGCGATCACTTGGGCAATTGGTTGAGTCTTCGACGAGATCGTTCTCTGAACCGATTTCATGTTTGATAGATCAACTCTAACTCGTATCGAATTGAAGTGTCATTATTTTAGCAACATATAATACTATATATATTTTAATTAAATTCTATAAAATTTAGATTAGTAAAATCTAATCATACAAATGATATAATTTTAATCAAGTATGTTTATGATAAAGTTTTACAATAGATAGAAAACTATGCAATATATATCCAAAACTTATAACATTTAATAATACACAGATAAATTTAATTTATCAGTAAGGCAGCTAATCACCATATATTTTAGCAATTAATTAATTAGGTCTAATTTATAATACACCAACAATAATGTCTTTTATTACCTAATAAGAGGTTTAGAAAATATGTTTTGTATCACTTCCAATGAGAAGATTTAATTATAGTTATTTGACTTATATTTAAATAAATAAAACCCAATTCTTTTAGGAATTAAATTTCTAAAATTAAGGCCAATAGAGAAATGATATTCTTTTTAAATATTTCGTCATAAAATATCTGGATTTCATGAAATGTCCAAGCATCTATTTTTAATTATAAAATTAAAAAAAAATCTCAAAGTATAATAGGCTGTTAAGTAAATAGAAAACGAATAAAACTACTATAAATGTTCACTTGAATAATAAGATCATTTAAATCAATATATATATATATAAAGATTTTATTACTTATTTAATAATTAGAATAAAGATGATAAATTGATCGTATCACCCATGGGACAACCTAACACTGACTAATTTAAATAGTAAATATGACTTAATGTTACGATTCTGCCTGACCAATAGATAGCCGATCCACGACACATAAATCCAATTATGGAGGCACAATCGGGTTGTGAATGACATAGCCTATTTTATATAAATATAAATTAAACAAATGGGCTTACGGCTGTTCAATACTGTTGCTTTTGATTTTATTGATAAAAAATAAAAATAATAAAAAAATATATATACATACTCTTATATCTCTTTCATTTACATATAATTTATTTATTCTCTTACCCTTTTGTAACAAATGATACTAAAATAATAATATTATTAATATTTTTATCTGTAATTTATATATTAATATTTTTATTTAAAAAATTAATTATTATTTATAACACATAATATTTTTAATTTTAACAGTAAAGAAGTTTGAAAAAGTTATTCAATACTCGTATAATAACTACGCTACAAACTAATAGTTGTTTTAGGTAACATATCACAAGATATATCATAAAACACTGCTCATTTTACTTTTGGCCACCCCATTGTATTCTAGTATCATATGATAATTTTTTAAAATTAAATTAATTAATACTTAAAAATAGACCATTTGTAATATATATATATATATATATATAATTATACTTATTAAAATTTTAAAAGTATCAAACACTTAAATAAATAAATAAAATATAAAAGATGGTAATTATTATTAACTAAAATTAAACCAACATTTATAGATAATGTAGTGTTAAAAAATTTTTAAATATTAGAGATTAAATCTAAAATGATTAGTAGAATATATTATTCACTTAAAGGGCTATTTTTTTTTTATAATTATAAATTTAAAAGGTACATATAGAATTATGTACAACTCATGCATTTGAAAATATCATCACATATTACTAAAAATCTTACCTTATAATTTAAATAATAAATAATTTTATAATTAGTATAAATAAAATCTCATCTCTCAATAATTGGAAATATATGGTCATCATGTAAAAATTTATCATATATTGGTATTATCACACATTACATTTAAAAAAATTAAAAATTATAGAAAATTATTAGTTTTTATATTTTTAAAATTCTTCTAAAATAATTAATAATATTATAAAAAATATAAAATATTTAATAAATTTTTTATTGCTTTAATATTGCTTTAAATAACAGCCCTACTATCCTTTTATTTAAATTATATTTTGTTTTAATTTTAAATAATAAATTATTTCATATAAAGTGATATGTCATATTATTAATATTTATACTAAATATATTTTATAATTTATTTATTTTTATGTAGATAAATTAAAAAATAATGTTATATTTATTACAATAGCTTCTTTTTAGGTACACGATTTAGGACTTTATATAGTCAAAATAAATTCGAAAACATTTGTTGGGTATGAAGGCAGGCTAGGCAAGCACGACCCATGAGGCCTTGCGAATAAGAGGCTCGAGAGGCTCTCAAGTGGAGGAGGTCGGATGGTCAGTATGAAGTCAGGGTAGAGGCCCGAAGTTTGTTATTTATTCGACGGCAGGAAGAAACACTCCATTTTTTTGAGGCGCCAAAGAAGTTTTGCTCCATCTCACGAAACCGCGAGCTCACGAGGAGTATCACAACGAGAAGAGGGACCGCCGTCATGATGGGAATGCCCGCTAGCCTACTTGGTTTTCAAAGCCTATAACTCGCGATCTCATGCGACCAGCGAAGCGCGTCAGATCAGTCAGGTGACATCCGGATCTCACGACACACCGAATCTTTGCGGCGGCCCGTCGCATCAGCCGCTCCCCCCTTGTCAGCCCGGCGTGGGAGTTGGTGGTCGGCTCCTCAGCCATGCGAGATGGACGCCACGTGTACACTCCCACTGCTGTACGGTTTTCACTATAAATACTCATGAGGCCTCTTTGAAAAGGGGAGAGCTTTTCTGACTCTCTGACTCTGAGCCCTAGATTTCGGCCAGACCCTCTCCCTCTCAAAATCAACTCCCCCGAAGAGTAAAGAGGCTCCCAGTGACATAAGCTTCCCTTAGGAGAGAAACCTGAAACCGTGAGACGGGGAAGGGATTAACTCTCATGGCCCCATGCTGTAAAATCTCGGACCCGTATAGTGAAACTCTTTCCGAGGCCTTGAGCCTCGTGGTTTTCTCCCCATTCAAGAGGAGGTTTTACGTAAAATTCGATCTCAATCTTACGTCTTGTGTCAACACCTCATTCATTTGTGTTGTTTGGTAACCCACGGATCGATTAGATGCACCTCTGCATCTCTCGGCGGTCAGTGGACCTTGGATCCAGAGCGCCCCTTGTCAGCCCGGCACAGTGCAGAAAGATCCAGCGGAATCGGGGCCAGCGGCATTAGCGCCCGTGCAGCAGGAAGGAAGAACAAAAAAACTACGACTTCCCACTCTCAGCAACAAGCACATGAGATGTTATTGAGACAAATGGCCACGTCCACCCGGGAGAAAAGCGCCCGGCGAATGTCTCCGTCAGGCGCGAATGTGGTAGCCCCGTGCGACGGCGTCTGTAATAGCGCGAAGGTGGGCGGCCTCACGCCGTCATGACCTCCGACGGCGGGCGAACACTCAGGGCGGCGCTCAAAGCCAGCGCCCGAGCAGCGCTCAAGAATAGCGGTCGGCGCGGGCTCAGGGCGAGTTGAGGAATTACCTCAGAGAAAGAAGTCGTGGTCAGCCCCATCGAGGAGGGGGCTCGAGAAGCTCTGGAAGGCGTCTTTGGACCCGAGGCCCGGCCTTCAAGCGGCTCGGCCCAGCGGGAAGACCCCTTGCCCCAGAGGACGGGGAAGGAAGGAGAAGGGTGGCGCCCACCGGAAGACCCAGCAGCCGTCAAGACACGATAAGCCGGCGGATGGTCATGGGGAGAAAAACACTGGGGCCCATTGGCCTTCGGCGACTCCCTCACCAGCATCCTAAGGCGAGATCGGGGACGATGAGTTCTAAGATGGCCCCGGGCGTTGAAGAACCCAGAGGAGGTGACGATAGAATCTTTTGCCATTACCGTGGCGGCCGCGGCCGCGACACCCAGAATGAAGAAGCTCCCGTGAAAATCGAGCGGGCGCGGTGGAAGGATATCTCGACCACTTCTGCCCACGGCCCGGGCACGACCACAGGAGCGGCGCGGAAGCGGCCAGCCACGCCGCTCGAAGGGTAAGGCCATAATGGGCTGTGGTGATGAAAAAAAAAAAAGAGAGAGACAAAAGGCCTTGGGGCCCTCGATATAAGAAAAATATACATTAATAAAGCGTGCATTTATTACCATTACAGCGAAGCGTTTCCATACTCTCTCTTGACCAGCTTCTTGCCCGACCCGGCGTGGCCTGGGGCAGCGAGGGAAGCGGCCCGGCCAACTCGCGGCATTGACAAACAAAACTTGGGTGCCAACGGCGGCGATGGTCGGACCCCAGTCAGCAAGCAACAAAACTTGGGCCTTGACGGCGACCCAGCGGTCGGACCCTAGAAATCCCAGACAAAAACTTGGCGCCCGGCCCGAAAGCGGCCCAGCGGTCGAGCAACAAAACTTGGCGCCCGGCCGCAGCCCCAGTCGGACCCAGGTGGCTTCGAAGCTTCGGCCGTGACAGGCGGCTCCAGGCCCGGCGGCGAAAGTAAACCGAAAGGCTAGGCGAGAAGTCCTTGGGAGGGTCATGAGCCCACTTCCAAAAGGGAAAAGGGTCAAAGCACTGAAGGGGAATCGCCCCTTGAAACAAAAGTTAGGCGCTATGCGGCGCGCGCAAAAAAAAAAAGAGAGAACACCCACGTGCGAGCGAATCTGAAAAGGGAGCGTCGAAGCTTTAAAGCGAAAAGGACAAAGTCTTATTCCAAAGAATGATTTTACGTACAAGTATGACAAAACAAGAACGAAATAAGAAAAGGAGGCGGCATGTCAAGGGAGTGCCTCTCGGTCCCCTCCTCTCTGAGCCCCATGGGCTCAAGATCCCTGCTCCCTGGAGGAATGCCTCCTCGGGCGTAAGAGGTTCACCGTCGGGCCACTTGCACGAGGAGGGCGGGAAAGGCCTACCGTCGGCCGATTGTATAAGTCCTCCCGCTCAAGGCACCACATTTAAGGATCGAGGACGGCCGGGAACCGCGGACGGATCAATCGCGCCCGGCGGCACATCACGAACACTCCGGAACTTGCCCGTCCAACATGAGCCATCTCGGCCAATCCGCAGCGACGTCCTCAACCTCTCCCCACAGCGAAGGATCCGTTCTGAAGGAGGCTCTGCCTAAACCGCGAGATCCTTGACAGTAGCCTCCGGAGAAGTAATCTTCTCCTTTGCTCCCGGCTAGCTCAAAGTCTTCCACTGTTGTGCGGCTTCATGAGCGGCCCTCGAGGACCTCACTTTCAGACGGGACTGAGCGATCACTCCCACTAGTCCGTTAAGGCCGGCTATCAAGCTTTGGAGCTGCAACAGAAAAGTTCGTCAAAGCGTGAATAGAGGAAAGCAAAGGAAGAAGGGAAGCAACAGGCTACATTAGAAACAAGAGGGTCATCCCCTATGCCACACTCCATGTGGGACTCGGACTCCTGTGGCTCGCTCCTAAGCCCCGTAGGCGCCGCCTCAGACGCAGACTCGTCAGCTACAAAAGCGTTGAAGTCTCGCCTCAAATTACGCCCCTAGAGAAACTCAGCCCTTCGGCCTCGGCCCTGACAACAGCGCTCGGAAGGATCGAAGGCGCAAACTCGTCGACACTTAAATCCACGATCTCCACCATCTCTCGGATCGTTTTTTTTCGGCCCGACGTTCCCCTCTCGAGTCCATCGCGGCGCTCCCGCCTCCTATGTCCTCGGAAGGATGATCAATCTGTCAGGGCGTCACACAATCGCGGGAGCAGGAGCAAAATCATCACGGTGGGGCGTTCAAGGGAACCCGCGCTCGAGCAGAATCTCTGCGGGTGTAGTTAGGAGATTAGCGGTGGAAGTGAAGGCGAGACCGCGAGATCCGAGGAGCCCGGGGAGAGAGGCTTGGTCCTCACCCTCTTGATCGAGAGAATATCGTCATCATCATCATCATCCCAGAAAGTGCGGGTCTCGGAAGCTCTCTATTCCTGTAACAGCTCTTGAGGGCTCGGGCGAAATATTAGCGGTGGAAGTGAAGGCGTGACCCCGAGGCTTCGAGACTCGAAAAAAAGAGTCGGTCCTCGACCTCGTGAGCGGAGCAAGCAGCCGCATCATCGTCGCTCATACCCTCAATATCAAAATCTTCATCATCACTCGAGCGCTCAATGAGGGTCCCCCATCCTCGGTCTCTCCTTAGCCTTCCTGAAGGCCTGGCGGGAGTCTCTCCTCCGTCCCCTAGGCTCTGGTGTCGGCGACCGGCCGAGATGTTGCGCTTGTTGAAGGAAGGTCCACAGTTAGCCGGCCTGGGATGCATGTGTGCCTTCACTTCCTCCCGGTCCTCCCTTGAGGAGTCGAGCAAGTCTTGGCTAACCACCTTCCCCCACGAAGTAGGGATGACCCGGTGCTCGTAGACGCGAGAAAGAAGAACTTGTCCTTCCACCGCCTCGTGGAATGGGTTGCCACCACATAGCGAAGAAAATTTGAAGCGGGAGTCATTACAATCCCGTCGAGGTTCTCGCGTGAAGCGGAACATCACCTTGATTGTAAGAGCATTCAAAAGCTTCTCATGGCACCTAAGAAGACGCACAAGGACACCCGATACCTCATCGCGTTCAATTTGAAGCTCCGACAAGAGCACGCCTAGCGCCCTCATAATGTCATAAAGCTCCACCGAAATGGAAAACCGTAGCCCGCAGGTGGGCCTCATAAACAGTGATGAAGCCATTCGGAGGGTGCAGTGCTCCTATCATGCGCTCAGGATCATCATGGCCATAGACTCGGGGATTTGATGCGAGCTCGAATCTCCGTAAGCTTGTTAAAGCGTTAGTGGAAGCAATGTCTCTCTCTCCGGGCGCCATAAAAACCAAAAAGAAGCAAAAGAGAAGATGAAGCTCGAACGAAGAAGAAGACGAAAAATAGGCGCGAAGATGAAAAATCGGGCAATGGGACGTTTAAATAAACCACTAGAGTACGGAAAGGCGTACTCATTACCCTTGCCACGTGTCGGCTGTGCCATTCGCCTCGAAGTCCTGATCTCTCCTTCCCAGGCGCACGATAGCGCGTCACATCAGCGAGATCTGACATTTAATGCTCCAGCGGAAAGTGAAACCATGCCCCGAGAAGAGGTCCGAGGACAACCTCCGTCAAGATCAACGCGGTGTTCGCGCCGAGACACACGCTCGGACGGCCCGGCGCACCAGCCAGGCTAGCGACTTATTGCCAAGCGGCCCAGAGAACTTGGGTCCTTTGGCATGGGGGGTTATGTTGGGCCCCAAAGATGAAGGCCCATAAAGCAGCGGCCCATGAGACGCAGGCTCAAATAAGAGGCCGGAGACACTCTCGCAAGTGGAGGAGGTCGAGATGGTCCCAGTATGAAGCCCGGGGCCGAGCCCAAGAAGTTCCCTTGCCGCCCCGTGCGGCCGGAAGAAACACTCGGACTTTTCCCGAAGGCGCCTGAAGGCGCTCCATCTCACAAGCCCGTGAGCTCACGAGAGTATCACAACCAAGAGGACCCCGTCCCACGCCAGGAATGCCGGCTAGCCTACTTGGCGGTTTAAGAAAGCACCTTAACTAAAATTATTTTTGCTCAGCAGGCACGCCCACGATCAAATCAAAGGCGACATCCAGATCTTGTACACCTGACACACTCAGATACTGCAGCGGCGCCGTCCGCATGCCACTCCCCACACGTCAGCAGCATTAAAGGGAGTTGGTGGTCTAGCTCCTCAACTGCGGGATGGACACCACGTGTCTACTCCCTAACGGCACGATTTTTACTATAAATACTCAACAAGGCCTCTTTCAAAGGGGAGAGCTTTTCCTAACTCTACAACTCTGAGCCCTAGATTTCGACCGGGCACTCTCCCTCTCCAAAATCAACTCCCCAAAGAAGAGTAAAGAGGCTCCCAGCGAGCATAACTTCCTTAGGAGAGAAACACAAACCGTGAGACAGGGAAGGGATTAACCCTCACAACTGTACTTTGTAAAATCTCCAACCCGTATAGTGAAACTCTTTCCAGGCCTTGAGCATCGTGGTTTTTCCTCCCCATTCAAGAGGAGGTTTTCCACGTAAAACATCCGGTCTCAATCTTCATCTCGTGTCCAACACCTCATTCATTTGTGTTGCTTGGTAACCACGGATCGGATTGGACACACCTCTGCATTCTCGCCCATTGGACCCTTGGATCCAACGCCCCTTCAACGAGGCACAGTCCAGAAGATCCGCAGAACCAGGACGAAACACAACTATAAAAAATCGACAAATTGCACAGTGCGGTCGAACTCTGCTTATATGATGTTAGACACCACATATTATTTTTTATTTTATTTTAATTATCTTTTATAATAAAAATATCCTATCAACTCAACTGATTATAAAAATAATTAAAATATAATTAAATTGATTAAGTATTTTTTAAAAATAATTTTTTTTCTATTGACAAAGTTGTAGATGCCTATATTATACATAATAAATTTATTATTAAACTAATTATTATTATTTATTGATAATTTTATACTTTATCAGAATAATTGCGACTTTTACTATATAATAGCAACAACAATAGAGGTGAATTTAAATTTTTGAGAAATAATTTTAAAAAATATTCAAATACATTAAAAATAATATATTTATAAATATTATATTTGAATGTATATTTGAAATTTTTTAAAATATTGAAGAAATTATCTAATACTAATTTGTGTAGTTATAATTATAGATACTCATATAAATTTACATAGAGTGTTTATCTATCTTGAATAATTTTAGCTGATATAAGGGTAATCACTGTACAAGATAAGTAAAAGTGCAGGTTCATCACAATTTACACATAATATATAACTTATATATACTATAGTCAATACCAAAATTATCAAGTATAGCAATAGAAACATGCAACGGAAGTAAAGGTGATTCGAAAACTCTCAATAGACTAAATTTACTTTTTTTAGTATGGTCTTGATATTGATCACAACCAATTAGTAAAAATAAAATACTGATTAAATTTTTTTATTACTTCTAACCTAATTATGTTTCAAGCTATATAAGCAGTTGGTTAAAATTCAAAAATCTTAAAATAATGAAAGGCCAATGAGAAAATATTTTTCACACCCGTATCAATAATAATGGATCTTCTAACCCTATCTGCTAGTATTGTGTAATACAAGTCAGCTTTTAGCATCAGGGTCGAGTGGTTTATAAAAAAATAAGCAAAATGACACTAACGACAATAAAAATATGCATTATTTTCATAAAATCTAATTATTTTAAATTCTACTAACGAATATGATTTTAGAAGTAGAGATAGCGACACAAATAAAAATAAAAGTGATGAAACTTGAAAAATAAGTTTGTTTTTAAATATATATATATTTTACTTTTTATAAATTATAATATTAAGATTTAATAAAATAAATAAAATATAAATTATTTGTATCATAATTTTTTAACTTATATTTTTAGTTTTATTTATTATAAATATTTTTTTAAATATATTTGTCTAATCTGACAAGGTATGGCTCAAATGGTATAGCCCGACTCAATTTAGGCAGGCCAAGTACTATATTGGACCCCCGCGGTTGATGATACCGTGCCATACCTGGGACACTATAACTTGTATCCATGTCTCATTGATATGGGATGACATGCTAAGGGTGGCCCATAAAATTAGGTCATATCAACACAATATAATTTAATTAATAATACAAAATTTTGATTACAGAGCAACTGTATCACTATCTGTTCCCCTTTTCCACCTCCTACACTCTATTACCCTTGAGAATGAGGATTCTGCAATGTAAAGTATGTGTTTTATATATATATATATATATATTATTTTTAATATAAATTTTATTATTATTATTTTTTAAAAAAATATAAAGCACATGTTACACGTTGCGAGATCCCATGTTCTCTATTACCCTCCTTGCCACTGAATGAAGAATGAGGGTAAAGAAAAAGATTACTTATGATAAAATAGTCAAGGGGGGAATTTTTACGTATATCCTATTTAGTTGGCTTTGAAATTCGAAATTAATGTTTTGAGTCTAATTTTAATTACACTATCTGATTTTAGATAAAATTACAAATTTAATTTCAAAATCTAGTTCATTAACTTGAAAATTTTATGAAGGAAATTTTTGTAACTTCTAATATTAGAATAAAAATATTATAATTTAAATATTAAAAATTATTTATAAATCAAATATGATAAAATTGAATAGAAAGAGATTTAATAAATAAAATATTTTTTTATTATTTATGTATAATAGATATGGACCGAATATAGTTTTATTATGTATATATATTTAAAATATACATAAAAGTACATGGCTATCTTTAAGACTCCATATAATACAGGTTCGATAAACTAATGCTAATTATTTATCTGGATGAAAAGTTTATTTTTTTATTTAACAACTCACAGAGTTAACAATAGGCCCGGTGGTATTTGACTACCGATCCCTCAGGATGAGCTTCGATCACAATGGCACCAGGCTTACACTGCATGGCTTGCCCCTGGCATCTGTCACCACAATGACATTGGGGCAACTGAAAAGGGCTAAATCCACCCAAGCAGTGGCCTCCTATTTCCAGCTCACCGTGTTGCCTACGGAAGATCTCTTCCAGCATTCGACTCCACTGGCTTTCACCACGCATACTTCAGCCACAGACCCACAAATTACCCAAACGCTCACCAAAATCATCAATTCCTTCGCCGATATTTTTGAACCGCCACACGACCTACCACCACCACGCTCCACCGATCATCGCATTCCTCTCAAACCACAAACCGAACCGTGAATGTTAAGCCCTATTGCTACCCCCACTTCGGAATGCAATGAGCAAGCGATCCGTGAAATGCTTGTTGAAGGAATAATCGTAGAGTCCCGGCCCCTTCTCCTCTCCAGTTTATAGTCGAGAAAAAGATGGTAGTTGGCGTTTTTGTGTGGACTATCGCGCTCTCAATGTGCTCACCATCAAAGACCGGTTCCCCATCCCAACCGTGGATGAGCTGCTGGATGAGTTACATGGGGCACGGGTGTTCTCGAAGCTGGATTTGCGATCTGGATACCACCAGATCAGAGTGTATTCGGCCGATATCCATAAGATGGCTTTTCGAACACATGAGGGCCACTATGAGTTCTTAGTAATGCCCTTTGGTCTGTCCAATGCGCCCTCCACCTTCCAAACGAAATGAATAACATTTTCCATTACCTTCTCCCCTAAAATTTGTGCTAGTGTTCTTTGGCGACATCTGATTCTGACCTACATGGGAACAACATTGTGATCATGTGACCGGGGTCCTCAGTTACATGGGACTGATTTTATATGTTAGCGTGAAGAAATGCGAGTTTGGGCAAACATCGATCGCTTACAGGACACATCGTCTCGGCCCAAGGGTCGAAGTCGATCTGCCAAAATTACCGCATTTAGCGCGCTGACACCAACCACTGTCAAACGAGCTTGGGGTTCTTGGGCTTGGCGGAGTATTATCACGGTTTGTCGCCCGATATGCTCAAATCGCTATGCCACTCACGCGGCTATTGAGGAAGGATGCCTTTGTCCTGGACCCCGATGCCACCTGACATTCACGGCCCTCAAAATCCCTCACCACAACTCCCGATCCTGTCCCTACCCGAGCTTCTCCAAACCATTCACCATCCAAAATGATGCCTGACAAAGAATTGTTGTGTTACTCCCGAGGGACACCCCATTGCTTTCTTTAGCAAAGCGGCTCGACCCTCGACTACAAGGTGCCTCTACGTATATACGGGAGCTCTGTGCTATCTCACGAGGCCATCGAAATGGCCCACTACTTGTGGGCACACACACTTCCTCGTGCAACCGATCATTTACCCTCAAGACGCTCTTAAACCAAACCATTCACACTTAGAAGCAAAGAAGGTGGATCACTAAATTGTTGGGCTACGATTTTGAGATCATCTACAAGCATGGTAGGGACAATTACCCGACCAGATGCCCTTTCTAGATCGCGCAGGGCGCCTTGCCATGCTCTCTGCGCCTCCTCCCGCCCTGGCTGGGCCCCCCGATCTCTGCCCTCGTCATTTTTACACGGCTTTCGGCTTCACCACTTACCTGCGCTATACGAGGATCGGCACAGGGACTTCGAACACTACTCGGTGCGTGAGCGGGTTGGTTTCTTCAAAGGATCGTCTTCATCCCTCCTAAATCGCCAATTACAGGACCTTATTTTGCATGAATATCATGCTTCACCCACGGGGCCACACGGCTTTCGGCGCACATTAGCGCGTATCGCCGCCCACTTTATTGGCCCCAAAATGCGCGACGACATTCACACCTTCGTTTCCCGATTACTACGTGTCACCAAGTTAAACCCCTCAATCGGCTTATCGTGCAAGCTCCGGCCCACGATACCAAGCACCATCCCCGGTCTTCTATCTCCATGGACTTCGTTACTCATTTGCCCCTTCTTCTGCAAAACCGTCATCACGGGTGGTCGTTGATCGACTTTGAAGTATGCTCATTTCGCGGGCCTCCACGCACCCTTCTGTTGAAGACCTGCTTGTGCTTTTGTCCGAAAATCACGCTTTGCATGGTATGCCCTCTGAAATTGTTTCGGACCGTGATCCCATCTTCATGAGCAAATTTTGGACCGAGTTCTTTAGGCTGCAACATACCACATTAAGCCGTAGCAACTCCTACCACCCCCAAACCGACGGCCAAACCGAAGTTGTCAACCGTTGTCTCGAAGATTATCCGCGTTGCTTTGTGTCCGACCACCACCCACTTGGGTCCGTTCCTCCTTGGGCGGAATGGAGCTACAACACCGCGTGGCATTCCTCCACTAAGATGAGTCCTTTGAGGCCGTCTCACGGCATTTCCCCTCCTTCCCTGGTCGAGTACCTTCAGGGCAGCTCCCCTGTCGCTGCTGTAGACGATCAGCTCACAGTTCGGACTACTTTGCTCACCCGGCTTAAGGCCAATCTACTGAGAGCCCAAGTACGCATGAAGAATCAAGCGGATGTCCATCGTTCCGAAAAAGAATTTCAATTGGACGATTGGGTTTACGTCAAACTCCAGCCTTATCGACAATCATCAGTCGCCCATCGACAGTCCAACAAGCTGGCCAAACGGTATTATGGCCCCTTCTGTATTATCGAAAAAATTGGGCCCGTTGCGTATCGTTTGGATCTCCCAGCTTATTCCCGGATTCACCCTGTCTTCCACGTTTCCCTACTGAAACGAGGTCCTGTTGATGGCCCGGCCAACCTGGTCACATTTCCCCTGCGAATTCAAAGCGGGTACTCAACCCCTCTTAGCCCCGGTCCATATCACGGGCTTCCCGCAAGGTGTTTGCGGTGCAGTACCTTCATCCCATGACTTCTCGTCGGTGGCACTCCCAACTGCCACCGATGCCACATAGGAACCAGCCGCGGACTTTATCTGAGATTTCCCTTCTTTCAACCTTGAGGACAAGGTTGTGTTTGATGAGGAGGGTAATGTTACAGGTCTCATTACGGTGATCTTTTCCGGGCCACCGCCTGCAGTAGAGAACCCGCATGGCTTCGCGCCTGTGTGACCTCCACAAAAATATCGGGACTACATATAATTATTTTAGTACCACATTTAATTACACTATTAACTGTTAGGATATTACATTGTTAGAATATTGGTATATTTTCTATTACACTGTCACGTGTGGTGGCTTTCAGTTACACTGGCACTATATACTGGCCAGAACAAGATTAGAAAAGCGAAGGAATATACATTCTGTTTCTCTGCCACTCGTCTTCTCTCTCTCTCTCTCTCTCTCTCTTCCTAACTTCCCCTTTTCCCCTACTGTTCACTGTCGTCTTCCCCTTCTCCAGAACTTCCCCTCCCTTCTGGTGATTTGACTTGGCGTCATCTGGGTGCGAGAAATCCAGAACGTCTGAATCGGCCTGGTGGCATCATATATGTTGCCGTATTGAAAATATATCACAATATATCGATCAATATACCTAATATTTATCTATTAGCTTACGATTTTTGAAATTTTTTTCGATATATCTGATATATCCTATACCGATATTATTAGATATGTTTAATACCGATATAGTCACGGCTGATATTGATATCATCATTGATGCTTCCAATCAAAGGTCAATTCATGCCACCAAAGAACGCCAGCTCCGCACCCCATTAATTTCTTTCTCTTTTTCTTTTTCCCTCGAAAGCTTTGAGCATCATTTGTTTTCATTATATGGAGTGATTATGGAAACAGCTTTACAAGGTTCAGTAAAACAATGGAACAATCTTTGCGGCCCCTTCTATTAACTTTTGGCCATCTTCTAAATGGATGGGACTCAGAATTGCTGGAATTGTGTCAGTTTCTCTAACCTTTCTTGGCTTCACCTTCTCCGAGATAAACAAAAGGTCTATTACCCTCTTTCCCTTCTGGACCATGGAGACCCGTGACTTCCTATCCCTTTTTCACAGCGAGTAAAAAGGTTCCTTGTAACATTCTTATGAGAAATGATTTCTTGTATAGCAAGGTAAAAGAAATTTCCAATTGAGAAAAAGGTTGGGATCTTTGAATTTCTGAAATTTTTTTGGTGAAAATTCCATGTGTTGTGCTTTGAGTTTCGGTTTTGTTGCAATGGATGATTCTTCTCCCATGGATTTTTGTTTCTGGGTATGAATTATACGGTTGGAATGATTGAATAATAGGCTAATATGTACATATATATATATATATATATATATATAGAGAGAGAGAGAGAGAGAGAGAGAGAGAGAGAGAGAGAGAGAGAGAGAGAGAGAGAGAGAGTTGGGTTCAGAGATGTCATCCAAATCGACCTGGCAGAACAAATTCTAGGAGTGCATCTAGTCACTCAAGGCATGATTCTGGTGTGGTGTCTCAAACTCCCATTGATGCTAGGTTTCATGATGAATTTGAAAGGTCAGAAAGGCTGGTTGATTACTCTTCCTCAACTGCCTTCAATGTCTCAGCTTCTATTACCAGTGATCCTGCAACCGTCTCAGCTTATCTCCAAAAGACGCAAAGGGGGAGCCTAATCCAACCATTTGGGTGTCTAATTTCGGCTGATGAGAAGACTTTTGGTGTCCTAGCTTATAGTGAAAATGCCCGTGAATTGCTGGACTTAGCAGCTCATGTTGTTCCAAACATTGAGCAGCAATAGCCTCTAGCATTCGGGACTGACATCTGGACTCTTTTCAGGTCTTCCGGTGCCATTGCACTCCAGAAGGTTGCTAACTTTCCTGAAGTTAATGTGACGGCCCGAGTCCTAATCATTCACCTTGGCTGGACTGCTCAAGCAGAAAACTACAAGCGTAAATTTTTTTTATATCCATAATCATCTCAATATTCTTCAATTATAAATTAATAGTTTCGTCATACATAGAACAATATCCACAAAAAGTAAACTAATCATAATAATAAGTGGGTCACAGCCCCGGAGAAAAACATCTAATCCTCGATCAACATACATACATTTGACACCAATGAAATGAAATCTATTGGCCTCCGAACCTCCTTCTCTACTGAATATCTCACTGCAACGGGTGGTCCCCCACTAAGACAAATAATATCAACTCCATCTGGAACAAAAAAAACACAATAGTGAGCCAAATGCCCAACAAGTGATAATAATTAATAACGTGTAACAAACAGTAGGTATCTTGGATATTAAAAATATAAAGTTCACAACAGTAATGTAAAGTCTAGCTATATCCGAGAAGTTATAACACGTCGTACTCACGACTCAAAAGCAAAACAAGGTAGGTTACACCGAACTCTTATATCACAAAGATAATAAGATTTACCATTAACAGGTCAAATCCCTCTGAATCCGAAATAGAGAAAATAGAGAAGGAACAATGATCCTTTGGTCCAAATATCAATGAGAACAACCTGAACATCGAATAACATCATAAATCATGGACTTCTTCAAATCCAAACCTTATTGAACCAACGCAAGGAATCCACAACAACAACTCGTGGATTCTACTGAATCTCCAAACTCATGAGGTATCACTAAAAGAAAGATATCACAAAGTATCTCCAGGATCTTATTCTACCACAGTGAACTAAAAGTTGCTTATATCCCCTAATAGCTGGGTACTTGCACGGATTAGCTAATACTCGCAAGTTTGACATGCAACCAAATTCATGGTCTACCAAGACTTTACCTGACAAAGAACAGACGTCTCACTAGAACACGTAACATCTGCCCAACAAAGTACAAAACAAAACTTAATGTCTGCCCAACAAAGTATGAAACAATACTTAATGCCCACCCAACAAAGCACGGAACTGCAGATAATGCCCGCCCAATAAAGTACGGACTCACACATAATTTCCGCCCAACAAAGTACGAAACCACCTTATGTCAAACTCAACATCTTCCACTATGATGTCTCTCAATACCACATCACACAATGATAACATGGCTATAAGCATCCTTCCACATGAAGTAAAGTACCTCATCACCACTAAGGCACGGACCTCACCATCGGATGACTATCGATCACATTACATTGCGCAGGTCCCATATTTATTGATACATAATATTTTCATATAGTTTCATTTACCTTAACCTTAGGATGCCAAATCACACACATACTAATGCCAAACAAGTACAATGCAAAATAATGTACTGCAATGTCAATGATAGGAATGTCATTTGGGCTGATAAGGACTGTACACACACAATCATATCTACGCAATGAAAGTTATCATGGAATGAAGAAAGAACAAAAAGGAATTGTATTATTCCTCTCCTTATTATATATTGCACAGCCAAGAGCCCAAGGCTCTGTTTTCTCCATTCTTACCTAATCCAAATAATTTCTGCCGAATCCCATTAAAGTGAGGCATGCGAGCATCAATAATAGCATTTCAAGGGGATGGATATATTTTACTTGCGATTAAGTTGGTAAAAATAGGAGGATCACTTGCAAAATAGGAATATTACTTGCAATAAGAGGAGATAGTGACGGTAAGGGAAATCAGTTGCCTGATGGAGCTTCGGCAACAAAACTAAAGCCACAAAAAGAATGAAGGCACCTCGGTGACCGCTTACGGACGTCTGGCAGCAGGGCCTCCTGATTTCTCTGTACTCGACTGCACTTTCGTGCTCCTCCATTCTCACAGGAAGATGCTTAAATAGGCCCATGGGGCGGAAATTTTGAAGGGAAGCTTTGTTAGATGATGGAATCGTATGGTTGAAACGGCTGTTAATCCGTTAGGGTTTTGTTGTGGAAATGGTTTGGGAAAGATTCGAATGTAGAAAACGGCCGAAGGTTTGCTAGAGGATGCTGTGTGAGAGAGAGAGAGAGAGAGAGAGAGAAGAAGAAGAAGAAGAAGAAGAAGAAGAAGGCGGCGGCGGCAACGAGGGCCTGAGGAAGCTTCAAGAGAGAGAGAGAACGCGAGGGTGAGAGTGAAGGAGAGACAGAGAGAGGGTCTGGTTTGCTTTGGGGAAAAGTGGGACGAAGGGTTGAGAAGGGGTGTGGTGTCCGTATATATTTTAATAGTAATAATAATATTATTATTATTACTATTATTATACTATATTATTATTGTTATCATTATTATTTTATTATTATCCAATTACCATAAGATTAGTATTTTATTATTCTTGCAGTGTTGCCACTAGTAATATTATATATTTATCCATACGATTTTAAAATTAAGTCTACTCAATTTAAATTATATACCGTCAACAATTTCTATCAATATAGACTTAAATGTCTAATAAAAAATATCAAGATATCACAATTAATCTCCCAAATCCCATATTGTATACAAAAACTTTTGGGAAGCCATTTCATAATATCCATCATCGGATTGAAGTGGGGACGGTCATGGATTTGGAATCTATGAATCTATTTGATTTGCCAATGACAGCTGTAAGAGCTTTAAAATCATATAAGTTTGTAGCAAAATTCATCTCAACGTTGTAGGCTTTGCCTAGTGGGAATATTTCACTACTCTTTCGATGTTTTAGTCAGGGAAGTGATTTGTCAGGTTATGATCAAGTGATGGCGTATAAATTTCACGAAGACGAGCATTGTGAGGTCATTGCCGAATGCTGTAGAGTTGATTTAGAACCTTATCTTGGTTTGCACTATCCAGCTATTGGTATACCCCAAGCTTCACAGTTCGTTTTCATGGAGAACAAGGTTCGAATGATGTGTGATTGTTTGGCTTCTCCAATTAAGGTAGTCCAGGATGAGAGGTTGACTCTGCCGTTGAGTCTCGAAGGATCGATGCTAAGAGCCCCTCATGGATGTCATGCACAGTACATGACAAATATGGTTTCAATTGCGTCCCTTGTGATGGTTGTGAGGCTCAACGAGGACTATGATGAGTTGAAGAATGATTAGCACATGGGGAGAAAATTGTCAGGTTTGGTTGTTCGTCATCATATGAGACCTAGATTTGTTTCATTTCCACTGAGATATGCGTGAGTTTTTTGTTCAAGTTTTTAGTGTGCAACTGAACTAGGAAATTGAATTGGTTGCTCAAATGAAGGAAAAGCATATCTTGCAGATTCAAATAGTGCTTTGCGACATGGTTTTGAGGGAATCCCTTGTAGGAACTTGATGCATGCAGAACTGGCATCGACACCGACAAACGGAAGAAGAAGACGAAATCGGAGAAGAAGTCTGGGAATGTGAAAGCTCAGTTGGGAACAGTAGAAGAAAAAAAGGAAAATAGAGAGGGAGAGGTAGAGAAAGGGGAAAGGGAGACGCAGAAAGACAAAGCACAGAGGGAGATCAGAGAGCAGAAGATGCCAGAAGGAGTACGGGAATATTACTTTCTACCCATTCCTCAACTTAAACAGCACATATATAAAAAAAACTAACAGAATTGGTTAGCATCCAACCAAATTAAAAATATTAGATAACCGAAAATGAAAATAAAAAATATCAGAAAAGTAACTGAAATTAGGCACGTAACTGAAATTAGGCACGTAACATTGCCCTTCTCATCAAGAAAACCTTGTCCTCAAGCTTAAACAAGAGTGAAGTGTTGCTACTGCAAAATCGCCTGAATTCCACCAACTATGTGCTTGCTACGAAGATGTGCAAGACACCGCCCCAAACCACTTTCTAACAGCAGACTGTAAATTGTCCATGGCCCTGTTGAGAAATAGCCATAAGCCTTCTTGTCGTTTGGGCATTAGAGGAATTGGGAGCAGTATGATAGTCTCAGGGAAAGTGTTCCCAACCTTGTCTAACATAGTAGTGGGCAGTGTTGCCCCTGACAGTGAGAGTAGAAGGAAGTTGTAGAACATCCTCGGCTGGCTGGAGGGGAACACTTCAAGGTCACTATTAGTGGCCCGTACATTTTCCTTGTTATGGATACAAGTAGAAAATTGCATATCATTGATCCGTTGGGTACCAGAACATATACATTAGAGGGCCCGCCTCCTCTGACGAGGCCATAGATTAACTGAATGAGAATTATAACAAATTCGGTGGGGACACAAGGTATATCATTGAGCTCACAAGCTTGGGAGGACCAAGTGCCACGTAAGGCTCGTTTCTAATTGGGAATATAGTGGTCTGGCAATCAATCGGGACCAATTTTGTTAGGAGGACCACTGTAGCTCTTCAGTGACCCTCTTCCCATATCGACCCCATGTCCATTGGCTACCACATTTGCTAGATCTCCTTCGTTGCAAGAAGAGGGAGAGATGATGAAGTTACCTTTCTGTCTCAAATTAAGTAGAGGCGTTGTCCCATTGTGGAATGAATCAATTTTTGACGCTTGCTGAGCTCGGATCGGCAGAAGACAAATCTTTAAATAGGAATGCTTCCATATAGCGAACCAGTACAACTTCTTATCATTGTCGATGTCAAAATCTAAGTCGAGTGAAGATTGAGCCAGAGTCCTTTGCCAATTGCACATCAATGAAGATGGCATCCACTTCCTAGCTGCTTTTACCACAAAATATCCCCAGAGGCCATGCTCGTCAAAAATCCCACAAAATATCATGTCTGGTGGACATCCGAATGCCTTCCAAACAATGCAACAATCTTTGTTTACACCTTTATCCTCTTCATGAAGACAAAGTGGCAAAGTTATTCGACCCAATTTGCAGAGCGTGCACGAAGACCTACATCATCGCCGCGTGTGACCCATGACAAGAATTTTACGACAAATTGGGGGCCACGTTTGGGGAAATAGTTGCAGGAGAATCGAATTCACCATAAGCCAGCCTTGGAGGAATGGTGAAGATGGTATGCTCACCTTTCTGTTTCGACTTGATTCCCAGGTCCTATCCCGTAATAACTTGACCTTGTCCAAGAGCAAATTGGGGGGCCACGTTTGGGGAAATAGTTGCGGGAGAATCGAATTCACCATAAGCCAGCTTTGGAGGAATGGTGAAGATGGTATGCTCACCTTTACTTTGGCTTGATTCCGGGTCCCATCCGTAATAACTTGACCTTGTCGAAGAGGAAATTTGAAAAGCGTTCTCCTTTCACGGCTGAATTGAACTCGTTCCTTCAACCTCTTCGCCATATTCAAGAGTGGCCCAGCCTACTCCTTCCTTTTCAAACATCGTGGTAAGGCCTTCCTTACCGACCTCCTTGACTTTGCAAGGGTCACACCTCCATGGGTCGGTGACCTAGGAAATTTGGCAACCCTCTCTCACCGTCAAATGCATTGTAAGGGAAGTATCCAATTCTAAAGGTGGATCACCTTGACATATGTCAAGCAAGGAAATAAGGAACACATTGGGAAATTGGAGTATCCAGAATAATCCATTCGGGCCCCCGTTATAGTCTAGGAACCAAACGGCATCACCTACCCTTCTGAATGAACACGTAAAGGGTCCTGGGAAGAAAAAATCACCGCATTGCTGCACGCCTGATATGAGGAAAGAGCAACTTCCACTCTTCCTAGGTAAAGAAAACTGCAACCCGTGGTGGTTATACAAGAGTGAAGCCACACCGGCAAATCGAAATCTACCAAACTCGGTATTCTCCCAACCACCATCGGCATTTAGGTGGAGAGACCGTAGCACTTCACTATTTTCATAACCGAAAGTCGAGAATCCACATTTCCAAAATAGCATTATAGACAAGTCTTTGAATGCGGGAAACATACCATATACCCGAAGTAGGAGTAGGTGTCAACAACATGCCCGTAACACTCATGCCAACATGGGGCTCATTAAAACCATCGAAAGATAATGCGATAGAAGCCTCTACATCTACTTTTGTCATCTTGACTTTAGATGAGGAGGAAGGGCTTCTTGCTGGACACGACTCTCGGTTTCGGGGTCGACATCATGTTGCTTGAGCATCAATTAGAATTACCTCGAGACATTTCCCGTTGGTCGAGAGGATGAAGAGCCATCACTCTTGAGCCACTGGATCGAGTCTTTGTTGCTAAGGTAGCTATTATTTAGCGGTCGAAAGGCAAACTCGAGAAGAGGACTTGAGCAACGTCGTTCTTGAAGTTCGGATAACGAAGGACTCGGACTCAGCCACAGGCAACAGCCGTAGAAGTTTGGCGCGGCCTGGGACGGAGGAGCTTCGTGATTCAAGGCGGAGGGTTGTCGGATGTGAGATAAAACTATGGGTGAGATTTGCGTTGGAGGTTGAAACTGCAGTGGTGGTCTCGTGGTCAAGGGAGCCATGAACGGAGTAGGTATTGGTAGCAATGGTGATATGGTCGCAGCAGAGGACGGAAGTTCAGGTGGAGGAAGATGAAGAGGAAGAGCGATTGTGGACGTATCTGTGGCGATTGTGGTTTGTGGAAGAGTTGGAGGTTGGAGAGGAATGGTGGCAGAGGCCGGGAGTGGTTGGTTCTCGTCTTGGGACAAAGGGTGAGCAATTTCAGTGAGGGCTTTTGGAAATATGGAGAGGAACGTACCTGATGTGTGTTGTCGTTCGACCACCTCAAACTCCTTGAACGCCTCCGACTTTACTGATGATCTAGGGTGGGAACGGGAATATGAAATTTCGGTGGAAGGCGGGCGAAGGTGAGAGGATGAAGCTGTAATCGAAGGGAAGGGTGAATGCGATGGGGATATTTCAACCGGCAGGGGAGGCTGTTTGCTTCGGTGTTGTTCAATTCGGACCAGAGAGTGATGGAGCTCGTCCACTGAAGACTGGATCTGTGAAGGAGTCGGAAGAACATGGAAATTCGCAGATGGTTGGGGCTGTCGGTCGTTTCAGTTTGGAGTTTGAGAGGTTTCTGAGAGGCTGTGGCTGGGAGTTTGTGGATGTGGTGGTGGAATTACGGTCGGGGATGCCATAAACGCAGAGGTGGTTGGAAACAATGGTGGAGGGTTGAACAGCAAGGGAAGATGCGCAGATGAGCTCTGTTTTCGTTCGATCCGGTGGAGTGATTGAAGAGTTTCAGCAACGGAGTTCAATTTCTGCATTGGTGGAAGCTTGCGCAACAATGGGGGCCGCATGTTGTTGGACGGTCGTCTGGAGCTTCTTCACCTCCATTGACAACGATGCGATGGAAGCATCGAGGGCGTCGAGTGCTTGTGCTTCAGTTGCGAGTGCCATGTCCTCTGCGATCTCAATGAAAGCACCTATGATGCATGCAGAACTGGCGTCGACACCGGCAAACGGAAGAAGAAGACGAAATCGGAGAAGGAGTCTTGGAAGGGGAAAGCTCGATTGGGAGCAAGTAGAAGAAAAAAGGAAAATAGAGAGGAGAGGTTGAGAAAGGGGAAAGGGAGCCGAGAAAGACAAAGCACGAGAGGAGATTAGAGAGCGAAGAAGATGCGGAAGAGCAGGGAATATTACTTTCTACCCATTCCTCAACTTAAATAGCACACATATAAAAAAAACTAACAGAATTGGTTAGCATCCAACCAAATTAAAAATATCAGATAACCGAAAATGAAAATAAAAAATATCAGAAAAGTAATTGAAATTAGGCACGTAACAGAACTTTTACCCAATCACCTAAAGTGATAGATTTTGTTAAGTGTGATGGAGTGGCTCTCTTTTACAAGGACAAATTCTAGCTTATTAGGGTCACCCCAACGGAGCAACAAATTAGGGACATAACTTATTGGCTTCTCGAGTACCACAACAATAGCATCGGATTAACTACTGGTAGCCTTATGGAAGCTAGCTACCCTAGTGCCTCGCAACTTGAAGATGGTGTCTGTGGAATGGCTGCCATTAGAATCACTTCATAATATTTTCTATTTTGGTTGAGGTCACACACCGAAAAGGAAATAAAGTGGGGCAGTGCAAAACATGATTCTCTTGACAGGGACAATGGAAAAGAGATGCATCCGAGATCTTCATTCAAGGATTTCTTAGAGATGGTCAAATGGATGAGCTTATCATGGGAATGTAAGCTTGTGCCCAAATTACGCCCAATTAATCGAGTTTGGCCCATGGCCCGTCAAGCCAAGCCAACCCAGTCAAACGGCTTCATCGGCCCTTATGCGAGCCGATTTTGAGCCAGCGAGAGGTTTTACGTTCTCTTCATCTTCCTCGATCAATTTTGTAACCTTGAAGCGTTTAACTCGGTTAATTCTTGAAGTATTTGTAGTCCATTAAGTGGTGATAACTCTCATTTAAGCCAATTAATCAATTTTGGCGATTTGAGTTCAAAACGCTCGGTTGAGGCGGATGATGGTTTCGCCTATAAATTGAACTTTACGGCTTTGTCCCCAGCACCCAACGTAAGTTATACACCATCTATCACGGTGAAGGAGTGTCGAGGAAATGCAGAGGGGTCAAGAATCGAGCGTCCAAACAGGCACCAAATGGTGGAGGTATATTATTCGATTTTAAATTTCGCTTTTGTGGTTGTTTTAGCCACATAAATTTCTAACATTTGCTTGCTCAGAGAAAGGCTTAACTCTGCCTTTGTTGTTACATGTTTTTCGATTTTCCCCAAATCGAAAAAACCAAAAGTCTTCGTTTTTGAAGATTCGGTTCAAACGAAAGTGAAAATCGATGGGAAATTAAATTTCTAAAATTTCCCATATTTTTTCATCATTTATGGTGTTAAATGTCGTCTTTGTTTGAATCGAGTCCGTATTCGAGTCGAAGTCGTTCGTTGTCGGGTTGGGCGGCAAGCCCGAAGGTAGAGCGGCGACTTGAACGGCGTCGTTTTCTGCTTCCCGTGATTATAAACATCGTCGTTTTCGAGAACATTTTATCTTGAGCGGCGTCGTTTCATTTGGAACGGTCGGTTATTAAAGCGACGTCGTTTTGCCATTTTTGATTAAAAAAATTTAATTATATCGGTTATGGGCGTTTCATTCCGCGGCCCAAATCCGTTTCGTGCGGCCCGAGCTTTTGGCCCATTCTATGTAGCGAGCGGAAATTAAAATGCGGGCGCGGCTGGCGACGGGATTCGAACCGGGACGTGGAGGAGGAAAGCGGCTTTTGCCGCTTGCGCTACTAAGCGCCTGCGTTATTTTCCGCATTTGAATTGTATTTATATTTTTATACAGTATATATATATATTATATATACGTATATATTTAGATATATATATAATTATACTATTATATATAAAGTATAAAATATAATATCCAGAATATAATTATATATATGTATAAATAATGTCTTGTGATTAAAATAATTTAATTAATTGAGGATTAGCCACAACACTCTTAATTAATAAAATTATTATTATTTTATTATCACGTGTGGTATAAAGACATAAATTGTGGTAATTATTTTGATATAATAAAATTTATCCACAGTAAATTTTATTATATTAAATTAATTAATCAGGATAAAATGTCAAATTATTTTCTTAATTTGCCCACAGGGATTAAGAAAGGAATATAATTTGATAGTTTTATCACTTTTTGGACATGAATCTACTTGAATTAAGAATTTGGCCCACAGGTAATTTTTATGTCAATTGATTCATGATGTATGCTTTACATTGGTAAAACATAATTTTGTAATTTGTTAGCCTCAATTTTGAATGTTAAGCGTGTATTTATTTTTATCATTTATTCAATCAGTAAATCTTTAGATATTAGATGTGAAATTCCCGAACTAAAGGTGACAACTATAAAGTGTGGAATGAGAGAATTCTTCACTTAGGGTGGCTAGATATCTATTATGCTATCTAAAAAGACCTAACCATGGCTCTTACCCCTTACCAAAGATCCGGATGAGGTAACTCTTTATGAACGTTGGGAGCGATCTAATCGCCTTAGTTTAATATTCATAAAGACAAAAATTTCTCTTGGTATTAGTAGTTACGTCGACGAAAGATACTAAAGTGCGGGATTTCTTGAAGGCTATAGATGAAGCGATTTGTGACTTCAGATAAGGCACTTGTAATCACCCTAATAATGAAGTTTTCATCTATTAGGCTCACCAGTATTAAGGGTGTGCGTGAGCACATAATGTAAATGAGGGATATTGCAACTCAATTGAAAAATTTAGAGGTAAAAATGTCTGAACCTTTCATTGTATACTACATTTTAAATTCGCTTCCACCGTAATATGAGCCTTTTAAAATCTCTTATAACACACATAAGGATAATTGGTCAATAAATGAACTCATGACCATGTGTGTGCAAGAGGAAGGAAGGCTCATGATGGAGCAAAGTGAGAGCGTCTTCATGCAAAAAGAAGGAATGTTCAAGACGCAGACGAATCAAAGGGAAAGGTAAAGTACCTCCCATCGATATCAAGAAAGAGTCCAAGTGCTCCTTCTGTAAAAAGAAGGGACACGTAAAGAAGGACTGTTTCAAGTATCAAAATTGGCTTGAAAAGAAAGGTAATCCATTCTCTTTTGTATGTTATGAATCTAATATGGTTAATGTTACACACATAACACATGGTGGATTGACTGCGGTTCTCTGATCCATATTTCTAATTCCTTACGGGGCTTGCAAAATCTAAGGAAACCAGTGGGCAGTGAATAATGCATCTTCTCCGGAAACAAGATGCGTTCACATGTGGACGCCATTGGAACATACAATTTAATTTTGAGTAGTGGTTTTATTTTGACATTAGAAAAGACCTTTTATATTCCAAATTTCTCTAAAAATTTGATTTCTGTTTCTAGACTTGTACCATTTGGATATTCCTTTATATTTTCAGACTCATTATTCAGTTTATCTTATAAGTCTGATATTGTTTGGAATGGTACACTGTCTGATGGTCTTTATTATTTGAATTTACAAAACAATATCAATTTTAATACTGTGCATGTTAATAATGGAATTAAAAGATGTGTTATGAATGAATGTTCCTCGATGTTGTAGCATAGGAGATTAGGACATATCTTCATTGATAGACTCAAAAGATTGGTAAATGATGGAGTACTTAGTACTCTAAATTTTACTGACTTTGAGACTTGTATGGACTGCATTAAAGGAAAGCAGACAACAAGACTAAGAAAAATGCCAAGAGGAGTTCTATTATATTAGAAATCATACATACGACATTTGTAGTTACGATATAGACTCATATGGTCCAAAATATTTCATCATCTTTATTGATAATTTCTCACGATATATGTATCTTTACTTGCTTCATAATAAATATGAAGCCTTGGATGCTTTTAAATTATTTAAAGTAGAAGTAGAGAAACAAACTGGAAAAAATATCAAAATTGTGAGATCAGATAGAGGTGGAGAGTATTATGGTAGATATACTGAAGATGGATAAATGACTGGTCCATTTGTAAAGTTTCTTCAAGAACATGGGATTGTTGCCCAATACACTATGCCTGCTTCTCCGGACCAAAATGGTGTAGCAGAAAGAAGAAACCGAACATTATTGGACATGGTGAGGAGTATGCTTAGTAACTCCGAACTTTCAAAATCTTTGTGGAGTGAAGCTCTTAAAACGGCGGTGTACATATTAAACCAGGTCCCAACAAAAGCTGTTCCAAAAACTCCTTTTGAGTTATGGAAAGGTTGGAAACCGAGTTTGCAACATGTACGCGTATGAGGATGCCCATCCGAAGTAAGAGTTTATAACCCACACGAGAAAAAATTGGACCCAATGACTATAAGTGGGCATTTCATTGGATATACTGAACGGTCTAAGGGATACAGATTTTACTATCCATCTCATACCACTAGGATTGTGGAATCAAGAAATGTAAAATTTCTTGAGAATGACTTAATGAGTGGGAGGAAACGATTAAGAACTGATCATTTGGATTCACAACCCTCCACTTCATATGATAGGTTGATTGATGTACACAACACCCCTCAAGATCGATCTGGTGTTGTACAACCAATCAATGTCATTTCATAAAATGTTGATCATATTCCAGTTGACCATGAAATTCAGGATTTATCTGAAATAGTTATACAATATGCTCCTGTTGAGGATGATGATATAATATTAAGAAGGTCTTCTCGAATGAGAAAGTTTACAATCCCTAGTGATTATGTTATATATCTAGAAGAGTCTGACTACAATGTGGGAGCTGAAAATGATCCTGAAACGTTTTCACAAGCCATGAGTTGTAATGAATCACAATTATGGCACAATGCTATGAAAGAAGAGATGAGTTCCATGAGTAGCAATAGAGTCTGGGATCTTATTGAATTGCCTAAAGGGGCGAAAGCCATAGGATGTAAATGGGTCTTTAAAATAAAGAAAGACTCATTAGGTAATATTGAAAGATATAAGGCAAGACTCGTTGCTAAAGGTTACACTCAAAAAGAAGAAATTGATTACAAGGAGACTTTTTCTCCTGTATCTAAAAAGGACTCTCTTCGTATAATTTTGACATTGGTTGCTCATTTTGATATGGAATTGTAACAAATGGATGTGAAAATAGCATTTTTAAATGGTGATCTAGAGAAAGATGTTTACATGAAACAACCAGAAGGATTCTCCTCTAGTGATGGTGAGCAATTTGTGTGCAAATTAAAGAAGTCTATATATGGATTGAAACAAGCATCCCGTCAATGGTATTTGAAATTTGATGAAATTATCTCTTCATTCGAATTTGAAGAGAATATTTTGGATCAATGTATATACCAAGGTCACAGTGGGAGTAAGACTTATTTTCTTGTCTTATATGTGGATGATATTTTACTTACATCCAATGATAAAGGGTTGTTGTATGAGGTGAAATAATTTCTCTCTAAAAATTTTGAAATGAAGGATATGGATGATGCATCTTATCATCGGGCATAAAGATACATCGAGAGGACCGCGTTGTGTTTTGGATTTGTCTCAAGAGACCTTTATCAATAAGGTTTTAGAGAGATTTCGGATGAAGATTGTTCACGAGTGTAGCACCCATTGTGAAGGGTGATAAGCTCAATTTGAGGCAATGCCCGAAAAGCGATTTGGAACGGGAATGGTCGAACATTAGTATGCTTAGTTGTTGAAAGTTTGATGTATACTCGGGTATGTACAATACCGACATAGCATTTGCAATTGGAATGTTGGAAAGATTTGAGAGTAATCTAGGAATCGAACAACTGAAAGCCCAAGAAAGTCATGAGTTATCTTCAAGGTACCAAAGATTTCATACTTACATATAGACGGACCGATGTCCGAAGTTTTGGGGTACTCCGATTCGGACTTATTTAGGTGTGTTGATTCACGTAAAAATAACATCCGATTACATATTTTTGTTCTTGGTGGAGTCATATCTGGCGTGAGTGTAAAGCAAACTTTGATTGCTACTTCCACTATGGAGGCGGAGTTCGTTGCTTGTTTCGAGATTACAAAGCATGGTGTATGGATGAGAAATTTCATGTCTAGGCTTAGAGTGGTTGATTCCATCTCAAGGCCATTAAATTTTTTACGATAATTCATTGCTATTTTTCTGGGTAAAAATAACAAAAGTAGCAGTCGAAGTAAACATATCGACATTCAGTTTTTAGCCATAAAGGAGTACATTAAAGGAAAGGAAATTGCTATTGAGTATATCAGCACTGAATTAATGATCACTGATCCTTTACTAAAGGCATGCCACCATTAAGGTTCAAGGATCTTGTATCTGAAATGGGATTGAGTTTCATTTTGTAATTTTTATTGTATGGACAATGATATTGAAAATTCCTATTTTATTGTTGTGATATTTCTCATAATTGTGTGCACATTAATTAATTAATTTGAGAATATCATTAAGTTGGACAAAGAATAAACATAGGGTTTATTCATAAAGTAAAGTTACCGGATGACTTGAGAAATTAATATATTGTAATACATGGAAAATATTACTCATTATTAGAGGACTTATCGCCATGATTCATATATTTATTTCATAAAGTTTGAAAAATTGATGATCTTAGTTATCACATCAAGTCAAATATGGATCAAGTGGGAGAATGTAAGCTTCAGGCCCAAATTCTGGCCCAATTAACTGAGTTTGGCCCACGAGCCAATCAAGCCAAGCCAAGCCAGAGTCAAACGGCTTCATCAAGCCGGATCTGAGCCGATTTTGAGCCAACAGAGGGTTTCGTTCTCTTCGTCTTCCTCGATTAATTTTGTAATCTTCAAGCGTTTAACTCAGTTAATTGATGAAGTATTTGTGGTCCATTAAGTGATGATAACTCTCCCATTAAGCCAATTAATCAATTTTGGCCGATTTGAGTTCAAAATGCTCGGTTGAGGCGGATGATGGTTTCGCCTATAAATTGAACATTCTGGGCTTTGTTCACGACACCCAACTCGAGTTATACACCATCTAAACGAGTGAAGGAGTGTCCGAGCACGGAAAAGTCGAATCGAACGTTCGAAAACAGAGCACCAAATGGCCGGAGGTATATTATTCGATTTTAAATTCCGCTTTCTAACAGGGAAGACATCCATGGATTCCATCCATTCCTTATGACTTATATTGAGAGGATTTTTGCGAGATGAAACTGTTGACGGTTTTAAAATGAATAATGATTCCGAAGTAATCATGAATGCACTAGCTGCTAATGGGAGCATACAAACAATAAGTGAACTGCAGACTGCCACGAATGAAAGTGTTTGACTCTTTGAGACGGCTGATGTCCCCATTTTCACTATTGATACTTATGACTATAAATAGTTGGAATGTCAAAGCAACTGAACTAACAAGCTTGTCTCTAGAACAAGCTACTGGGTTACCCTTGATCAATGTTACCGCGGATGAAGTAGTTGATGCTATGAATAAGGTGCCCTCATTGGGTTTGCAAGTTAATATGACATTTCGTTTCGAGCTCGTTGCTAATGTGTGTGCCTACATGATTCGATGAGTTGCTTCGGGTCTTCCCTTCTCTCTTTATCTCTCTTGTAGTCAGCTTTTTCGTAAGAGTTATACGTTCACATTGAAAATTGAATGCTTCACTAATTTACTATTTATTTTTTGATGATTTTCTCAAATGGTACTTTTTCGAGGAGCTCAACCTTGGATTTTCTTTCTTCATTAGCTCCACAAAATAATTCACGAACTAATCATGTATGTTTTGAAAACTATATAAATTGTCCCACCTTTTTCGGTATTTTAAATCATATGAAAATTGTTTTAATTGCTTACTTTTGTCATTTGCACAGTAGCTATTTATCATTTAATTTTTACCTTACAGATATGGTTAATTTATTTATTTATACTTATCTATTCTAACAATTTAAACTAACGGAAGTGTTTGAATATCTAGTCATTTTTTAACTTATACTTCATCCTCTTAATTCTACCTCCTATCCTTTATTTTCCTTCTCTTATTTGCATCAATCCATGTTGTCATGTGATCTTGATCAATATTGAATTGTAGGTATAAAAGAGAAAATTTTTGAAATAAGATTTAAGACATTTTGCCCTCAAGAAAATAATGGTCCTGTTATCTTTATAGTTAATGCTCACTGTAGCCGAGATGTAGATGCAAACGTTATAGGGGTTTGTTTTTTATCGGGCAAGATATTACCACTCAATAAATAATCCTCAACAAATACACTCAACTCTAAGGTGACTATGCTGGAATTATTCAGAACCATTCTCCTTTTATTCCTCCGATATTTATGATAAGTGAATATGGTCTGTGCTTGAAGAGGAATGATGGCATGTAATAAAATCTTTGGTTTGAGTAGGGAAGAAGTAGTGGGTCGAATGCTTGTTGCTGGGTTAAAGATCATGACACATTCACCCGGCTAAGGATATTATTGAGCAGGACACTTGCCGGTAAGGATTTGGATAAGTTGTTGTTTGGGTTCTTTGATACACAAGGTACATTGATTGAGGTATTATTTTCGAAAAATTTAAGAATTGGTCCGAATGAAAGTGTTGTTAGGGTTGTAAGTTTTTTACACATAGCTAGCACCAAACTTCAATTTCTCGTTTAGATGCAGAGGTTCACAGAATGGGCTGCAGCCAATAACCTAAACAAATTGTTGTATGTTCGTATGTAAGTCAAAAATTCTATATGTGGGATCTTTTTTGCTTGTCACTTAATGGAGTTATCTGATCTAAACAAAGAGCAAAGAAAGATCCTGAAGATAAGATCTCTATGCAAGGAGCAATAAGATAAGATTCTTAATAACACCAACATTTCTAAGAATTGAGGAATGGTATGACCTTTTCCAAAATGTGTGAACGAGCATACTCGATCTCTTGATCTACTAGATTACAGCAAGCTATTTGTGTTTTTGTTCTATAATCATGGATTAATATATTGGTTTAGGTCACGATCGTATTGGTATCGACTATATCAGGCTATAAGTATCAGTATTGAACATGTATAATTTTTTTTGGATTAAAATATGGCATGAAAATATTAATTGACATATCATAATTTTATCATAGTATTAAAAAATGTCTAATATATATCAACCACTATTTCATTTTACGTTTGTAATTTAATGGATGGTCTTATGCACGAAACTTCAGGTAAGCACGAAGCTTCAGGTAAGCATGAGGGTCAGGAAAGGGTCGAACCACTTTGAGTCTATTATAAGTAAACTTACCTTGTACAAAGTAAGAGATAATCTTTCACGATTTACATCCGTAACCATTAGATCATATAGTAGAATTTGTCATTACTCCTAAGCTTCCCTTCAAATTGTTCTTCAACTTTGTGTTTGTTTTGTAACTCTTTTTCATTGAACCATCAAATTGTTTCAAATAAATGATCATATGACTCTTATTTACAGTTATATGGAACTAAACAATGGTGATTTCAATCTTAAGATATCCATGGATGCAATCATGAGTAAGGTAATGGCATTAAGCCGAGAATAACGGGTGCAAGTTATTAATAACTCACCCGCAGGAGTGTTTTTTACCTATTTAAATGGAGACAATTTGATGTTTCATCAAATCCTTTCAGATTTTTTAACCAATGTAGTCCATTTTATCTCTGAATTAGGAGGATCATCGATCATGTTTACTATACTATCTAGAAAAGAACATTATGGAAAGAAGATTGAAGTTGTTCACCTTAAGTTTCAGTAATTCTCATGTCTTTACTATCATCTTAATATTTTTAAAATAATATTAGGTGAATAGGTGTTCTAAATTGTGAATTCAATATAATACAATGTGCCAACTATTCAAAAACGGTGGAAAGCCAAAAAGAAAATTCTCATTAGCAAAGTGTAGTGAAGAAATTGAAAATAATTAATGAAAATTATTATTTTATAATTATTACTAGTCTATCATTCAGGAGTCTGAAAAATAGATATGTAGATTTTTCCTTTACTCTTTGCAACTTTCAATGTACTATCACTTGTGAATTGATATTTTTTGATACTTGAAAAAAGCTGCATGCACTCAGAAGAATACTGAGTTATAGATATGATGAAGGTCCATGCATAGAAAAACAACCTCTCTACAACTAAAGGGTAGGACTTCATATATTGTAATTGAGTCATAGATGTAGTGAAGCTCCATACATAGAAAAATATCATTTCTGCAACTAAACAATGAGACTTCATATATCCAATCCCTTCTAGATCACATAATGTGAAAGTCTCATCACGATATCATTATTTTTTAAATGAAGAAAGCTGTGTGCATAACACATTTTACTTTTTTTATTTTATTTTCTTTTTTGATTATATATGCAAAAAATTATATCCATTTCAGTCAAAGAAATTAGAATGAAAAATTTTGTGATGCTCTCTATTTGTTGATTGGATGACCCAAGCTGCTAAAATTTCAGCAAGAAAGAAATCGAAATGGCATTCATGGAAAAGAAAAAAATCTGTGAATGCTGTTTGTTTATTGGTTGGAGAATCCAAGATGCTAATTTTCAACGGGGAAAAAACTAAAAAGGCATACATTAAATTTTTTTCTCTAGAATTTGTATAAATCTCAACTAGTTTCTTCACATCCATTGGGGATATAAGATGATGCACATTTTAATACTGAAAAAAGGTAGTTTTTAAAATTATAGGATCACTCATCTAGCAACCAGGATGCCAAAAGATCTCTTCCAAGAAATGTTTTGCCAAAGTCCTAGCATGTCGAGATAAGGTCTCCGCTTATACATCAGCCACAAGCTTGCGGGGATTATGAACGACATTGTACAGTATCTTAGGGGCAAAGAAAAGTCATCTTTTATTATCATTGTGGAATTTCCACTAATTCAATAACTTACAGCAGACAAAATCTAAAGGTGCCTCACGTGCTTTATCATTGGGCCAACACAAAGTTTTCTTAACTTAAACTCAGATTTTATCTTGCTTTGCCTGACTCATCTAATATCATTAAAACTCTAACAGAATACCTTATAATTTCTTGTATTGTGCTCTATGATGCTTACTTCAATTCATTTTGTGAAGAAGCTTTCTCTCTACAGATTAATGGATGATGAGGGCATTAGAAGCTACTAAGGGAGAGGGGAAGAGACTGCTGCAGAGGAGTAAGTTCATCTTGTTTAAAAATAAACAAAGAACTTACATACTTATGAGGTTTTGTTTTATTTTTTTTTAGTATTGCTTTCTTTTTTCTATCTTTGTTTATTAATTCTCTTTTCAATTCGGTGTCATGTGAGAGCTTAATTGCTTAACTATATAAGTAGATATATAAATTAAATTTAGAACCTCATCAAATATATGAAGTACCTAGTACTTGTAACATTTAGATTATTATATTAACAGTAATATAAGAGCATTTCTAGACCATAAATTTTACTGTAGCATCAGCGATATAATTACAAACCATATGCCGACGAACAGCTACTCATGGGAGTTATTGCTCATATTCCTCATGCAATTGATCATTTTATATTGAAAACATGATATAAAAATTGACGCATGAAAAAAATTGATGAATTTTCTTCTTTTATCTAATTTTTCTTTTTTATTTTCTGTACTCATTTTAATGTTAAAGGATGGATTTTTTTTTGTTAATATCTCACAACCCCTCATAAAAAAAATAAAATTAAGCCTTTGAGTAGCATGAATTGTGGCAATAGGGGATGTGGGAGAGATTTTTTTCGCCTTGGATAAAGAGTTACTTTAAGAAATCAGGAGGCTGTTTTTTAAAAAAGAAAAAGTAATCCTTAATAATTTTTTCTCGTTTGTTTGGAAAAAATAATTTGATGGAAAAGATTCTAATATTAATAAAATTCTACAAATAATTTTTTGAATTTATTGGTAGTGAGTTAAATAATTTATTAATATTAATATTTAAAATTTTAAAAATAATTATTTTTATTAACATACTTTAGAAGAAGTTATTTATTATAAATTTATAATTTAATAGGATGATAAAAATATATCTGATTGACATATTGAGATCTAACTTTGACAAATCTCAATCTACTATTCCGTATCTAACGTCCCCAAAAACAACCAAAATAACTTTAAAAAGAAAAGGACGAAGAGGACGGAAGCTGATAGCATTTTACGGCATGGCAAGAGCGCATGGTATGAGAATTTGGCGGGCATAGCATAGCACGAAGCAATTCGATGTTCACCGAGCATTTTCTGATTCACCATACCATGCATCGCAGTTTCCTCAGAACCACATACATCATCGGGCGATTCTTCTCTTCTCTCCTTTTAGTACCGTTGCAGCAGCACAGGCTGTTGCTGCCTCCCCTTCTCCTCCAATTAAGTACTATGTCCTTCGATTCTAAAACCCTGGAACCACGCTGTATCTATCCGTTGATTCCTGTCCCCTGCTTAGTCGATCTCCGAAAGATATCCTTTTCCCACTTCTCTCTTCAATCTGCAAAACCCACTTGTTTTGCTTCGTTTAGAAGTGAACTTCGTGGCCTACTCGTCCGTCGGTACCGAAACCTTCGTTACCCAGAAGAAGCTGAACAGCTTCATATGCAGATTGTGAAACACGGGTTTGGTGGGGACTTATTCTTGGCTAATTCCTCGATTAATATATACGTTAGAATTGGCGATTTATATTCAGCACAGGATGTGTTTGACGAAATGCAGCCAGCTGTCTTTGGAATTGTAAACCTTAATGTTTTTTTTTTCGGCTCGAAGCAGGCATGCTGTTAGGCGTGCATTTGATGTGCATGCGTATTGAATGCTGTTTTCAATGAGTTTGTTTTGGTATAAATTGAGAAGCTTGTAAGATGTTTTAGTGTGTATCAGTTTTTGATCAATACAAATGATACCTTTCGGTTTATTTCTGTTTTTTCTATTTTTCATTGTGAGAAGCTCGTGATGTTCACTTCTAGAAGCTGTGTATTTTTTCTTCTCTTACTTTAGACTTTGTCCAGATGTTCTTCAGTAACAGTATTTATCATTCATCTCTCTAGATTCAATTAAAATTTACTTCCTGCCTTTTGCCCTGTTTTTTGGAGGAGTTGCCCTGTTTTAGGTGCCAACAGTTTTGCTTCGTTTAGAAGTGAACTTCGTGACCTACTCGTCCGTCGGTTCCGAAACTCTCGTTACCCAGAAGAAGCTGAACAGCTTCATATGCAGATTGTGAAACACGGGTTTGGTGGGGACTTATTCTTGGCTAATTCTTCGATTAATATATACGTAATAAGAACAAGCTTGAGCGAAGTAAAAGTTACAATTGGTAATGTCCTGATCAATATGTATGCAAAATGCGCCGCTATAGATTATGCTTGCTCAGTTTTTAGACTTGATGGAGAAAGAGAATTAGTTTCTTGGAATTCTTTGATCTCTAGTCTCGACAAAAATGAGTATTATGAAGAAGCAGTGTATGTCACAAACCCGGATCAATGCATGTCTAATTAATTATAATTTACAAATTTTAAAATTTTAAAATAATACCATAGAAACCAACAAATTTCAAATCCAGACATAACAAGACACATAAATCATAGGACCCAATATAACAACTATAATCCGTATAGAATCTCATTGGATAGCTATTTAGACAAAATAATATATACAACCTGCTCCATAAATATCGTAAGGGAGGTGCCAAAACCAATCATGACATGTCAACAAATCCAATACAAACTAAGATCTACAATCGGCGAAGCTCAAATATCTAAATACAACCAATATATATCCGGTCCAAAATAAAACTAAATTCACCAAAGTAATCGAATGACGATCAAATCTCGTCTGAGCTATTACACGACATCCAAACCCATTACTCTGAAGAGATAAGAAATAGGAAACACGAATAAAATCTCTACTAGCGTCATTGTTCAAACTCTCTACAAAATATCTATAACTCTCTAATTTATAATGATATAAATAATAAAAATATAAATCGGATACTTAACAAATATCAGTATATATATATATATATATATATAACAAAATAGTACATTCATAATCATATTAAATAAGTTAATCAAAATATGTATAAAATTTGTAAAAGCTGAAATCCAAATATCAAATATGATAGATCAACAAATATTAAAATATAGACTCACACGAAAAGTACAAAAATTAAAAGCAAATGCCAAATGATTCAAATGTATGAAACCAGCTGAAATCCAATATCCAAATACAAATGACGGTCAAAACTTGTAAATCTCAAATTAAAATCTTAAGTATTCAAATCAAATACAGGTGAAAATATTAAAAATTTAAAATATGTTCAAATTGAAAAATTAAAAATCAAAAGACTAATTTTGATGAAGTGTTATACATACTCTCAATAATATTAGGTGAAATCATTAAAATTTGAACCCATAGGTGGGCTATCTATATATTTAAATCTATTTAAATATATGAAGATGTCTGAATGTATTAGTTCATTTTAATTTTTTACAATGGTTTCCAATAAATATTAAACTGGGAATGGTCTCTACAACAAATATTCAAATTTTTTTTTCTTTGGTGAAAAAGTATAAAACTTTCTTTTCGAGAAAGTACAAATATAAAACTTACCCTTCTAAAAAAATATAAATACCAAATCAAATACAAATAATGCTCAATTGGAAGCACATGTATAGAATGCTACATGTAAGTCATATATGTAAGTTTTCATAACTTTTCTTTATAAATATTTTAAATATTAGTTTAATATTCCAAGATAGTTATCTATTTTATTTAAATCTTTAATCTTCTCAAATATTCGATAAAACCGAGCAAAAACCTCAAACCATTTTGTAAAACTATATACATATATGAATAATCAAAATAGGGTAAGTAAAAATGATATGCATGTACAATAAAATTATTAAATATAAATAAAATTAGAAGAAAACAAAAATAGATCATCAATAAAGTTTAAAAATATTTGCCTTTAACCTCTAATATCACATATTTAACTAAAGATACTTTAAGATCCCGCTTCTTCTTTTCCTCTCTCTTCCTCCCCTTCTCTTTCTCTCCCCTTCCTCTTCCTTTCTCACGCAATTGCTTGAAGATAGTACACAGGCCTTTATATAGACGAACCGGCGCACGAACGTTGCATCAAATGTATATCGTGAACCACGCTAAACCTAAATCACACACAAGTATCGCCTTAGGCTGAGGCGTAAATAATTTGTCAATATCATATCCAAGCAGTCTAAATTTGCCTCTTAGGTGCCCCCAATCTACCAAAAGTGCATACGAACGCGCGTAGGGCATCCTTTAGCTGCCAAACCTTCTTTATTTTTTAAATTTTTCTTCAAATTTATATTGTACAATTATTTTTAATATATTTAAAATAAATTAAAAATAAATAGATAATATCAAATCAATTAAATAAAAAATCGAGTGTTACAAAGCTCTTACTTTATTTTTAAATAAATTAGTCTCATATTGTAACTAATTGTACAATAAATGAATAATTCCAGCACACTTTCTTTTTCTTTTTTATGCTATTTATATTTTAAAATTACTTTCTTTCCTCTTTATAACATTTATGCATTTTTTTTACCTTTTTTTATGTTATAAGTTTTCTTTTTTAATTTTTCTTACCTATGTCTTTCTTCTGTTCCATATTTTATTTTACATTTTTCCCTTTTATTTAGAAATATCTCATGCAAAATATTTTCTAATCTGGGATAATGACTTATCTTTAATAAACTGTACTTCTAAATATTCTTTAATTCAAATTATATGACTTTTATTTACTATTTAAAGGTGTTGGGTTCCATGTCCTGGCTCATAAGACAGGCCCAAGCCCACGAGGCTGTTCGCAGCCCAGAAAAAGATCAGAGGCCCGCGACGGAGTGTTAGCCCAGCCAAGGGAAGAATGGCGCGAGCCCACAACGGAAGGAGGCAACGGTAACCTGCGGCGCATTAAATGCGTCGCCGGGAACAAGACAAAAGGGCGGAAAGGCTAGCCAATAGAGGCGTGGGGCGACGTTGGCGCCAACACCATTCGCCCGCCGTCTGCAGGCAGCCAACCAATCTCCGCTCGGGGAGAATCGGGCGTGGTCAACGACGCCCGCCAGCGTGCTGGGCACGCAACAAGGCCGCCGGCGTGACCCGTCCATCCATGGCCGACTGACAGCCGTGAATACCAGCAACGGACGTTTTGGCGCCCGAGAATCAATGGGGTGAGGAGTATAAAAAGCCTCACCCCACGGGGAAAAGGACCTCTCTTTTTGGAACAAAACAACTCTCTTGATCTTGATCAATCGAACGATCAATCGGGATCTAGAACTCTTCGATCAAAACAACGGTCCGAAGAAGAGATAGCATCGACGCACTCAATCGTTTCTCTCCCTTTCTTCCCGAAAACACGAGAGAGACGAGTCTCGTGCAGAGCTCGCCTCATCTAGCCGACTCGCTTTCATACCCCGTATCCGTTGAGATCACGGAAAGTTAGCCACCCGTCATGGGTGCATCACGGAAGCCGTGCCTTCCAACACCCGCTCAAAACTCTTCCCACATCATCGCATAAGCACTTTCACGCTTTCGGCATTTTCTCCGCGCACCACCTTAGCGTGCGCATTTCCGTTATCAAGGGAATATTGCCGACTTGAGCGCGTCGGAGCGGCCTTGGTGGGAAATCTCCGCACCCTTCACCTCTTGTTCATTGTTTGTGTTGTGCGAGTCCGGAGTTTACGGGGACGGAGACCGGATCCTTCTTCCGAGCGCCCGCACGCTTAGAATCGAGCTCCTAGTCCGTCACGGCAACCTTGGGCTCGGGACGCAACATTGGCGCCGTCTGTGGGAAATCGACAACAAGCCAATTGTCTCTTTCCCAACAAGTAGCCAACAACCAAGCATGGTAAACACCAGAGCACAAACCGGTGCTCTGCGGTGGAGACCACCGTCGAGATGGGGTTCCCCCCACGGGGACCAAGCAAAACAACCAACCGAGAGCCGGGCACCCGCCACCCGGCCGCGGAATTAGACGCCCAAGGAGATCCTCCGCCGTATGCGCGAACACCGAACCGCCGTACTGTGGCTGCCCCTCTGCGGCTCCGCCTCTACTTCCAAGAGAGAAAGGCGTCGAGAGGCCACTCGCAGGAGGCGAGCCAACCGTCTCGACCACGCAGCGGCCCCAGCCGCACCCAGTGGAGACGGCCAGAATGAGGCGGAAAGCCGCCTCGCCGATGACGACAGGGAGGACAGCCCAGAAGGGCGCGACCCCCGCAACTCGCGTGGCGACAGGAGGCCACCAGCCGCGGGCTCCAATGGGGAGCGCGCCTCCCACGCAGAGAGCCGCCACCCCCGACAAGCTCAGACGAACCCCCGGGGGAATACGGAGCTCCGCGATGTCCTCAACGCGCGAAGGGGCTATACGGATCCTTCGATGGAAGAGAAAGTCAAGGTGTTGTGGGACACCCTGCATAAGGAGAAGCCCACGCCCTCCTCCGCCGATCTCCGCAGGTCCCCCTTCGCCACGGACTGCGGGCGCGAGCCTATTGCGAGCAAGTTCAGAATCACGGTCATGGAGGGATACGACGAAGCAAGGATCCCATGGACCATCTCAATCTTCCGCACCCACCTCTCTCTACAAGGGGCGAGCGAGGCCCCGATGTGTCGAGCTTCCCGTCACCCTTAGGGGCGACGCGCTACTCTGGTTCCATGGCCTCCCCCCGAACTCCATATGCTCGTTCGACGAGCTCGCGGACAGCTTCCTGAGCCAGTTCGCCTCCAGCAGGCGGGAGGAGAGACAACCATGGCACCTAGTCCGCCTCCGCCAGAGGACGGATGAAAGCCTGAAGCGGTTCCTGGACCGTTTCATCACTGAAGCACGGCGGATCCCGCACCTCTCCGACGAACTGAAGCTCAACGCCTTCGTCGCCACTCTGGCGGCGGGGGACTTCTTCAAACACCTGTCGCACCAGCGCCCGCAGACTTTCAGGGAGGCGGAGACCATTGCCCGGGCGTACATCACGGCCGAAGAGGCCAATGAGGCAAAACGCCCCGAGCGGACGGATCGGCCCCCGGAGACCTCCAGCTTGGTGGAAGAAAGAGGATTGCGACGGCCAGCTTCACGGAGCTGAAAGCGGCAGTAAAGCCCGGCCCCACCGGGGCCTAAGAAGGATTACAGCAGGGCCTCTTTGACTCCGCTGAACGATAGCCGCACGAACATCCCGATGCAGATCCAGATGAAAGGTTCTTAGTGGCCAAAGACACCCAAGGGTCCTGCGCGGCGACAATTTCCGCATCGGCACTTGCCCACCACACCATTGCCCGACACTGGACCGAGAACCTGCCGCACCACTGCGGCAGGAGATCGAAGATCCGATCCGTGGGGACACTTGAAGCGATCGTGAAAGGCTCGGGGCAAGAACCCGCTCCCTCTAACGGAGAACCCAGCGAGCCGCCAAGGGCCCGCACAGCCGGCATAGTCCACATGATCTCTTCCGCCGACGCTGCAAACACCAGGCGTGGACCGCCGGAGGTAGCTTCCAGTAGTAAGCGGGCGAAGTTAGGGGTTAGGAATGATGTCATTAGCTTTAGCAACGAAGACATGGCACATGTAACTTCCCCCATGCTGACCCCTCGTTAGATCGGCCCTCGTTTTACTGGGTGGTGATGACTACCAACTGAAACGGGTCTTCATTGATAATGGAAGCTCACAAAATTTGTCATATCTTACCGCGTTCACCAAACTGGGACTAAAACGTAGCCAAATGAAGGCAGCAAACGGACCACTATACGGCTTGGACAACGAGCATGTGCAAAGTCTAAGGGATTATACGACTGGAGGTCACGATGGGGACCCACCCGCGTTCTACAACGCGCGAGTTGGCGTTCCTCGTCGTCGACCTTCCGTCTGTCTACAACGCCATACTCGGCAGACCTTTCCTTACGGCCTTGAAGCCGTTACATCCATCCCGCACCCGAAGGTAAAATTTCCACCCTTGGGGAGTGGGAGAAGTTCTCGAGACCAAGAAATGGGGCGGACGTGCTACCTGTCCCAAATCAGTCCTATGGCGCCGTGCGGACTAAGTGAAGACTGGGACCTCCGCGACGAGACGTCGCCCAACAGCCCGATCGGGAGGAAACCGAGGCGATTCCGCCTCGATCCCTCGGATCCAAAATGGTGCGTCAAAGATAAGGAAATCCCTTGACCCGCGTAGATCGCGGCAGGCTAATTACCTTCCTACGGACCAACTCCGATGTGTTTGCATGGGCTCCGCCGACATGCCCGGATATCGGCCGAGGTCATAGTCCACAAAGCCGGCCTCGACGCGAGCCGAAAACCCCCGTCTGGCGGAGCGGAGGAACCACTCCGTCGAGAAGTTGGGTCGCCATCGGGGAAGAAGTGAAGAGGCTCTTGGGCGCCCGGATTCATCGGAGAAGTCCAATACCCGAGTGGCTGTCAACGTCGTCTTTGGTAAAAAAGAGCGGCAAGTGGCGGATGTCGTCGACTTCACGGACGCGTGAACAAGGCTTGCCCCAAGGACAGCTTTCCACTCCCAAGGATTGATCACCGTAGACTCCACATCCGGCACGAACTGCTGAGCTTCATGGATGCGTACTCGGGATACAACATCCTGATGGACCCCGGAGGGACGAGGAGTACACCTCGTTCATGACAGACCCGGGACATATTGCTACAAGATGATGCCCTTTGGTCTCAAAAATGCGGCGAATCTCACGCGCCTCGTAAACAAAAATGTTTGCGGCTCGGATCGGGCGGAATGTGGAGTGTACGTCGACGATATGCTCGTAAAAGTAGGGTCGCAAGCCACCACGCCGACGACCTCGACGAGACCTTCCAAATCCTCCGACGGCATGGGATGAAGCTCAACCCGGCCAAATGCGCGTTCGGTGACATCTGAAAATTCTTAGGCTTCATTGTATCCCAAGCGGAATAGAAGCCAATCCTGAGAAGATCAAGGCAATACTGATCCGACCCTCCGCGTCTGATAAAGGAAGTCCAGAAGGCGACGGGCGGATATAGCATTTCTCTCACGGTTCTGGCCAAGTCAGCCGAGAAATACTTGCCTTTCTTCAAGGCGCTAAGGGGCACCAAGTCACACGGGTTCAAATGGAATGGAGAATGCGACGAAGCGTTCAGGGAACTGAAGACCTATCTCTCCAGCGCGCCGTTGCTGAGCTCACCGTGCGAAGGAGAAGATCTCTACCTGTACCTAGCAACGTCAGCTTCCGCCCTCAGCTCCGTGTTAGTCGCGGAACATGAAGGCAAGCAGCAACCGGTGTACTACGTGAGCCGGGTGCTGACGGACGTAGAAGCCCGTTATCCTTGCCCCTGAAAAAGATGGCGCCGCACTGGCTCCTATGCGGCACGGAAGCCGCGACCCTACTTCCAGTCACACCGATCATCGTGCTAATGATCAGCCGTTGAGACGATTTTGCGAGAGCCGAGACGTCCGGCCGACCGGGTCAAGTGGGTCATCGAGCTCGGGAGTTCGACTGGAGTTCCGACCGCGACCCAGCCGTGAAAGGGCAAGCTCTAGCGGACTTCATTGTCGACGGCGCCAGAGCAAGCGAGAGGATAGCAATCCGAGAAGATGACGGACGGCGATCTCGCCGTATGGACTCTCAACGTAGACGGATCGTCAACCGGGCAGGCGACGGAGCTGGGTGTCGTGCTAAGGACGCCCGAAGGCATGGAGATCACATACTCCGTTACACCGCCTTCCGGCCCACGAACAACGTTAAAATGAAGCCCTCCTTGCGGGCTGCGACCATGAGGGAGTGTTACGCGCGGTCGGCTGGTCGTGCGTAGTGATTCCCGAGCTCGTGGTCAATCGGGTGAACGGGAACTTCGAGCCGCGAACCCACACCGGTGAGGTATCGGCAAAAGTAAGAACCCCGAACCCCGATCCACGAGTTCGGTCAATTTGAGATCGGCATATCCCGAGGCCGGATAACGAACGTCTTGACCGGCTGGCCGGGGACGCTGCCGCCGACCGCGGAAACGACGCGAGGGAGCCCGGGAAGTCCTAAACGCACCCAAAGATCGACCCGAGGACAAAGAAGTAATGCGGATCGACACGGGGATAGCCGGATGACGCTTGCATATACGGTTTCCCGGCCGAGGAACCTTGCCGGAGGACGCCAACGATGCCAAGCGAGTTAAGAAAACGGCCGGATGGTACACGATTCTGAACGGAAGGCTGTACAGACGGGGATACTCAGCTCCCCTCCTGAAATGTCTTACTCCAGAGGAGGCCGACTACGCGTTGGCAGAAGTACACTTGGGGCCACTGTGCGGGTCGCACGTTGGCGGAAAAAACCTAGCATTCAACGTCATGCGGCAAGGCTTCTACTGGCCCACCATGAAGAAGGACGCTATGGAGTTCGCCCGCAAATCGCGAAGTTGCCCGTGTCCACGGCAACATGACACACCAACCGCGACACCGAAGCCGCATCTCTCCGTCCCCATGGCCGTTCGCGCAATGGGGCTCGGCACATACTTGGTCCACTTCCAATGGCAAACGACAGAAAATTTCGATCGTCGGCGATCGACTATTTTACGAAATGGGTGGAAGCCGCCCTCTCGCTAAGATCATCGAGCACAATGCGACGGAGTTCCTCCGCCAAGGCGTTGCCGCTTTGGGATCCCCGAGGTTGTGGTGATGATAACGGGACCCAATTCACTCGGGAAACGCTTTACAATCTTTACGCGACCTCCGCATCAAGCTGGTACACACGTCCGTGGCGCACCGCGTGCCAACGGCGGAGTCGGGGTTGCCAACCGCACGTTGCTGCATGGGATAAAGACCCGACTGGAAGACGCAGGGGGCTCCTGGGTGGAGGAGCTACCATCAGTGCTATGGTCGTACCGAACAACTACGAGGGAATCAACAAGGGAGACGCCTTTCAACCTTTGCTTCGGAGTTGAGGCAGTGGTTCCCGTAGAAGTGGGAATGCCAAGCCTGCGAGTCGAACACTTCGACCCAGCTACCAACGCGCAGAAGCTCAGGGAAAGTCTGGACATGCTCTCAGAAGTTCGGGATGCCGCGCGGCTCCGAACCGCCGCCTACCAGCAGCGAGTCGCACGATACTACAACAAGCGGGTGAAGGCACGCCCACTGGAAGTTGGAGATCTGGTCCTCCGGAGTGTAGAGGCAGCGGGAAAGACCGCGAACAGGAACAAACTCTCCCCGGGATGGGAAGGGCCGTTCTTCGTCTCCGCAATCCTCCGGAGCGGAGCGTACAAGCCGGGCGCGCCTGAGCCTGTAAACTTGTCCCACGGACATGGAATGCCGCCAACTTAAGGAAATATTATCAATGATGCACGACGATCCAGGTAAGTCGCACGCGCATACATCATGATGAATGCTTGAGCATGTTTTCTGCCCTTTGATTAACATATCGCTCTTATTGTCGTATTGCATATTCATTCGTGTGGATTGATGGCATGCATTGCATATCCGAATCAAACGACCTAGACTGCCCCTAAGTCGGGAGAACAAGCGTTCGTCCGTAAAATCAGTCCTTGGCCCAGTGCCAGACGGTCCGAAGCAGACCGTCTCAGGACTCCGTCCTCGCGCCATGCGACCCGGGGACGGCCTTACTCATCATGGCCCCGCGCTAGTCAGCCCGGAGGCGTCCAGCCATGGGCTGAGATACAGGATCCAGGCGATCCATCACAAAGGCTAAACGCCAACGACCCGCGCTGTCAAAGCAAAAGGCCTGGGGGCTCCTTGGGACCCCCCCTCTATGGCCAACAAAACCTTAGGGGCAAAGAATCGCGGCGTGCGCGACCTTCTTCACCAAGAGAGCACCCTCGATCTACCATGGTCGTGGGCTAGGACCTCAACTCGGTGTTCATAACGCTTTGAGCGGGAGCGACACACCTCCCGCACTATACGCGACCGAGGCCTAGACCCGGAGTCCAGTTAACGCGGCCGACCGTGCGCTAGCCCTCGCAGAGGCTCCGTGGGCTTGCAACGACATCCGCTTTACGGATCGAGCTCCCCAAACGTGTGAGCTGTGATGACATCCTCTTACGGGCGACGAGCACCACGCAAGAAGGCGCCCATACAGGCCTTGATCAAAACGGCTCCAAAGGGCCCAGCACTCAAGCACGAAGCATGATCCAACAAGTAAAGCGAAGCAAAAGGCGAGCAACACTATATGATGAGGAAAGCATGGACGCGGAATGCAAGCAAAAGCTTCTCATTTATGCAGACGTTATACAAGCGACAGACATGATACAACAACAGAAACTGAACTCGAAACTTAACGGCGACAGAAGCTAATCAGCAGGACTCGACGGGCCCGCTTCCTCAGGGAACGTCTTCAGGCGCGACGCTTCTCCTACCCCGGCGTTTCCTGGATGAAGGACGCCCGGACGCGTGGAGCCGCGAGGAGACGATCTGCGGCACAAGCGGATACCGTCCCAAAAGCGAGTATCCATCGCCGACCGCCACTCTAAGGGGAGTTTGTCCCGACCGCGTCGTCGACTAGCCCGATGATCCTGTCCTCCGCCGCAAAGAAGGCCCTCCAGCCGTGCCACTCTCCGCCGCACCGCCCAACCTCCTCGGTGAGGGATGCGATCCGAGCTGCATCGCCGCGCGAGATGGTGCCCGTCAACGATGATCCGCTCAAGGCTGCCGCGGAAGAGTCGGGCGCACCTCGAGGGGGACAAAGATTGCCGGGAGCTGCGAAGGAAAGTTAGAAGCATGACCAAAATGGACAGCAAGGAAGAAGTCCGTAAGAGACAAACCGTACCAAAAGATGTTCGGGCCAAGGCATGAAGCGTGTGAAACCGCACAGAGAGCCTCTCTGCGGGGCTCAACTTCCTCAACAACATGGGAGGGCTGGCGGGAAGGCCGACCGCCGTGAGCGCCTTCGCAGCTCTTGCCACAGGACGTCCCGCCGCCCCTTCGCGGCCCGAACTGCGTCACCGCCCAGAACGTCACCAACCACTCGAACAGCGCCCGCGCCAAATCATCTAAAGAAGCCACTCCACAGGGCTCGGTCTCCCGATCGCATAGGAGAACCGGGATGGAAGGCTGGCACTTGGCAGAACTCTCGGGGCTCTCGCCGCGAGGTGTCCTCCCCTCTTCGCCGGCCTCGCTCCGGAATAGCGTGGAGCGGTCCCGGCCTCAAGGTGCAGCGGAACTCGGGAGGCCCATAAGCGGAAATGGGCACAACAAGAATCGCAGGCGGCCTCACAAAGTATTGAGCCTCTGGTGCCGGCTCAGACACGGTAGCAACTGGACTCTCTGGGATCTCAAGAACGACAACGTCACTCAACACCCCAGCGACGTCGCCAGTGGGCGGATCCCCAGCAGGTAGAGACTCGACCTCGCAGACTTCGCGAGCGGCTGGAGCCGCGGTCGAAGTCGACGAGAGTGCGGCAGTTTCCCTCTGGCGGCGAGCCCTGGCCGCTCTCTTCGGGGCCGGTTTTGCCGCAGTAGGACCGGCGACTCGTCTCTTCGACCTCCTCAGGGAAGTCTTTCCAGCCTCCCTCAATCTTTTAAGTGCTGCAGCGTCCTCGTCATCACTTGAGGAACGCAACAGAGAACAGCTCTCCGCCTCAGTCTCGACCGGCGGCCGCGGAGCTCCCGAATCCCCAGGACCACCCTTGCCTGGCCCTGCCACCGCCCAGCCAGCGGGGGGTCCCCATCTGGCGATCTCGAACATCACGGAGGTAAGGTAGTGGCCCCGATCTTTGAAGTTCTGTTCCTCAGCATGAATGGTGGAAATCAGCTTCGAAGCCTCTGCAATGTCCTCCTCGGTGGGCTTGTCCCGGAAGAAGTCCGAGATCGGGCCCCACGCCCTTGGAAGCTCGTGCTCAAAGGGTACTTCCAGAAAGAAGAAACGCTCTTTCCATCCCTTCACGGAGTCGTGGTTGGTGCCGCCAAGTCGAACTCCGACTTGGGTAAGAGATATCCGATCCTCCGACTCCGAGGCCCGAAAAACTACCCTAGCCGCCTTCGCATCGAAGGAACACTGGTGCATGATGGCGAAGACACACAGAGAAACTAGATAGCGCAAGGCATTGGGATGGAGCCTTGCCAAGGGAACGCCCATCGCGTCGACTATCGCGTGTAGCAAGCAGTGCGCAGGAACACGGAGACCTCCCTTCAGATGATACTCGTAGACTGTGAAGAAACCGTCAGGTGGGGCGTGCGCCCTGTCCTGAGGACCAGGAACTCGGGAAATCAATTCGCTGGGGATCACGTAATCCACCCTAAGGGAGGCAATGTCCGCCTCAGTCAAGATCGACCTGGTGTTGCGAACACCGTGGCGTACGGTTCTGGAGAATTGGGAGGAGGAAGAAGTTCCTGCTGTCGAAGCCATTGGTGACTCAACGATCGCAAGTATAAACCAGGAAGGGAAAGTCAGAGGAAGGAAGTGAGGGAGATTCACGTCTGGCTTAAATAGGCAACGCCAAACCATGAGGCGGGAAATCGAAACGCCGCCGCCTCAGGAGATGTAAACACGTGGCGGCATCTGGGCGCACCACGAACCCTCAATCGATGGCAATGATGGCTAGGCGCCAGGCTAACGGACGCAACCCCTCAGCAGCCAGGCTAGGGGACACGCTGGCGCCGCCGCATTAAATGCGGGATTACGACGGCAAAGCCGCCAGCGACGTGCATAAAAAAAGAGAGAAATCGCCACGAAACGAGAAACCCAGCAGACGAGACAGTGAGACAATGCAAAGAGCCCGTTCTCATTACGGCAAAACAACTTTGTTACAACAGCAGGAAAAGAAAAAATACAACGAAGGCAAAATCGGCCGATTCCGTGATCGGCGGAGGAACTTTGAACGGATAATCCACCAATCGGTCGCGGGTCTGGCGACGATTATGAGGATCTAGGACACCCACGCGAAGCTTGGATCCTCCAAAGAAAGCAAGCCTCTTGCAAAGCCTCATGGCATCAAAGTATCCCCGATCAAAATCCGGACTCATATCCTCCAGTAAGAACATCGTCCTCATTTCCGCTCGCACAGCAAAGAATCTTGGTCCGTGTCGCGCCTGCTGCTCTTTTCTTCCTCAAGTGCCAGTATGCGGCCTTGCGCTCCCACATTGGCATCCGCCAACCGTACAACCCTGGCCTCCGACTCAGCCAGGGCGTCCTCTAAGTGTGCGACGCGTGCTCGCAGCCATTCCGCTTCGATCGCTAAAGCCCCTCGACGCGGCGGGACCCTCTCGAAACCCGGAGGAACTCCCAGGCCCTGAGGGGGGCCGGCAACCGTGGTTTCAGAACGAGCCCCCCCTGAGGAATGGGCTCCAGAAGACATGGGAGCATGAGAACCGGATTCGGACCCAAGAAAGGAGTGCTCAGCGTCGCTAGAGGAACCCTCCATCGACTTCGCAGCAGGAGAATACGCAGTGGAAGATTGAACCACCGATGAATGGTTAGGTGCAAAGGCGTGCCGAATTTCAGAGAAAGCGGCGCGTTTAAATAGGCAGGCCACTGGAAAACGGCAAGCCCAAAGAGCGGGAAACTTTTAAGGAAGAGCCAATCAAATTCCACCACGTGGAGGCCCCGAAAACTTCGCTTTCAAGATCGGAATGACGCCTCGTGGGCACGCGGGGATTAAATGCGCCAGGCGCAAGGACGTGACGGTTGACGGAACCCCGTGGGCTCCCAAAGAACGACACGTGGATCTTCAGGACAAACGCCCGAAACAGAGAAGCATTTACGGAGAAAAGACAAAAGACAAAGACAAAAAAAAAAAAAAAAGGGCTACTTCTTTTATTAAATACTTCTTGTAAGTACAAGGACCGCAACCATGAAGTCTGCGAGAAAGAGAAAATCAGAAAAGCGAAGCCCTAATGTCTCCTCGCGAAGCCCTAGGAGAGCCCTGAACGACGGCGACAGTAACCGGAATTGCACCGCGAACCGGGCAGAAGTTGGGGAGCATCCCGGTGGGAGTCTCCGTAATTCAATCCACCGGGCAGAAGCACCAAGTCAAGCACTCAGAAAGTCCGATGTCAAGCCCAAACTTTCCTGGAGGGTTACTTACCTCGCACCCCTTCTATGGCCGGGTCGCACCCGGCGGGCGCGCGGGAGACTTCTCCTCCGAAAGCCGTCGGAAGCGGGAGAAGATACTCGGAGGAAGTCAAAGAATCCCGCCACCCTACCCAAGCCACAACCAAGAAGGAGGCGCATGACAACGGCGGGACGATCGAACCATTCTCGTTAGCAAAGAAAAAAGCCACAAGGCTTGGACTACAACGGTCTCCGTCGGAACCCGAGTCGCAAGTGGTCCATCCGACTCCTTCTCGAGTGCCCACCGGGCGGGGCAATGCCGGAATCTCCTCATCGCCTCCGGTTCGTTGGTAAGGGATGAACTTCACTCGCCGAGTGACCCCCTATTTATAGATATAACGCAGCCATCCCTTCACCCGGCGTGACACGGCATCCGGTGAACGCCTTTCGGGCAACAATGAGATCCGCAAGTCGATTTAAACCCAAGACGAGCGAATCTCGCCGGGCGAGGTGACGAGTCGCAACAGCACCTGAAAAGCCTGCCATGGCCCTGGGAAAGGCGCGAATTGGGAAGACGACAAAGAATGACGCGGCACAAGGAAGGGTATGAGGCCGTGGGTATGGGCCCAATGGACATGCCGTGCCCGATCACCATTTGCCGACCCTGGCATGGGGGGCTAGTGTTGGGTCCCATGTCCTGGCTCATAAGACAGGCCCAAGCCCACGAGGTCGTTCGCGACCCGAAAAGATCGGAGCCCGCGACGGAGTGTTAGCCCAGCCAAGGGAAGAATGGCGCGAGCCCACAACGGAAGGAGGCACCGGTAACTGCGGCGCATTAAATGCGTCGCCGGAACAAGACAAAAGGGCGGAAAGGCTAGCCATATAGAGGCGTAGGCCGCGCGCGCACGCTAACGCTATTCGCCGTCTGCAGTGCAGCCAACCAATCTCCGCTCGGGAGAATCGGGCGTGGTCAACGACGCCAGACAGCTGGCAAAGACGGCAACAAGGCTGCCGGCGTGACCAGTGTCCACATGGCATACCAAATAAGAATAAAGCCCGAGCAACGGACGTTTGGCGCCCGAGAATCCAATGGGGTGAGGAGTATAAAACCCTCACCCCCACAGGAAAAGGACCTCTTTTTTTGGAACAAAAACAACTCTCTTGATCTTGATCAACTGAACGATCAATCGGGGATCTAGAACTCTTCGATCAAACAACGGTCCGAAGAAGAGATAGCATCAGACGCACTCAATCGTTTCTCTCCCTTTCTTCCTGAAAACACGAGAGAGACGAGTCTCAGCAGAGCTCTGCCTCATCTAGCTGACTCGCTCATACCCCAAATCCGTTGAGATCACGGAAAAGTTAGCCACCCGTTATGGTGCATCACTAAGCCTTGCCTTCCAACACCTGCTCAAAACTCTTCCCACATCATCGCATAAGCACTTTCACGCTTTCTCAGCATTTTCTCCGCGCACCACCTTAGCGTGCGCATTTCCGTTTATTGCGGGAATATTGCTGACTTGAGCGTCGGAGCGGCCTTGGTGGGAGAAATCCTGCCAGACCCTTCACCTCTTGTTCATTGTTTGTGTTGTGCAGGTCCAGGTTTACAGGGACGGAGACCGGATCCTTCTTCCGGAGCGCCCGCACGCTTAGGAATCCGAAGGCTCCCTAGTCCGTACGGCAACCTTGGGCTCGGGACGCAACAAAAGGAAATACTATAACAAAAATCAATTACTATGATATTTTCGATCATCTTTAAAATTGAATTTATTTTGTCATTAAAAGATGAACTATTAACAAAGAATTACTTTTGATTTATAGCAAAATAATTTAATAATTATAATACATTATGTATATTCTTTAAAAAATGAAATTTCAAAATTATTTTAATTTTAAGAGAACTGGTTACAAGATATTATACATATACAAGTCTTGCTAGAGTTTACAAATATTTAAATATCCCAATAGTACATATATAACTATTGACTTTATGAATAGGCATTTGTTATTGCGTTATGCTATTTAAACATCAAACTCTATGTGATATATAAATATAATTAATTAATTATTTTCTTATATTTATAGGTTGATAAAAAAAATTATTGTGGTGATCTCTTAAATAAGTTATGATGGGTACTGATACCCAAGGCCTACATTAAAGATCCATCTCCCAATAGTTGGACCGAAATACCACTTAGACACAAGAAGTTCAAGCGCCAGGGTTGGCCCACAAAACACAGTGGGCTTGAAATCCATTATGGCCAGTGGACTTGTGATGGGCATTGGACGCCGTCCCACCTGCAAAATCAACGTACTGAAAATTTAGTGGCTAACCTGTCAGACTGTAAGAAGAATGATGGCCAGTAGAGCACGCGACCTTGCAGAGGAAACGTCACACCAGGCGGACGTGCACGTAACCCTCCTGACACAGAAAAAAGGGATTGGTAGAGTTGATAGCATGATCACCTACACACGCAAACCCCACGTGGACTCTTCTCAATGGAAAACTTAACCACTATAAAATCTTAATTATTTACCAAACAAAGGATGCAGCATTTACTCTTACTAGCAATAATAGAGAAAGATAAGAGAGAAAAAGAAAGAGCTTATGTTGTAAGAATAACTCTTGAGAGTTTCCATTCACTAGTCCTCAACCTCTTGTACTTGAGCAAATTCGGTAACTAAACATAAGATAGTGAAAGCAGTTCTTGACTATAGTTCCGTAATTTTTCCTTCTCAACTAAGAGAATGTTTTCCACGTAAAAATTCTCTGTGCGCTAGTCCTCTTGTCCCCTCACTCTGTTTCAGTTCTCGTACTCTCTCTTTCCTTTTCGTATGAACAAGTATTTGGTATTACTGTCGAATCCTCGTCCTAATTAAAATAAGGATCCGATGACGCAACATTTGGCACTGTTTGTGAGAACCGTGATGAAAAATTCAGCGTTTCCTTTTAAACACTCAAACCCTTACACAAAATGATGAAACACATGAGGACAGACCAGTGCTCTTGTCCGAGAAGTGTGCTCGGGCAGCAATGGCCTTGCTCCCTGTGTCAGCGTAGATGATCATCTTGATCCTTACGTGCGGGCCCTCGCTCTGAGAATGGATGACATGTCCAATGTTGTCCAGAGCCTTTGCACGAAGATGGATGCACGGATGATGGAGGCGCCATCTAAGGCCTCCCAAACCACCATGTCATAAAGAAGGAGAAAGGAGAAGAAACACCCCGTGGGCGCTTAGGCCCCCGGATATAGGAGGAAAGCCAAGAGAGGCGAAACCCTTGCTGTGTCCGTAACGGCCAGGAGTGCGCCGTTCATGGCGCGACTCCTATCGAAGAGGTCCCTTCGAAGACTAGAAGCCGTCTAGGGTAGCAAGCTACACAAGACCCCTATGAGTTGAGGACTTACCTCAACGAAAAGAAGATGACGGCCATACCTCAGGTGGAGGAAAAACTCGATAGGGTATTTCGCTAAGTGTTTGACGACGCTGAGGGAGGAGTCGTTAACTACCGCAGATCTCCATTTATAGCAAAGATCAGGACGAGGTCGCTTCCCCCGAAATTCAAAACGCCAAACCTCAACAAGTACAACAGAAGTGCGGATCCAACGGACCACTTAGATCATTTCCGCGAGCATCTAAGCCTTCAAGGCTTAGATGAAATAACGATGTGTCAATACTTCTCTCTAACACTCAAAAGAGATGAGGATCTGGTTCTACGGCATGCCTGTGGACTCCATCCGCTTATTCAGCAAGCTGGCAAAAGCCTTCCTCTCCTAGATCGCTTCCAGTCGGAGAATCGAGAAGCAATTGTAGCATCTTACTCGCGTAAAGCAAGGGGCCAAGAAGAGCTTGAATAACTATTTGTCCCGCTTCATATCCGAGGCCAGGCAGATCCCGAAGCTAACTGACGAGATCAAAATGACTGCTTTTCTGTCCGCACTGGAGGGAGGTAGCTTCTTCAAATACCTCGTACACAAGGGCCTGCAAACATTCAGGAAGGCCGAGTGCATAGCGACAGCTCACATTGTGGCCGAAAAAGCAAACATTGCGAAGAGGCCCGTCCAGGTGAAAAGCCTTCCTTCAAGGACAACGGATGGGAAAAGGAGGCACGAAGGCTAACAAGACTTCTGGGCGCCCAGAAAGCAGCAGAGGTCCGAACAGAACGTCCACAAGGAGTACAGGCCCATCAACCTTATTCCCTTGAACAACTCGCATACCAACATCCTAATACAAATTCGGGATGAAAAATTTTTGAAATAGCCCAAGGTGTTGAAGAAGGTGGCGACTAGTCTAAATACTATCACTACCACCGTTGTGGAGGCCACGGTACCGAGGATTTGAGGACGTTGCAGAAGGAGATCGAGAAGCTGATTAAGAGAGATCAGCTCAGCCGCTTCCTGTAAAGACCCAGATAATCTTTCGGAATAATAGGGAAGGCTGACCAGCCAAGAGGAAGACTGGCTGCGAGGGTGGTCAACATGATCTCCACCCACCCAACCAAAGGAGGCACTCGAGAGGATGTAGCAGTAAAGAATAAGAAACCTAGGGCAGCGTCTAGTGATGATGACATTAGTTTTTGTAACGAAGATATGACCCATGTAACATCCCCCATTCTGACCCCTGGTTGTAATAACTCTCGTTTCTGGTGGTAATTTAGATTACCAAATAAAATGAGTATTTATTGATAATGAAAACTCACGCAATACTCTTTATCTTGACGCTTTCCTCAAATTAAGGCTCAAAAGAAGCCAGTTGGCTACGACTGAAGGACCCCTCTATGAGCTGGACAACGAGCCGATACCAATATAGGGAGCCATCTAACTTGATGTCACATTAGGGACCCATCCAAGGACGTCATCAAATATCATTTATTTCCTGGTAATAGACCTGCCCTCGGCCTATAATGCGATCCTTGGACATCTTTACTTGGCCGCCTTCAGGGCTGTGACCTCAATTCCACACTTGAAGATGAAATTACTGATATCATACGAAATTGAAAAAGTCCTCAGGGACCAAGCTGCCGGATGAACTTTCTATCTGTCCCAAGTCACCCAGAGTCCTCTTCTTTAGCATATGGAAGACTTGGACTTCCGTAATGAGACGACATTATAACAAGTCGAGTTTGGTGAAACTATCAATCAAGTCCCATTGGATCCTAGAGACCTAGAAAAGACGGTCCAGATAGGAAGTTTCCTGCCTCAAGCCTTCCGAGACCAACTTGCTAGCTTCTTACGAAAGAACTCGGATGTCTTTACTTGGACTTCAAGTGACATGCCGAGAATATCGACTGGAGTAATGATCCATAAATTGGGTTTAGATCCCAGTTATAAGCCTTTGAGGCAGAAGAGGAGAAACTATTCATTGAAAAAGCTAGTGGCAATCCGAGAGGAAGTAAAGAAGTTTCTGGACGCGGATTCATAAGGGAGGTGCACTACTCGGACTGGCTGCCCAACGTTGTGATGGTCAAAAAGAATAACGGAAAGTAGAGGACATGCGTGGACTTCACGGATGTCAATAAAGCATGCCCAAAGGACAGCTTTCCACTCCCGAGGATCGATTCGTTGGTAGACTTAACGTCTTGCTACAAGCTTTTAAGCTTTATAGACACGTACTCGGGTTACAACCAAATAAGGATGAGTCCCGAATACGATGAGCTCATGTCATTCATAACGGATAAAGGGACATACTGTTATAAAGTTATACCATTCAACCTCAAGAATGCAGGTGCTACTTATTAGCGGTTTGTAAATAAAGTGTTCGAGGCCCAAATTGGAAGGAATATGGAGGTCTATGTGAACGACATGCTCGTCAAAAGCAAAATAATCGACCACCATATCAAAGATCTGGATGAGACCTTCAACGTCCTAAGAACGTACTAGATGAAACCTAATCTAGCCAAGTGTATATTCAGAGTGACGTTTGGAAAATTCTTAAGCTACATTATTTCGCACCAAGGGATTGAAGCAAACTCAGAAAAAATCAAGGCCATCTATGACATGAAACCCCCTCAGATAGTGAAAGAAATTAAGAAGCTCACTGGGTGGTCGGCAGTGCTATCACGTTTCTTGACCAAGTTAGTCGAGAAATACTTGCCGTTCTTCAAGGCCATGAGAGGGACAAAGAATAACGGCTTCCAATGGACGGCAGACTGCGAGGATGCCTTAAGGGGTATCTATCAAACTCACATCTGTTGACTTCTCCCCAAACAGGCGAGGAGATGTACCTATACCTTTCAGTTTTAGATAAAGCCTTGAGCTCAGCCTTGGTAAGTCAGCAGGATGACAGTTGGCAACTCGTGTACTATATCAACAATATTTTGGCTAACGCTGAGACAAGGTATTCCTACATAGAGAAGATGGCTCTGGCGCTCATGTATTCCGCTCGAAAATTGAGACCATACTTCTAGGTATAAAAAATAGTCGTCTTGACCGACCAACCCTTAAGAACGATTTTGTAAAAGCTAGAAACGTCGGGACGATTGGTCAAGTGGGTCATTGAGTTGGGTGAGTTCGACATAGAGTTCTGTCCAAGGCCTATCTTAAAAGGTTAAGCCCTGGCGGACTTTATTCTTGAAACCACGACAGTAACTTAGGACTCATCGGACACTTGTGTTGCCGAGGAATTACACAAACTAGCGATTTGGACTCTGCATGTGGACGGTTCATCAATGAATGATGGTTGTGGGGTAGGCGTTGTACTAAGGGCACTTGGAAGATCAGAGATAAAGTATTCAATAGTCATTGGGTTCCCAGCGACCAATAATATGGCAGAGTACAAGGCCCTGCTGGCAAGACTGCGGTTAGCAAAGGAGTGCTCGACCAAAAACCTGATTGCCTACAGTGATGCCAAGTTGGTCGTCAACAAAGTCCAAGGAAATTTTGAGACAAACAGCTCACAATTATCCAAGTACCTTTTGAAAGTCCGCAAGCTTATGTCAACCTTTGAGGATGTAGAAATGGTCCACATCCTGCAAAAAGAAAATGCAAATGCGGACCAGCTTGCCAAAGTAACAACTTTCGAAGACTTAGAGCAATATTCTTGAGGAATGCATGCGATCCTCAACAAACCCAGTGTAGAAGACTCCGAGACAGGGGTTATGCAGATATTCGAAACCAACAATTAGATGACCCCCTACCTAAGGTATTTGTCTAATGGGATACTACCCGAGGACGTAGAAGAAGCCAAGGAGGTGACTAAAACGGCCGGATGGTATACTATCATAGACAGCTGACTGTATCGTTGAGGATTCTCTGCCCCCTACTCAAGGTACCTTACCCCAGAAGAGGCTGACTATGCCCTCGGAGAGGTGTACCTCGAAGTTTGTGGATCCCACATTGGGTGCAAGAACCTCGCGTTCAAACTGATGAGGTAAGGGTACTACTGGCCAATCATGAAGTATGATGTCAAGGATTTCGTACAAAAATGCGAGAATTATCAAGTCCACGGCAACCTTTGCCACAGCCGCATACAGAACTCAGAGTTTTACAATCACCTTGGCCTTTCATGCAATAGGGGTTGGACATACTTGGGCCACTATCGATAGCATTCGAACAAAGGAAGTTCTTAATCGTCGGAATTGATTACTTTACAAAATGGGTTGAGGCCATGCCATTGGCTCGCATAACCAAGCGGAACACTACAGACTTCAATAGGCAGAGCATTGTGTGCAAGTTCAGGATCTTAGAATGCATTATGTGCAGCTCCTTCATTGGGAGAAGCCCTTCGGGGTCTTTAACTTTTGGCCTCCTAACCACTCCATGACCACTTCCTCTCTTAATTATGCTCACTCCATTAATAATGTGATTGGCATCGTTAACGGCCTTATCAATTGAAGAATTTCTTTACTTCATTAACTCAGTTGTTTGCACGAATTTGACTGGGCATTCTTTGATTCCTAACTCCTTTGCCACTTCAGTTTGTTGCATTTTCACTTGGAACATGAACTTTTTCTGAGACATTAACAGATTATGTGTGTGTCTCAAACTTCAAGATTCTCCCATTGGAAATTGAGCATGTAAAACTAAGGTTGTCAGCAGCTGTTCCATGATTGGGTAACTCCATGCTGCACCAATTGCAACTTTGAGAAGCTAGTATTGCTGCCATTTATGACACATAATCCTCTGTAACATCAGAATAAGTAAATGTGTGAGATCATTGAAAAAAATTATATGGGAAAAAATGATAGAGGGTTAGCATGATAGGATTAATAAATGCACAAAAGGCATACATATTTACAAATAGATACATGTGTAAGGACTAAGTCGGGCAAATACAATTCACAGCAAAGATATTCAATATTCAGTACCACAGAAAAGCTACTGAACCTGCTCTAGTAGTAACACTCTTCCAAATTTCATATAACATTATATAATCAAAAAAGAAAAGCCCAACTAAAAAAGGCCAAAGCAGAACGTTTAACAGTCTACACATTAAGTGTATCGAAATGATTTTCCAAAAAGCAATCGTGGACAATGAGGAACATAGTAGTAAATATTGGCTTCAAAAGAGCCAACCCCACGCTTTAATCAACACTTAAGCTTGCTAATTGAACTTAATGAGATTACTGATAGATTGGAGCTTGCTGTGTTAATTAAGTAAATATACTAAATACTTTATGACACAACATGGAAATGGCATCAATTAGGGATGAATATATTAGTTGATTTATATTGATATCGGGACCTCGATTGCAATATTTTTGATATTATAATAAATTGCCATATGTTGCCCAATCGAAAATATTTTATAATATATTGGCAAATATGATCGATATTTGTCTATCAGTTTAAAATTCTTAAAATTTTTTCCCGATATATCCAATACCGACATTATTAGATATGTTTGGTATTAATATAGTCGCGGCCGATACCGATATTATCATTCATGCTTCCAATTGGAGGTCAATTTATGAGAAATAAAGAAAGAATCAGAAAGAAACATAAGGAACAAACAAGAACATGAGAGAAATACTTCAATATTCAACTGATTTCCTTAGTCAACAGGATTCATACCTTGTTATAGGCTGAGTTCACGTCTCAACAGCTGCTTAATCTATTGGCAACCTAACCATTTCAGTTATACATTTGTCATATCATTATATAATCATTCAACCATCAACAAACTAACTACTACTTCGTGATGTGCTGGTACGTTGATATGATTGCCTCCTTGGCTGCTTCCAGCTACCTGGTATTATTCGTGGCAACCCGTGTGACATACTTCGTTGCTCAAACATAGATTGTTAAATAAACAAACTTGAAAAAATAAATATGAGCTTGACTTATAAACTTCTCAAACAAGATTTGATTGATCAATTCTTGGGACAAGCTCATTTAACATCCGTAGAAAATCAAAATGAACCTTCTAGAGCAACATAAGCACATAGCTGCAGGTTGCTACCATCAAAGTTAACAAAAGAACGATTTCAATCTCACTCAAGGTCCCCTGGATTCACACACAACTAGCATCTCTAATATTTCATTTCTTTTACCCTTTCGAATAAGCAATCATCAAAGATAAAGCGTTTACAAGGTTAATTAAATTCCCCAATATTAAGACTCTACTCATATAGATCCCCTAACTACATTGAACTCACACAGCACATATGATGAGCATATGCACAAACCCTCATAGACCTAACTCAGAATCAAATTCAAGTTCTACTCAGAGCCAAGTAGCAAATCCAACCAAACAAAAAAATATACAAAACATTAGCCGAAAAATAACTGCTAATAGTCACCGCAGAAACTGATGTCGGGATGAAATCTTTAAACCTCATACTTTTTTTGATCAATCAAAGCGTTGCAACATTTGGGCAACAGAAGGAATTCTCGAATGGAATCTTTTCTACTATAGCGGTCTCAGAACTGAATATTCAGTGCCTTGATCCTGAATTAATTTAGCAAATAGGGTTCCGATAACTGAATCAAACTTTTCAACGGGGTGGGAGTGGATTTGTTTGCTGTTTGCAATCGAACTCTCAAAAATATGCGAAATAGTGCCGACAGGTAACTGGCAATACTTACAGCGAAAATTGGGCTAGAATTGAAGATCCCTTAAATCACACACTTCTTTCGGTCAACCAAAACCTCTCAACATTTGAGCAAAAGAAGAAATCCTCGAATTCGAATCTTTCTACTATAGCGATATCAGGGACAAATCCAATAAAATATTTAATCCATTTACTCTGAATTTAATAATTTATCAAATAGGATTTCGATAACACAATTGAACACGGTAGGAATGTGTTTTCAGGGCTGTGCGAACGGTAACAAAAACACTATGAGCCCGTATGTCCTTGTCGCCGACTTGAGATGGAGTGGCCGCTGCTCTAGAGGCTCCTCATTTTCTCATTACTGATGTCTGGTAGCGACAAAGAACAGGCAAAGATCTTTGTCCCGTTTCAATTGCCGCCGTTTAATTGATTGGTCACAATAAGGTTTCGTGTACTTTTCACCATTGGCGCCTTGATAAACGTTGAAAATATTAATAAACACAAACACAATATCTGTGACTCATCCTATAATTTTTTTATTAATTTAGTTAATAATAAATACTAATAAACATTAAAAAATTATCTATAATTAGATCCATAAATTTTTATTATAATTAATTTTTCATATGTTCATCTTATATTATTCTTGTATCATTCTTGTTTTCTATTTCTTCATTTTATATTATTTTTATATCAATATTAAGCTATAAAAATTCTTCAAATCTAGACTATTTTTTTCTTTAATTCAGTATTTGCATAGAAATATCGTATAATATGTTAGGAATGGCTGAATCGTATCTGATAAGTATATTTATATATTGAGCTTTTTTATCCTTGTATATTTTTTTGTTATAAGTAGATAAATTTCTCTTTTAATTATAATAATAATACAACTTATATCTATCAAATTTAATAATATATATATATATATAAATTTAAGCCAAATTCCCAATCTTACAAGTTGAAATACGTACAAAGACGACGAAGCTATTTGTGAAGTTGCAAGCCTTAAGAGTAATGAAGCAATGCCACATGATATGTCTCTATTGAGACAACCCCTTTTACTTCCAATATTATTTAAAAGGTGCATGAGAATATCATGTTATTATGAATATCATTTTATTATTAAGGGCTAGACAATAATATTTTAAAATGTTGGTTGGTTAATTTCATTGGGTTTTGAGGTGTTTGCAAAATAAGTGTATTTTAATATAATAATAGAGTTATATGTTTCATTAAATTTGTTTTTAATTAATCTATTTAATTTCGTATAATATCATTTAATAATATAAGTTATATTAAAATATTTTCAAATATTATTTTTAATAATTTGTAAATATTAAATGTTATAGCGGCACTTATTTATATTGTATAATTTTGCCATTTTCCTTTCATTCCAATGAAAAGAACTTGAAACATCAATTTCATTTTTAAGGATGAAGGAAATGATGATGAAATGCCAATGAATATTTTCAGGTTGTGTTTATAAATTGTACCTTTCAAATATGGATATGATTAAATTTTACCTTTCAAATATTTAGTTAATTCTATCAATATTTAAAAATATAGTGACAATATATTGTATTTTAAATTTATTTTTTAAATCTTTTATATATATATCTAGTCATTGGTTTGATTTTGTTATAACATTGGACCATGAAACAAATTTGAAGTAAAAAATTTTGCTCAAGGTTTGTTCTCTATCAAAAATTGACTCAGAGATTTTGCTTAAATGTGGCTTGAGTGAAATAACATCGTATATATTCATTAAAGTAATTTTATGGTTGATTAAAGTAAAAATATATTGAAAAATATTAATCAAAATTTGTCTACAAACTCGCTCAAAAAAAAAAAAAAAGATACAAGAGAATTCCGCTATAAAATTGAATCGAACAAAAAGTAATAAGAATTCTTTATTCAAAAATTACATTATTATGGTTTCAGCAAATAATAGTTATAAATACTGCATATATATTGGAAATTGCTTTTGGCTGAAAACTTTAAGGAATATATAGCCGTTCATTCTAATGATTTTCTTCTAGAAAGTTTTGTGCATGCTTTGAGATGAACATTAAAGCCATTGACCCAAGTCCATAAGCTTTAAGAATTTCGTGAATGGCTCAATAGTCAAAAATCTGATAGTGCGGGATGAGTTCTCCCGAATAAGGCCCATTGGGAAAAGGTTGAGATTTTAGTATAACTACGAATATGTAGATCAAATTAGTTTTTTACATAGTCATAACATTGAGACTAATTGATTAGAATATAACGCATCTAACCTATTGGTTTATAAATTGACTTTTTTTATACAGTGAATTTAGTTAATGGCCGAAAAAAACCTGAAGCTTTTTTCACGGACATGTTGCTCAAAAGCTTTCAATTCATCAAATAGATATTATGTTACTAATTAATTTCTTCACATTTTATTTATCCAATTATAACAACATGATATGTTCGTTTAGAATTGTAATTCGTTATGTACATTAATTTTACGAGTGTTTTTTTTTTGATAATTTTACTCTTATTCACCCTTAATGCTCGATTCTCCTAAATAATTAAAAATGTTATATTATTCACTAATTAAGAAACAATGTAGATATGGAAAAAAAATAGTTTGGCATTGGCTGATGAAATCTGTATTAAAATTTCACATGTTATATAAAATGATTTAAATATCATATCATATTAAAATAAGTAAAATTTAAAATAAACTGAACTGTTTAGTTTATATTAGAGATAATTGAACTCGAGTTTTAGTCGAACAAGATTTGGGTATAGAAGAGAAATTATGACCATTAAATCGCGTCATATATAATTATGCCGAGTTACTTAAGCCAAAAGTATAACTTTATCCTCTTATAATCAAAAAGTTCCCATTACTATTCAATTCATATACATTTTTATTTTTAATTATTTTTATTCAAAAATTCATACTTACATAAGAAAATCTAGAATGTGAATATTTTTTAAAATAAAATATTTAGATAAAAATTATATAAAATATCTTAAAGAATAAAACATATATACATAAAAATTACCAATTATATAAAAATATAATTTTATGAGGTGATTTTTATTATCTATTTATAATTAAAAAAAAGTTTATCAAGTATTATAAACAAGCCTTCCACGGCTGATTTTGTTACTCATGACAATATTTAGTTAAAAAAAACTGGCCAGGTCTAAATTTTTATTAGTGCTCATTAACAAAATTTATATATCTTTATCATACCTATAAAATTTAGGTAGCAAAATCGGGTAAGTTAAATAATTTAATTTTAATTAGTTTTATTAAATGTGTAACAAAAAGACTTTGAGATTTAAAAAATAAATTCAATCATTTATATAAATAATGATCCTCAAAAGAGTAAGAGGAAAACTGTGTTAGTGTGTAAAAGAGACTATAATTAAATTACTTATACAACTAAATTTAATAAAGCAAAGTTAATTGGCCAATCTCATCCGCTAATAAGAGATATTTGGTTTAATCTAAATAAATAAACTAAATACGAATATGGAAATGGTGCTTTTTAAAATTTAATAAGCTGATTAAAAAATTAATAAGGGAGTACTTTTCAATTAAATTTTATGGGTCATGAAAATTTTAGAAAAATTCTAAAAAAAAATAGAATTTTATATTTTATTATGTAAAGAAAATAATAAAAACATAGAAGATGTATTAGGTACTTAATTTAAAAAGAAAAAAAAATTAAGAAAAAAATAAAACTTAGAGGATGAGAAATCATTTATGTCATATTATAAATACAAATAGTTAAAGTTTTAAAAAGAACTCACATCTGCAATTTGTTCCAAAAAAATATTTTTGATATTATTATGATATTATTAAATTTATTTTATGTTTTAACTGTTTTAATTTTTTTTAAAAAATAATTTATGATAGAGATTGAAAATAAATAAATAAAACCTCTTATTTAAAAGTACATTTAACAATCATATAACAAGAAGACAACCCCTATTTTCTTGCCACTCTGTTAATTACTGAAAAGAAAAAAATTATTGACACTCGTTTTTATTCTTTTCTATTTTCCTATGCAATTTGGAGAGTATCGATTTCTCTCAATGCTTGAGCCCTTATGGCCGAGTTGGAAACTTCCGGCCACTAAGAACACCGGCACTGTGCTCTATTAATTTCTTTCACTATTTTTTGACTCAAAAGCTTTGAACACCGTTTATTTTTATCCTATGGAGTGATTTTTTATTTCTGAATTTACACCATGGAAACGGCTTTATAAGGCTTTAGTAAAACAATGGAATCATCTCTGTGGCCTCTTCTGTTATCTTTTGGCCATCTTTTAAATGATAGAATTCGAATTGTAAGAGTTATGTTGATTTTTCTAACCTTTCTTGGCTTCGCTTTCTCTGGATTAAATAAAAAGTCTGCTGTTTTCCTTTTTTTCTAATTTATAGAGACCCGTAATTTAAAATAATCTCTTATCAGTTATCAATAAATATTTTTAGTATCTTAAATAATGAATTAAAAATTAGTATACATATTTATATGAATTGAACTAGTAGTATAGACGTTAATATTATTTGTAAAATAATAATAATTATTATTATTATGATTATAATGATAGTAACCGATGCATTTTCTTCCCCCCCCCCTCTCTGTCTGCGTCCTCTCGATTCTTCTTCTCCTTTCTCCCTCTTTCTTCCTTCCGTTCCTATTCTTCTTCCTTAAATCCCCGTCACTGTTGATACCGCATTTTGGCTCATCGAGTAACAGAGAGCGAGAGAGAGAGAGAGAATAGGGACGTGTGTGTGGTTCCCGCCGTTGCCGTCGCCGCTGTTTCCTTGCCGCCGCTGATGTTAATCGTCGAAGAAAACAAGAAAAATCAGGCAAGTAATTCGTCCCTTCTCTTTCAATTACTCACATTTCTTCTTGTTAATGTCAATATTTGTGCTTGCATGCTGATTTTGTGGGAATCGTTTGTATTTGGGCGTGAAGTGAAAATTGGGTGAAAAAAAGAGCACGGCTCTGATGAGGAAAGATCTGATAATTTTTAGGATTTCAGAATGAATTGGAGAGCGTAATTTAGTGGGTTTACACAACAAAATACTTATTTGTCATGTTGGAGGTGGAAAGGTGAGTCTTTTCCTTGTTTCGGTGAGAATTTATAGGAAGGCGAAAGAACCGAGCCCTGTGCTCTGTTTACCTCTACGGTTTGTTTTACAGTAAATGGAAATGGTGGGGATTTTATTTGGGAAATCCGGTTGTGTTAACGGGTATTGGTATGTGTAATTACATACAAATAATTATACGAATGTGTATATATATATATATATATTATGCATACCTCCAGACCAAAGCAGAAAATATATTGTCATGTACACTTGGATGGTTAAGTTATGCATTTCCCAAAATGTTAAAAGACTATACTAATAATAATTAAAGTAGATAATAATCAGAAAATAATAAACCCATATTATATGGTTTGGATATAATAATAAAGCAAATATAAAGTATCATAAATTTCAAATTACAATTATCTCAGAAATATCAAAGATATTACAAAAATAAATAACATGCCCAAATACTGAATTACAAAGTAATATAGCCCGTAAGGCTACGAGCTTAATATCACACACAAACTAACAATCCCAATAAAGGAATAAGAGGCATGAACTCTCCAACACTTCCGTATGGTCAAAGCTCCAATTAAACCTGTAAAATATAAATATATATAATATCATTGACTTAAAAACCAATAATAATATAATTTAAAATATTATAATGTATCTTAGGAGATTTAGCAAATTACTGTTCCAAGTCAAAAATAAAATAAACGAGAACACAAACATCTGCCCAATATGTTACAAAATATATATAAATAAGAAAGTGACATGCGATATTATGCGACTATTATGTAACGATTCAAAGTTCATATATAATATATTATCAGCTTTGAATTGCAGATATGAGAGTGGATTGCACACAAAAGTTTAAAATGACGATGTGATATGTGGTCGCAAAGTAATGTATAAAGATTTTATTAGAATTGATTCAGGAGATTGGGTTTAAATTGTTGTAATACGGGAAGTAGCTGGCCACCGATTGGGTGTAAGGTCATTAGAAATTAGAAGATTATAAGACCTGATATTGTACAAAAGATCTGTCACGAACCTGGGCCAAAACAGATCTAATATAACAATCAATAAATCCTAAAATATTTAATACAAATTCCAACTCAGGTGTGACTAAATAAATATAATAAAATTTTATCAATTTAAAAGTATTGATAATAGACAAAATTCAAAACCCATCACATGACCTTATCAGATAACCATTTGTACAATAATAGTACGACTTGCTTCAAACAATCATAAAAGAGAGGCAAACAAAATATATACATATCATAATACATACAAAGCCAACTGTATCATACATGCCAAAGGCCTATATCCGGTCAGTCCGAAATACCCAAATACATTTGATACAAATCCAGACCAAAATGAAGCTAAAACTCACCAAAATTAATATCACTGCGTCAGATCTCATCCAAACTCCTACACAGTATCCTAGTCTATTAAAGTGAATGGATAATAAATAGAAAATACGAGTCTAAAGTTCACTAATTTTCAATATTATATACAATAAACAATATGGTTCGTAATCAAGAGGGTCCATAAATACATTTAAAACGGGTAAAAGACTCAAATTTAGAAGTCCAATAATGAAAGTCATGAGAATAGTCTTGTACTCAAATTATAATTCGAATCAAAATATAGTCCCATTGGGATATACTCATAACAAATTGAGATTCACTGTTACATCACATAATTTAAATAATATCCATACAAAATATAAACTGAACGAATTAAAGTTAGGATCCAAATCATATGCTAATGAATAAAGATCTAAACAAAATCATATAAATCGCAATAGGGTTCGAAATATATCACATATTTAAATGTATATGACTAATCAAATCCCATCCGTGGGCAAACCTGTGAACCTCAAATCGAAATCCAAATATAAATTTATGGAGAATTACAAAGTATGCACGAAATCGAAAAATTAAAGGCCAATAGATCAACCTGAAGATGGGTGACACATATTTCCAATAACCTTAAATCATATTAACTACTATTTAAACCCTTGAGTAGGGCCATCTATGTACTCTATCTCCTATATATAAGGGATTTGCTCAATATATTTTTTCATTTACGTATTTAGATGCAATTATCAAATTTAGTACATATATTAGGATGTCTAAATATATTAGTTTTTCATTCAATTCAATTATGATAGTTCTTATTAAAACGTAAACAGTGTGAGTCATCTATAAACAAATTTTTTTCCTGTCGGCGAAAACGGGTATCATAAATTTTTTCATCCAAAGAGGTGCCACAAATTACATATCGAATTGTATCACAAAGATAATGATCTTGTTCCTCAAGTAGCAAAGTATGAGTACTAATGCATGGCCTATAGAAGTTTCATATTTTTGTCATAAAAATATACCGATACACAAAATATATAGTCCCAAATATTTATTTATTTTTTCATAAAATAACAAAACTCTCAAATATTTGCAAAAGTCGAATATAACCTCCAAATGATTGGTAGAAATATTATGCATGTACAAAGAAAATAAGTGGATTAAATAAAAATAACATGCATGAATATTAAATATGCCTTTTCATCAAAGAAACATTGATTAGTCTGCGAATCATCATCCCACAAACTCCGAAAATTTCTCAGATGTAATGAATAATCTCTTTTGAGAGCGTGTAAGATATCAGAATAAGCAGGAGGTACATTACGTACTGTTTTTAATTCATTCATTAGGTGTAAGGATTTAGAAAGGGTATCTTTTTTGTCCAGCTCATCTGTAGTCTTAATGAACTCTGAATCATACCAACCTTCGACATAAATGCTCTTCAACTTTCGAAACCCATCTTTCCCCAAGTCATATGCGCTCCTCAAACTTTCCATTTTACGTAATATTAAGCATTCAGTTTGCGCAAGCAAACCACTTAGGAGTCGTTCCCGAGGCTTGACTGCATCATCCATGTATCCCAGGAACAAAATCCTTGAGTATGAACCCCACTTTGATTCTTCAAGATACTCCTTATAGCCGATCGATATCTTGGAATGCTTGGAATATGCATTTCCAACACTTTCAATCGTTCCAGAGAATTCAACTCAATCAGGCCGGCCATGTTTCCTTTGTCATGGTGTCCTGCTCTTGTAATGTCCCAGTTCTCGAAGCTTTTATACGCGTACAATTCCTCCAATCCAGTGAGTTTAGCTAGGACACCGGCAGGGATTATCTGGAGTCTTGAACAACCAGTCAAATCTAACAGCATGAGGTCGAGCAACTCCCCAAATCTCTCGGGTAATTCCTCAATCGTGGATTTACGTAGGCTAAGAATAGATAAATTTGTGAGCTCACAAATCACAGATATGTCGTCCAGCTCACAACGCTCTAGATACAAGGTTTCCAGCATCTTTAGTGAAGTAATAGAAGATGGCAGTTTGAGTGATTTCATTTTTGACATGACCAAAACTTTGAGGCTCTTCATCGGTTGGTTGGAGATTTGGCCGAACCATGATGAATGTCGGCCTTTCAATAGCAGCATTTCCAGCTTTGGAAACCCGAACTTCTAGCATATCAGATATTAAAATAAATCAAGAATATGGCTTATAGATATTTGTCTCAACTTTATACCAAGCAAATCTGACGAAGAAATGCTCCGATCTATCATATCTCCTCTTCCTTCTTCTATGTAATACAGATAAATTAATGTAACACAGGATAGTATGAAAAATCTACCTTATCACAATAAATTAATGTGATAAAGTTCTCGGAGGCATCATTGAGAGAATGCCACGAAATAGATGACCTTGAACATGGGCACGCTGGCACCTCCCTGGTCAGGCCTCGAGATGAGGGGCCAAGGGCCTAATTAGGATCAAGGCGCCTAGAGCTCCTCTCATCATGACTAGAGCCACAGAGGATGGAAGAACGAAGTACTTCCAAAAGTCGAACAGATGCCAATGTGAAGAGTCGTAAGTTGGCCGGATCCCAACCCTCGATTTTCTATGGTCTCGAGCATGCGATTGGCGAGTCAACTAGCCACGGTCGGCTACCCTAGGGCCTATCTCCAAGTGACATGGTCCGATTCAGAGCCTTCGAGGGCTCTTAGGACCCTGACTCCCTCCCAGCCAGCCCGTTATAGATCCAGAGTCACCTCGGCTGCGACAGTGCTTGACCGGCCATCTATTGCCCCAAAGGCGGCACTCACTCAAAAGACGCAAGTTGTTTTGTCGTGCTGACTAGCGCGGTGCCACTAGGCACGCCGCACCTCGAATGCCATCGGTCGATCATTCCCGGCGAGGCAACCCTATGGTCGATCCAACCAGCTGGTCCTTAACCAGGCGTCAAGGCGGACTGCCACGTGTCAGATCACCACAAAATTGAATTACCAAGCTAGTGGATGATCAGCAGGTCGCAACGTGTAAAAACCATGCAATAAAGTCAAAAGTCGAGAGACAAAAGGTAAGACAAATAGTAAAGTTCCATTCATTAAGTTTATTTACAAAGTACAAAATTTATATCAGCGAAGTACACAAAAAAGGGGAGCATATGGGATAGATACCCAACGGCGCCAGCTCATAAGATCAGTTCTGGGAGGATAATAATGGCTGGAGTGGCCAACAACAGCAAGTGAAAGGGATGCCATTCCCAAACAAAGGGAGGGGCGAGATGCCGCCACGGCCTCCCAACAGGAGATCTTCTATCGAAACTGACTGTAGCCTATGATGGTATGACGGTAAAACCTAACCCGTAACAATGACAACAAACCTTAAATTTTTCATACTATCCTATGTAATAATGCAGGTTTTTTGAGTTTTATCCACTCCCGTTAGGATTAAATTTGGGTAAAATCCAAACTTTATAATTAGGTTTTAGTTTTTTTATATTCTAACTAGATCCACACCGAATATGATATAATATATTTTTTTACATAATTTAATATTTTATATAAAATTACTCTAATTTCATTCAAATACCGTACTCACCGCTTGATCAAGAAGTTTTATCTCCGAATTCATATTAGTGATCAAGAAGTCATATCTCTGAATTCATATTACTGTAGTATGTTATTGATTAATTAACCATCAAATATGCGAATATTTTTAATTTTTTTAAGTAGAAGATTAGCTAATTTTTATGTCGAATTCGAATCTAATTGTTGGGAAAGAGGGCGGACTACTTTTCCGATTAGACAGAATAGTAAGAAAAACGAATAAAGAAGAACAATGAACACATGAAATTTTACGTGGAAAATCCTTCTCAATTAAGGGAAAAAACACGGGATAATCCGTCCACTGAAACGTATTTCACTATATGATATTTTGGATACAACAGTAGAGAACAGAAGAGAAATCGAAGAACACTTCTTCACCGTTTTTCTCTCTTTCTCACACAATCGGTATTTTCACCCAATCAATCAACAACCTTATATGGAGCAATATTCGATACATAAAAGACAAAGAATAATTCCTTCCAACAATATGAATATTCTCCCAGAAAATACTCGGCTCTGCCAAACCGTTACGAGATCATGTATCTCCGTAAGATGTTGGTAGCATAGTTTTGGATTGCCTGGCGGGCGGCCTTGCAGTGGGCGTCCGCGTTCTCCACAAGGACGATCAATATCTCCATTGACCGTCCAAATTTGCTCTTTTAAAATCTCTTAGTGAAATCAAGCATTCTCCGCCGAATCGGTCAACAGCCCATTGGCCGTCCATCCGATCCACTCTCCCGTTGGCCAGGAACTTCATTCTTTATACAATGGCACCTTCGTGCTCCGCCTAAGTTATTCAATCAGACGGACTTCTTCACGGGAGTGATTCCCAGCAAACTTCCCTTCACGACCGTGAGGAAGTTGGATCCATTAGCCCGACTTTCTTGCAGCATACTTCATTCTTTCCTCTTAGTAAAATCTTAGTCATCATATACGCCCCATTGTCTTGATGCTGATCTTCTCCTATGATAACGGACCGACCTCTAGCACGTCCCTTATCCAATGGTATCGTACATCAATGTGCTTGGATCTCGAGTGAAATGAAGAGTTCTTCTGAGAGATGTATTGCACTTCGACTATCACGAGTAATACAAAGTGTACTTCTCTGTTAAAGACCCAACTCTTGAATGTATTTCTTCATCCACAACATCTCCTTGCACGCCTCGTAATTACAATATATTCGGCTTCAACAGGATAGAGCTACACTTTTTTGTAGCTTGGATTGCCAAGAAATTGCTCCGCCCGCAAAGGTTACCAAATAACCCGATGTAGATTTGCGTGAGTCAATGTCTCCTACCATGTCCGCGTCTGAATATCCCACAACCGTGATTTGTCACTTCGAGACATAAGCACCTCTTGGTGGTTCCTCAAATGTATCGCATGATCCATTTAATGAACCAATGCTCCTTGCCGGATTCGATAAAATTTGACTAATGATCCCAGCGGCGCGAGCTATATCGATCGGTGCATACCGGGGCATACATTAGACTTCCCACGGCAGAGAAGAATAGGGAACGTCTTTCATGTATCTTTTCGTCATCGAGGACTACATTGTGAGTACTCGGTTTGTAATGATTCGCGAAGGTGTGTTCACGGGCTTGACTTGTCCATGTTGAATCGGGCCAAGCACTTTCTCTCAAGGTAGCTTTCTTGAGACAACCACAATCTTTTGCCTTCCGATCGCGTCACATTCTAATTCCCGAATTTGTTTCGCCCGATCCAAGGTCCTTCATGGCAAATGGCCGTCTGTTGCTCCTTGACTTCTTTATCCTGGCCAACATTTAGTCAACTATTAACATGTCATCCACATATAAGAGAAGAATGACAAAATCGTCATCAATAAACCTCTGCACAAATACACAGTGGTCATGGGTAGTCCGCTGGTATCCTTGATCGGACATAACAGACTCGAACTTCTTGTACCACTGTCGAGGAGCTTGTTTTAAGCCATATAGACTTTTCTTCAAACGAAAGACAAGCTGTTCTTTTTCTTTAGCATCAAAACCTTCGGGCTGTTCCATGTAAATCTCCTCCTCAAGTTCTCCATGGAGAAATACAGTTCGGACATCCATCTGCTCCACCTCAAGGTCTTGGGTGGCAGCCAGACCCAATACGACCCGTATGGAAGACATCTTTACTACCGAAGTAAATATCTCATCAAAGTCAATTCCTTTCCTTTGTCCGAAACCTTTGACCACCAATCGAGCCTTGTACCTTGGCTCTTTGGTGTTCTCATCTGTTTTCACCCGGAAGACCCACTTGTTCTTGAGTGCCTTCTTCCCCTTGGGAAGTGTAACGAGATCAAAGGTATGATTCTCATGAAGAGAACTCATCTCATCCTTCATGGCCTCCGGCCACTTCTCCTTGCCTTCGCCATTTATAGCCTCTTCATAATCTTCAGGCTCACCAACATCAGTCAGCATTACATACTCACTAGAGGACAGACGAACAGATGGTCGTCTGTTTCGGGAGGATCGTCTAATAGCGACTTCTTCGGCCGGTTGAGGCATGGCTTCAGTTTGATCATCACCAGGTACTATAACCTCTTCTTCAATATCTTCAATTACCTCAGGACCGCCAATCCGGTCGACTCCCCTTTGACCGTCTGTTCATCACTCACACTTTGCGCTGCGCTTCTGTCTTCAATTGTCTCATTCTCGGCCGAATGTTACATCTCTTAACCGGACTAATTTCCTTGTGGCAGGGTCATAAAATCAGTAACCCAACTCATCCTCTCCATAGCCCAGAAAGACGCATTGCATCGTCTTTGGCTCCAGTTTCGTTCTTTCATCTCTTGGAACGTGTACGAATGCTTTACATCCGAACACTTGCAAATAATCATAGGACGGTTCTACACCCGTCCATACCTTTTCTGCCGCTTCACCCATCAGTGGTTTACTCGGCGACCTGTTGATAATGAAGGCCGTCGTCCGGAGTGCTTCTACCCAGAATGATGCATTAAGTTTTGCTTCAGAGAGCATACAACGTACTCTCTCTAAGAGCGTACGATTCATCCGTTCTGCTACCCCATTCAGCTGAGGTGTCTTCGGTGGTGTTTTCTGATGCCTGATACCATGTGACCGGCAGTAGGCATCAAAAGGTCCCAAGTATTCACCGCCATTGTCACTTCGGACGGTCTTCAGTTTCTTCCCCGTCTGACACTCCATGAGAGTATGAAACTGCTCAAAAATACCAAGGACTTGATCCTTGGTCTTCAGTGGGTAAACCCACAGCTTTCTTGAACAGTCGTCAATAAAGGAAACAAAATACTGAGCACCTCCGATTGACTTTTCTTTGAATGGGCCACACACATCTGTGTGTATTAGATCAAGCAGTCCGATTTTTGGGATTGACGGAACTCCATTGAAAGATACTCTTCTCTGTTTCCCAGCCAAGCAGTGAGGGCACATTTTCATCCCGTCCTCTTTCATTCCTCTGATTAGGCCCTTCCTGGCCAAGTGAGACAATCCTTTTTCACTCATGTGGCCCAACCTCCTGTGCCACAAATCCTCTGTCTCATTACAGATTGCAGCGTTTACATCTCCGGCCATAGCACGGACCTCCATCACATACAGACCGGAACACTTCTTCCCTCTCGCTGCAACAAAGGACCCTTTGGTCAACTTCCATTCACCTTCACAGAAGGTGTTACAGTAGCCCTCATCATCCAGTTGACCAGCTGAGATGACATTCAAACGAATATCGAATCATGATGCACATCCTTCAAAGAATAGTTTACGTGCCATTATTTGTGACTGAATAATATCTCCTCGCCCACAACAGGAGATATTCCTTTGTTACCCATCCTAATTACTCCAAAATCTCCTGGAGTGTAGGATGTATATAGTCCCTTTCGGGACGTGACGTGTAGAGTAGCGCCCGAATCAATTATCCAACCGGATTCCAGATCTGTCAAGTTTGCCACCTCTCCTTGACATGTCAACAGGAGATCTCCACTTGTGACTACTGAGACGGAGGACGTTTCCTCGCCGCGTCCTTTGTCACCTTTCTCCTTCTCTGCGTTTTCTCGCTTCCATTTGAAGCAACGTTACTTAATATGACCCTTTTTGCCGCAATGATGGTACTCCAGATTTTGGTATCTGGATCAAGACTTGCTGCGACTCTTCTCTTCCGATTTCTGATGACGACCTCTGCTTCTTCCCCTGGATTCGGTCACCAGGACTTCAGAATGAGAAGACGATGGTGTCCCTTGTGACCGTCTGGACTCGTTCATAAGCAAAGAGGCAATAACTTCGTCCAACTTCAAGGTATCCTTTCCGAACAGCAAGGTTGTGACGATGTGATCATAAGTGGCCGGCAGAGAGGCCAATAGAACCAGTGCCTTGTCCTCCTCATTGATTTTCTCATCAAGAGCAGACATCTGTGTCAATATCCGGTTAAATTCATCCAAGTGCTTCTTAAAGCTCCCTCCTTCTGATAACCTTAAGCCATAAAACTGCTTCTTCACGTGCAGTCTGGTTGTTAGAGATTTGGACTTGTAACGGTTCTCCAACTTCTCCCAGATCTCCGCCGGATCAGTTAGACCAATAACTTCTTGAAGAGTGTTGTCTGCCAGGCACAACTTAATAGTGCAGTTTGCAAGATCTCTCTTGTCTTGCCAGTCTTCGTCGGTCATTTTTTCAGGCTTTTCATCTTTCTTCTTCAACGCCTTCACTGTCCCTTCTCTCGTCAAAATGTTCTTCACTCTCTCTTGCCAGAGAATGAAGTTCCCTTGTCCGTTGAACTGCTCAATGCCAAAAGGCAGATTCTTTGACGACGAAGATGCCATCGATTCAAAGAAGTCACAATACCCAACACGAACCTGTCTCTGATACCACTTGTTGGGAAAGAGGGCGGACTACTTTCCCGATTAGACAGAACAGTAAGAAAAACGAATAAAGAAGAACAATGAACACAAGAAATTTTACGTGGAAAACCCTTCTCAATTAAGGGAAAAACCACAGGACAATCCGTCCACTAAAACGTATTTCACTATATGATATTTTGGATACAACAGTAGAGAACAGAAGAGAAATCGAAGAACACTCCTTCACCGTTTTTCTCTCTTTCTCACACACTAGTATTTTCACTCAATCAATCAACAACCCTATATGGAGCAATATTCGATACATAAAAGGACAGCAACAATTTCTTCCAACAATATGAATATTCTCCTGTCAAAAATACGGCTCCTGCCAAACCGTTCTGAGATCATGTATTTCCAGAAGATCTGCTGAGCTGGCATAGTTTTGGATTGCCTGGCGGGCGGCGCACAGTGGGCCGTCCGCGTTCTCCACAAGGACGGTCAATATCTCCATTGACCGTCTAAAATTTGCTCTTTTAAAATCTCTTAGTGAAACCGGCTTACTTCTCTGCCGAACCGGTCAACAGCCCATTGACCGTCCATCCGGTCAACTCTCCGTTGACCGGAACTTCATTTCTTTATACAATGGCACCTTCGTGCTCCGCTCAAGTTATTCAATCAGACGGACTTCTTCACGGGAGTGATTCCCAACACTAATTACGTCACACACACGTCAACCTATGTTGCTTGAGGGAGACGATGCGTTATTACACTTCGCTTTGCTGGATAACTCGGATGAACAGCAAGCGTAGGCGCAGGGGAGGGGAGAATTTACCGACAGATTTTAATTTTAAACACTTTGATGATTATTTTCATAATTAAAATTACATAACATAAAATAACTTATATATATTATATCATATAATCTCTCCCATTAAAAAATAACGAAGTTTAAAATATGGGAGAATATTATTAATAAAACATTACTATATCTTCATTGATAAAAATATTATCAATATAAAAATATTAACATATTTTCGCAATACTTATATATATATATATATATATATATATATATATATATATATAATAGAATCTTACATTATGCATCCATACGTTTTTGAATATGAAGTAGACCTGAAAATGGATAGATTTTGCAAATATAAATCTTAATATTTTGAATAAATACCGAATTTTAAGAAATCAATTCATTAAATAATATTTTATACAAACAGAAATTTTTATTCAATTTTATATTTTTTAATGTGATAATTTGATTATTTCATGGCGTACACCAATTTATCGTGAAACTCCCAAAATTTTTGGATCTTTCATCACGGAATTGAAGCTTTATATTTTCTAAAATTTTAAATTTCAACGTATAGCACAATCTACTTATATTTTGATTAATTTTTATGTAAATTTCCGGTGTAAGTTTACCTACCTATAGGCTGATTCATGACTTATTCAGTGGAGTATTTGCAGCTGTCAAAACCGAATCCCACATTTCTGTACCCCTTGTGGTGATCTCGGTAAAAATTGGAATTAAATTATAACCGGCCTAAATTAGATGGATTGAGCTGATTTATGAAAGTAATGGGTTTCGGCTAATGCCAATAGAAAACGAAAATACAGCCTAATAAGAAGTTGGAGGAGTCAGTGTTGGTGGCGGCGGCAGTGGTGTCTTATTGTGGCGTGGAGTTGGGCTTTGGTTGAGGAAATATGTTTACGAGTAGTCTATCCTACAATAATCCGACCCAAAAAATTTCTGCAACTGTCGTGATTTTCATAATGTTAGAATTGTTCGTAACATCAAAATTCACGTTTCAGCATGATATGTGTTGTTGATTACAATAGGTTTTAGACTGAGTGATCGTACTTGTAAAAATTTTAATTGTTAGTTGATATGCTCAACTTCACTATTAATGTGTGAAAAAAAAACTATTACTATGGAAGCTAGCCGCTGGCGACAATGGTGGCTTGGTTGAAGGATGGATGCAGTGAGGGTGTTGTTAAGAGAGGAGGCAAGATTATGTATGGTGAGAAATATTAGGGTTTGGAAGATGCAAGGTGAATATAGATAAAAGAATTTTAATATCTAAGATTGATGTGTTAGAGAATCTGGATAGTAGTACTGATTAAAGAGCCAAGTTATATCTGTCGGGGTCAGTAGCAGATTTGGACTCCGTATATATTTAATCTGAATCTTGTGCAATATTGTACCCTATTTAACACAAAGGGCAAGCGTCATATTAAGATGATGCAGGAATGAGTTCCATATACCTCGTTTTGATGCTTGTTGTCTAGAAGTGGCAATTTGATGTTGCCAAATATTTGGTTTGGTTGTTGACATTTGTTGTAAATGAAGTTTTATTCTTTGTAAAAATAATTAATTTGTTCAATAAACGTCTTTGTTTTGTTGCTATGCATTTATATGCATCTTATTTATAAGACCCGAGTTATATTCTTTCCATATTTCGATTATTACCTCTCTATTTGGACTCTAAATTATTACGGACTTGTGTGCATCTAGTGATGATGATGACAACGACGACTATGACACGGAAGTTCTTTAGGTGAATCTTGAACAAATAAAGAAGGAAAGAGCTCAATAGAATTTGCGAAAAGGTAAGACTCCTCTTGTTGGAGATATCATCTTGTTAAATTTTATGACATTATCGAATAAAATTTCTAACTTATGTCATTGCTTAAAGTGCCTAATCTTTTGTTTGGAAAATAGAAAATTTTACTGCCCCTCTAAACTTTACATTTATCATCTTGAGCAGGATGTGCTACTTTTGATTTAACTAAGAAATCAAATTCTTAGTCTGAAGCATTTTCTTATTTTGTTTTGATCTGGCCCTTTTTGGTGTTGTCATTTTTTTTTGTTTTGATTTTGCCTTTTATTAGTATGTAATGCTGAAAAATCACATTGCAACAGCCAATGTTTATAGTGTAAGGATTGTGCCTTTTAATTATGTATTTGTTTTATGTAAATAATATAAATTATAGTAGTGCTAAAGGCACTCCCATGTCTTTATAAGAATTGTTGCAGTGATGTGTGTATAACTCAAGTGTACACAAATATATATACACAATTTTTTACACAGTCATTTGTATTATTATACTTATATACATACCCACACCCAAAATCTCCCATTCTACCCATTTACGCAACCAGGTTTTAATCAAACACTCAACATTTCTGTTTACTAGAAATAGCCGAACATGTAAACAGAGAAAGAAGCTCTGTTCTTTCACCTTTATCCGATTGTCACCGAATGACAATAAAATCCTTAACTTTTCTCTACCCACATGAAGAACCAAGATTGTATATTATCAACTCACTAAATTTTGTACACCGATTTATCGTGAAACTCCCAAATTTTTCGGATCTTTCTTCACGAAATTGAAGCTTTGTTTTTATGAAATTCTAAATTTCAGCCGTATATAATTAATTTTTCAGCAAATCTCGACATATATAGAAAATCGACATTAACAAGAAGAGAGAAAGTGTTTTACTTACTTCAATTTCTAGGTTTCTTTCTCGACGATAGCAGCAATGGCAATGGATTCTCGGCTCGGGCGCAAGGCGTCCCCCTCCTCTCAACTGTTCACTGCATATTATGGAGGAAAGCCACGTTTAAGGTCCACTTTGTTTCCAAACTCGGCATCGATTTTCCACTGTCTCGTCGGCAACAAATCGTTTAACCTCTCTCTCTTCTCTTTCTTTCATCTTTCTTCATTCTTTCTTTCTTGGTTCTTTTCGTTTTGTTCACTATTATTATTACTATTACTATTATTATTATTATAACATATTTTCTTCTAAAATAACACAATCATTACTACATAACTTATATTTATAAAATAAATAATTCAAAAATATTTAAATGTTACATTATAATTTTTGATAATACCTTTTAGTTTAGCTAATATATTGGCACCGTTTATTGATATAATAAATTAGATTTTTTTAGTTATATCTAGATTAATTTGTAGTAATTTTTATTGATGATATTTTAATTTTTTAAAAAATTTTAAAAATTATAAAATTCTTCTAAAATTATATTGCAGATTCTAAAAGATAAATAATTATTTATTAAATTTATAAAATAATAATTTTTGATTGATATGGTGCCATTTTTCTACCATTGTTTTCAATGGAATGACAACGGATCAGAAGAAGATATAAATAGTTCTGATTGGGCTTAATATGACCTATCTTTAGAGGATTAAATGGTGGAGATATCGAATCAAAGAACTCTTATTGGTAAACTTATTTTTATAATATGGATCTTATAGAAATGTTATAGTAAAAATCAAGCGATATGGAGATTAAATGGGGATATTAAAGACAAGTATTCATATTTTGTTTGGAATATCATGTGTGTTTTTCGAGAGTGAAATTTTTTATGAAAAAATAATTATTGTATTTTAATATTTTAATTCAGGTTTATTGAATTGTAGTTATTAGTAATGATAATTAATAAGGTATTAATTGAATTTAGATTAATTAATATACTTGATAGGCTCGGTATATCCAGTCTTAGAAGAGAAATCAATCAACAGTTTTATCTTATTTATGGGTGATTGTTATGAGCAATTGTCAACGGATAAAAACAAATACCTTTCAACTTTATAAATATCTCTATTTATCCCATAGGAGGGGAGGCTCTTGGGGAAAAACGGAAGAAGAGGAAGAGAGAAGAAATCGGGCAGCCTAACATGGAAGACTCTCCCTCCAGAAGGCCATTCATGAAATCATTCAATCGAAGAAAGGTCATCTCTCTAGAATATTGTCCATCTAAAATGTCACTAAATTGAGTATACCCAAATACACATTCTTCCACATATATTTTATTCAAAGCATACTTTGTCTTTCTCTCTACAAAGAAAGATTACTAATTTGAATATTGTAGAATATATAGTAGGAGCAATTTCTGTTGTCTTCTGATATCTATTTTTGAATTATATTGCGCAGGTTAAATTCGAGACTATTTAGACCGAATTTGTATCAAATCAACCCAACGTAAAGATCCGATTTGTGGTAGCTTAATCCGTAGAACAATTTAAATTTGTGAAACGTAACAATATTATTTAGGAAAAATAATTATATGCGAATTTAAATTAATTATGCATTTAGATCAACTATGTCAAATTTATAAAAAAATTAAAAAAATATTTTGATAATTTCTTAGTAACTATTTTTGTATCTTAAAATTTTAAATTTAAAATTACTACGACGTATGTATTTACGCTAGTGTAATTAATAATATAAATGTTAATATTATTTGTAAAATAATAATAATAATATTGACAGCAACCGATGCATTTGCGCTCTCTCTCGAGCCTCTCGATTCTTGCTCTCCTCTCTCCCTCTTTCTTCCTTCTGTTCCTATGCTTCTTCCTTAAATCCCCGTCGTGGTTCCTTCTGCATTTCTGCTCATCGAGTAACACAGAGAGAGAGAGAGAGAGAGAGAGAGAGAGAGAGAGAGAGGAGAGACGTGTGTGTGTGTGGTTCCAGCCGTTGCCGTTGCCGTTGTCGTTGTCGCTGCTTCCTTGTTAATCGTCGAAGAAAACAAGAAAAATGGGGCAAGTAATTCGTCCCTTCTCTTGCAATTACTCACATTCCTCTTGTTGCTGTTAATATTTGTGTTTGCATGCATTGATTTTGTGGGAATTGTTTATTTGGGCGTGAAGTGAAAATTGGGGGAAAAAATAGCACGGCTCTGATGAGGAAAGATCTGATATTTTTAGGATTTCACAATGAATTGGGAGGCGAAATTTAGTGGGCTAACACAACGAAATACTTATTTTTCATGTTGGTGGAGGAAAGTTGAGTATTTTCCTTGTTTCGGTGACAATTGGTAGGAAGGCGAAAGAACAGAGCTCTGTTTAGCCCTACGGTTTGTTTTGCAGTAAATGGAAATGGTGGGGATTTTATTTGGGAAATCTGGTTGTGTTAATGGGTATTGGGATGTTACTTTTCAATGCCTTTTAAATTTTAAATACTTAAGAAGTAATGCTTGCAAGGACTAGAGACTCGAAAGGAGGGAAATTACTTATAATATTTTCATAGAGAGGTGCTAAGACGGCACCGAAGCATGATCATCAGCTTTTTTGCACTCCTTTATGTTGTGGAAATGTTCTGGGAGAGAAAATCCATAGGCATTTGAGCAAAATTAATCACAAAAAACAGCATATTCTAGTAGGTTGCATAATCAAGCTGATTTTAGACTTTTATACCTACTCGTTTCATTTAATTAGCAATGCCAGGTCGTTGATTGGAAACGCCTTGTACCCTATTTAGCACAAAGGGCAAGCTTCATGTGAAGATGATGCAGGAATGACTTCCATATATCTCGTTTTGATGCTTGCTGTCTAGAAGTGGCAATTTGATGTTGCCAAATACTTGGTTTGGTTGTTGACATCTGTTGTAAAGGAATTTTTATTCTTTGCAAAAATGATTAATTTGTTCAATAAATGTCTCTATTTTGTTGTTATGCATGTTATTTATAAGACATGAGTTTCATTCTTTCCATATTTCGATCACTTCCTCTCTATTTGGACTCTAAATTGTTACAGACTTGTGTTTTTCTAGTGATGACGAAGACAACGACGACGATGACATGGAAGCTCTTTTGGTGAAGCCTGAACAAATTAAGAAGGACATAGCTCAATAGAATTTGTGAAAAGGTAAGGCTTCTCCTTTTGAAGATATCATCTTATTATATTTTATGATGTTATCGGGTAAAATTTCTAGTTGATGTCATTTCTCAAAGTGCCTATCTTTTGTTTGGGAATTAAATGACAAATGATTGATTGTTGTAAGCTTTGTCTTAAAATGACAAATGAGAATTAAATTTTTGCTTTAATATTAGGGTTTGTATGTTTGAATAGACCAAAGACTTAAGTAAATGTGTAAGACTAGCAGTTAATTAGTTATTCCTAAATTTTTTTGATAAATTTTGATAATTAATTTTTTGTGTTAACTTTGTTGGTATATGTAGATATTCTTGACACTCTATAGCTAAGTTGAGAAGTGCGTATGAAAATATAAATGTATCTAATCTAATATGGGGTTGTAGCACCTTAGTATTATCTACTCTTTTCTGATATTGAATTCATATTTCAAATATTGAGGTCTTTTGGATGGATATTTATAATCCTGTGAACATTATGCATGGTATATCGATGAATAGCGTAACAAGAAAAGGTGTTGGGTTTGACTTATCGTGGATATGAGTTTTTTATATCATAGTAAATCATTGGGATACATATGAGTTATTTTTTGAATTACCCGACAAGTTAAAGGGAATATGGTTCATATGGATTGAGTTCTGTACTTGTAAACTATAGCTGGCAAGTATCATGACATTATAAAGTTAGTCATTTATCAAACTTGTGAGTACCGGTATATCGATGATTTATCTAACCGTTGGAGGTGGATGCATGGATATTAGTTTATATTGACGTATAAGATTTGAGAAAATTTTATAACATCTCATACAATTGGAACCTCTATTAAGATAGGTTTGAATGAACTTATACCATTGTTGATATTCAGATTCAGTGGAATCTATTTTGTATTAATGTCCCGTGGCTCGAGTCGTGGATATGATAAGTCGTTGAATTTTGGGTAATTGTTGATTATCTTATATTATTAATTTATTTATACTGATATTATTATTATCCGAGATACTGTATTGTATTTCATTATTTTGTTTATTTATTTACTATTCAAAATTTAGTTCATCCTTACATTTTATTGGTTCCAAAATAAAGAATTTAGAACAGTTTAAAAGAAATCATATAGTTGTTAAAGGAGATTTGAGATAAAGACGATCTCAGAGTTAGAAATTCGTGATGAGAAGATTTAGAATCGGCTTTATTGACAAAAAAAGAATGACCTAAGTACTTCATCCTTTTCTTTTTCTATTTTGTGCTACTTGTATTTCAAAATTATTTTCTCTTCTCCTTAGCACCATTTATTCGTATACATGTTTTGTGTAATATATAATTTAATTTAGTTAGACATTAACTTCTCATCAAACTCAATATCAAAATATTTTTCTGCCAAACTAGACGACGTCGGTCAACAATCTAAATGACCAACAATGTAAATACATTTGACCAAATTCCACAATAGGAGAAGCATCATTTAGAGAGCCACTTATGTATAGATAGATGTCATCTCGAAATAAAATATGGCAAAATCTTATTTTTGGAAAGTAGGTGAACTAAGATAAATCAACAAAATTATTATACATATGTTAATCACTCGTATTATATAAGCAAAAAGGATCACAGGGAAAGTACAACATAACCACAGCCAACAATGACTAAACAATTACAGATCTAAAAATCTATGGAGAAGTATTCAATAAAATCATCCAATCAACAATCGCTTTCAATAACCACATGCTAAGACTTCTATGGCTCGTGTCTTTCTTGCAGTTCACTCGCAACAGGATAAGTATAGTGTAATCTCGGGCTATCATATCTTTTGCAGTCGACTTTCTGAATAGCAATATGTCTCGTGCCTCATTACTGGTTTACTTGTGGAAGCTCTCAGAGGCTTACACATCTCATGTAGTCCACTTTTTGTTTCAATGCTAACCACAAAAGGAAGCTTCCAAGTGCAACAAATAATTCTACATGCCCCTTCAAAGCTCATTCCCTATTTGAACATATTTCAATGCCAAGAAATTCAAAATCAAACGAATTATTGTCTTGCTACTATACGAATTATCTTTCTCAAAAAGGCATTTGTTTTGATCTTTTCAAATGGAATAAATCATAACTATATGTGTAAGTTTGAATATTTGACTATCAACCTATTTCCACTTCCTCGAGAGGAAGGATTCTGGGTTTAGAGAATAAGGAGATTTCATGGGATTTTTTTTTTTTTTTATGCATTTTATAAGAAATACTTTCCAATAAACATCTAGGAGCAAAAGGAGGATGCATTTGTGCGATTGAGACAATGAAGTTGTTCATTGGCTGAGAATGATGCCAAATTTACAGAATCTGTTTGTTTTGCCTCGTATGTGATTACTGTTGAAGCAATGAGGGCAAGGAAGTTCTTTCATGGTATGGAAGACTCAATTTGACGGTAGTTAGTGCCTTGAGTTTGAAGATGTACAGAAAAATGCTCAATCAAGCATTGCTTATTGAGTAAGAGGAAGAGATAGCCAAGTTTTTCGAGAAGAGTGTAGAGTTGCGGAGGCTAGGGCAAAAGATCAAGAGAATCCTATTTGAAAGTGAACTTGCATGATAAGGGGAAGTCTATTGAAATTCGGTCATCACCGACTGAGCAACAATAATCTAAGCCAGTGTGCAAGCATATTAGGAAGTACCATGAAGGGTGACCGTTCTACAAGTAACTCGAATTTTGTTTCAATTATTGGCCAAGTTGGTTATATGGCAAAGGAATGCGCTTTTCCTTTAAGACTTGTGGGCCAAAAGTGTAATATTTCGGATCCCAATTGGATTATTTTAATATTAATTGTAATTTTTGGGTATTTTGGCTGTGGTGAAAATAAATTAAAATATTGTAAACTTTTTGGGAATGATCGGAGGTGCGGAGTGGTGCCCGGGGTGCACCCGTAATGTTGTCTGGAGGTCGAGTTGGATTTAAAAATAAAGGAAAGTTATATATATATATATATATATGTATAATAATAATAATAATAATAATAATAATAATAATAATAATAATAATAAAGTAAAAGAATAAAAAAAAAAAGAAAAGAAAATGGAGGGAAGCTGGAGTCGGGGAGAGAGAAAGTGAGGGGGAGAAAAGGGGATCTAGGGTTTGTGCGAGGAAGAAGGAGGAGGGCGGCGACGGCGGCGGCGTTGCAGGTGAATCGGCGGTCGATGGTGGTTGTGGGTGTGGCCGCGATTGTTGTGGCAGTTGTGGGTTGAGGCGGCGAAGGCGTTGGGTGAGGAAATTGGTGTCGGAAGAGTCGACGGCGGCCATTCGAGTTGGTAGCGGCGAAATCGATGGTCTCGGTGGTGGCGGAGGCTGCGGCGCGCGGCGGCAGTGGTGTGGGCCGAGGCGATGTGGGTGCGGTGCGGGTTGGACGAGGAGGCGGCGGCAAGTCCCGCGAGGAGAAAGACGGTCGTTTAACGGCGTCGACGGTGGGCTCAGGTGAGGCGGAGGAGGCGGGCGGCGCCACGTGAGGTGGCGGGTGGTCGATCGGCGCGCGAGCGGCGGCCAGCGATGGCCGTGCACGGTGGAGAGAGGAAGGCGCGCGGAGGAGTGAGAGAGGAGCGGCGGAGGAGAGAGAAAAGGCTCGATTGGAGTGCTTCTGGACATCATTTCTTCAGATCTGCGGAGTATAATGTTAAGGCAAGTATCCTCTAGCCCTATTCTTAGTCCGATTTAATTTCCGATGTATTTTGACTACTGTGGGAGATTTTACTAACATGCATATATTTTTAAATACTCTCAATTTATCAATTGTGTACATGCATGTATATTTTATCGGTTGTGCGGTGGTTTTGTCTTGGTATTTATAATTTGGAGGGATTTGGACACCGGACGATACATATATTTATATTTATGTATCCGTATATTGTGGAACCATGAACCCGGGCCTTGCACTAACCATGCATCTTCTTAGGGGTGGGATCACTGCGGGACCATGGTGGTCAGGACCCTAGGGTCGATTTGTGATCCGAGGCCCTAGGGGTCGATTTGTGATCAGAGGCATTGGCTATTTGTGGCGCCGCTCCCGGCCAGGAGAGGCTGTCCCGACATGAGGACGTATATGATTGGCTACTTCCCAGCAAGTAAGGAAGATATTTGTAGGTGACCCACTGTGTATTTAATTGAGAACCATCGTAAGGGAATTGTGGAAAACTAATAATATATTCGGACGTCACAATATATAACTAAAAACTTGAGGTTGCACCCAAAGTCGCGGGTGGTAAAACATAGTGAGCAAGTTCTAATCTATGGGAGGCAGTATATGGATGGCCTTGAGCTACTGGCCTAATCGTAGCCGATATAGCCGTGGTTATCGGACGAGGTAACCCTTCTCGAGTTGGTATCATTGATCTTTGGTTCTCAGATTTCGTGCATCTTTGTATTTACGCATCGTATTTGGGTGTCTTGTGATTTGAGATCGTGGTTTGGCCCACGGATGAGCGATAAAAATGTCTCGTGCGTCTTGATGTGATAAACCGGCGTGTTTTGATTTATGTTTTAGTTCGTGGTTTTCTCTTGATTTACGCATTATGAGTTTTAGATCCAGGACGGCGGTATGTGTTCCCGTGGATGTGGTGACGGTTGCGGCGTATGTGACCTCGGATCATATCATATGATATAAATCATGAGATTTTCTGGATCGTGATTTATATGATATTGTCCGGAGGGGCGAGTTAATGCGGGACGACGATTTAGTCACGAGACATCTCCTCGATTTTCAGGGATTTCACGGACATGGTGTTTTGTTTTACGTGATTGCTATGCGGTATCCCTGCTTTTGATTTATGTGTACCGTTTTATACGATTCTTGATACTTACTGAGTTCTAGGCTCACATTTTCATGTTTTATCCCTTCAGACTAGTTGCATGGATACGCTTGCAAGAGCTCGGACGTGATCGGGCTCGGATATTCCTTTTGGCGAGTGGAGATGCTATATTTGGTATATTTCTGGTCTCGAGGATATGGTATGGTTATTATTTATGGTCGGATGATGACCTTGATCATTGTATGTAAAATATTGAAGTTATGGATGAGTTGTTGTAGATTGGATACCTCCCTTGCGATCGTGGTTAGCAGGTCGTGTATTATGTTTGTCCGGATTCTTATCCGATGAGATCTTGTGCGGGTTTTATTTATTTTGGGTCCTGCTTGTGTATGATTGTCACATCTGGGATAGGTTATAGTTGTTGATTGAAATCTTATTATTGATTTTATTTTTGACCTGCGTATATTGTGGTCCCGGGTCGTGACAAAAAGTCTACAATTTTGGAAGGACTTATGCAACGACCATCAAAGATACTCATGCAAATCTATCAGTAGTTCAAGATAATATACTAATATTTCAATCTTTGGTGCATTGGCTTGTTAATTTGGGGTCTATGCATTTTTTTATAACCCCTCGATTTGTTTATGAATCGTGTTCGCTTCCTAAAATTTTGGACTATATGTTAGTGGTGTCCACTTCGGTAGGTAAGTTTTTGGTGGTAGATATTATGTATCCTCAGTGTGTTAATTGGGCTAGCGATTATGAGTTACCTATAGATTTAATTTTATTAGAGATGTATGAATTTGATGCTATTTTGAATATGGAGTAGTTATGTTAGCACGCAAGCATTGTTTGTTTTCATAAGAAGGTTTAGTTTTGTATTTTGGGTTATGAATCATTTCAATTTCGATGAAGTGCTGAGAAGGAGTTGGCATGTTTTATTTCTACATTGCATACGTGTCTGTTAATGATAGTTTGGAGTAAAGCCTATCTTATTTATATTATTGCTGTTAGGTGCCATGATGTCTCTATTATGGAGATTCCAGTGATCAAAAAATTTAAAAATATTTTTTCTGAAAGAATTGCCTGATTTACCTTTAAACAAAGGGTTTGAATTTGCCTTTGATTTGGTGCTGGGATCCGCATCTATTTTGAAAGCTCTGCACAAAATGACACAATTAGAATTATCATGACTACAGCCCGAATGCAAGTAAAAATTCAATAATAATTAAATTAGAATAAAAATTTGTTTACCCTTAAAAGAATAAAACCTAAATATGATGATCAAAATTAAGTCAGACCTGATAAAAATCCAAATCATCAGTATAATAACCAAGGCTCTCAATAGTGGATACAGGATCAATCCAAATAATTCTGTCCAATTCTCAAAATATTGATCATAAACCTGTTTAAATCAAACCCATAAGAAAAAAGTGACAATCCAAAATTATACAATCATAATATCAAACCTATGTGAATTCAGATGACATAATAATCCAAATATAAACAGACTAAAATAATCAAATATACACCAAATCCTCTAATATAAAATTCTCAAATATATTTTCAAATACAAATCTAAATATATCGTAATATAAATAAATTTTTCAATCTTTTTCGTCCAAACTCCCTGCAAATAATATTTTTTTTATTTATGTCAAATTACTAGCAAGTTTTTAATGACTTTTAGCTTGTTTCCCACTTCTATTAATAACTTAAGTACGTCCTTGGAATTTGATATTCTAACCAGATATGTTGATAAAAAGGAATGGCGAAAAAGGCTATCACATTGTAATTAGTATCATTATGATATTCTTAGACATTATAATCTTTTATCTTTCTAGTGGTTAATATTATTTTGTAAGTGGTGAATGATATAATTTGACAATATTTTAATCTATTATTTTATGTCAATCTTTTATATTTTAAAGAAAAATATAGTTATTAGATAAGTAAGAGGGCATAACACTTAATTATAACAAAATCCCAATGTAATTAGCTGTTTGACCAATCATTTTGGCAGAGTTGCGTAGCATGTGTTGGATAAGAATTTAAGTAATACGTAAAGGTTTCATTAGAGTCGCTTTAGAAGATTGGGTTTAAGTTATTGTGGCATGAGAGGTAGTGCTATCACATCCCAGACCCGAGGTCTGATTAATTTTATTTTCAATCAATGATTTCAGTTATTCGTTTATTTATCTATTGACCAAAACTTAAATAAAAATATCGGGACGTGAACATTAAAAAGACAAAAAATTGACAAACAATCCACATAGAATAATTAATCAGTGCACATAACTAATAATTTCTAATAAAATAAAATACAAACACACCTCAAATTTGCGCCTCCACCATGTAATTTCTATTTCAGTGTCTTTCCTACTTGTCTCTTCTTCTACCCTGCATAGCAAAACCATATTGTGAATTTATAAGTGTCAAAATAAAAAAAAATATATAAGTATAATTTATGAAAAATAAATTGTTATAGTTGATTTAAATATTTAATTTTGAATAGTCAAATGATACCCTTGACTTATCTCTCCTTCTATATTTTGTGTTTCTGTGTCTTCTCCACTCGTCTCTTCTTCTATCCTGCATAGCAAAGGTGTGTTGTGCATTTGCAAAGTGTCAAAATAAAGGAAAAAAAAGTCTATATGAATTTAATTTAGAAAAACAAATACCTATAGTTGATTTAAATATTTAATCTTAAATAGTGAAATGATACCTTTGACTTGTCTCTCCTTCTATGAATTTTGTTTCTGCGTCTTTCGACATTTTCTTTTTTTGTTTCCTGTATAGCAAAACCGTGTTGTACATTTGTAAGTGTCAAAATAAAGAAAAAAAAAATTTCATATAAGTATAATTTATAAAAAATAAATTGCTATAATTGATTTAAATATTTAATTTTGAATAGTCAAAAGATACCATTGACTTGTCTCTTCTTCTATACTTTGTGTTTCTGTGTCTTCTCCACTCGTCTCTTCTTTTATCCTGCATAGCAAAGGTGTGTTGTAAATTTGTAAAGTGTCAAAATAAAGGAAAAAAAGATCTACATAAATTTAATTTATAAAAATAAATATCTATAGTTGATTTAAATATTTGATCTTAAATAGTGAAATGATACCTTTGACTTGTCTCTCCTTCTATGAATTTTGTTTCTGCGTCTTTCGACATTTTCTTTTTTCGTTTCCTATATAGCAAATCCCTGTTGTACATTTGTAATTGTCAAAATAAAGAAAAAAGAAATTTCATATAAGTATAATTTATAAAAAAATAAATTGCTATAGTTGATTTAAATATTTAATTTTGAATAGTCAAATGATACCCTTGACTTGTCTCTTCTTCTATACTTTGTGTTTTTGTGTCTTCTTCATTCGTCTCTTCTTCTATCCTGCATAGCAAAGGTATGTTGTGCATTCGCAAAGTTTCAAAATAAAGGAAAAAAATTCTACATAAATTTAATTTAGAAAAATAAATACCTATAGTTAATTTAAATATTTAATCTTAAATAGTGAAATGATACCTTTGACTTGTCTCTCCTTCTATGAATTTTGTTTCTGCATCTTTTGATATTTTCTTGTTTTGTTTCCTGTATAGTAAAATCGTGTTGTACATTTGTAAGTGTTAAAATAAAGAAAAAAGAAATTTCATATAAGTATATTTTATAAAAAATAAATTGCTATGGTTGATTTAAATATTTAATTTTAAATAGTCAAATGATACCCTTGACTTGTCTCTCCTTCTATATTTTGTGTTTCTGTGTCTTCTCCACTCGTCTCTTCTTCTATCCTGCATAGCAAAGGTGTGTTGTGCATTTGCAAAGTGTCAAAATAAAGGAAAAAAAAGTCTATATAAATTTAATTTAGAAAAACAAATACCTATAGTTGATTTAAATATTTGATCTTAAATAGTGAAATGATACCTTTGACTTGTCTCTCCTTCTATGAATTTTGCTTCTGCATCTTTCGACATTTTCTTTTTTTGTTTCCTGTATAGCAAAATCGTGTTGTACATTTGTAAGTGTTAAAATAAAGAAAAAAGAAATTTCATATAAGTATAATTTATAAAAAATAAATTGCTATACTTGATTCAAATATTTAATTTTAAATAGTCAAATGATACCCTTGACTTGTCTCTCCTTCTATATTTTGTGTTTCTGTGTCTTCTGCACTCGTCTCTTCTTCTATCCTGCATAGCAAAGGTGTGTTGTGTATTTGCAAAGTGTCAAAATAAAGGGAAAAAAAGTCTATATAAATTTAATTTAGAAAAACAAATACTTATAGTTTATTTAAATATTTGATCTTAAATAGTGAAATGATACCTTTGACTTGTCTCTCCTTCTATGAATTTTGCTTCTGCATCTTTCGACATTTTCTTTTTTTGTTTCCTGTATAGCAAAATCGTGTTATACATTTGTAAGTGTTAAATTAAAGAAAAAAGAAATTTCATATAACTATAATTTATAAAAAATAAATTGTTATGGTTGATTTAAATATTTAATTTTGAATAGTCAAATGATACCCTTGACTTGTCTCTCCTTCTATATTTTATGTTTCTGTGTCTTCTCCACTCGTCTCTTCTTCTATCCTGCATGGCAAAGGTGTGTTGTGCATTTGCAAAGTTTCAAAATAAAGGAAAAAAATTTTACATAAATTTAATTTAGAAAAATAAATACCTATAGTTGATTTAAATATTTAATCGTAAATAGTGAAATGATACCTTTGACTTGTCTCTCCTTCTACGAATTTTGTTTCTGCGTCTTTCGACATTTTCTTTTTTCCTTTCCTGTATAGCAAAACCGTGTTGTACATTTGTAAGTGTCAAAATAAAGAAAAAAAAAATTTCATATAAGTATAATTTATAAAAAATAAATTGTTATAGTTGATTTAAATATTTAATTTTGAATAGTCAAATGATACCTTTGACTTGTCTCTTCTTCTATACTTTGTTTTTCTGTGTCTTCTCCAATCGTCACTTCTTCTATCCTGCATAGCAAAGGTGTATTGTAAATTTACAAAGTGTCAAAATAAAGGAAAAAAAAAAAGTCTACATAAATTTAATTTAGAAAAATAAATACCTATAGTTGATTTAAATATTTGATCTTAAATAGTGAAATGATACCTTCGACTTGTCTCTCCTTCTTTAAATTTTGCTTCTATGTCTTTCAACATTTTCTTTTTTCCTTTCCTGTATAGCAGAACCCTGTTGTACATTTGTAAGTTTCAAAATAAAGAAAAAAGAAATTTCATATAAGTATAATTTATAAAAAATAAATTGCTATAGTTGATTTAAATATTTAATTTTGAATATTCAAATGATACCCTTGACTTGTCTCTTCTTCTATACTTTGTGTTTCTGTGTCTTCTCCACTCGTCACTTCTTCTATCCTGCATAGCAAAGGTGTATTGTAAATTTACAAAGTGTCAAAATAAAGGAAAAAAAAGTCTACATAAATTTAATTTAGAAAAATAAATACCTATAGTTGATTTAAATATTTGATCTTAAATAGTGAAATGATACCTTCGACTTGTCTCTCCTTCTATGAATTTTGCTTCTATGTCTTTCAACATTTTATTTTTTCCTTTCCTGTATAGCAGAACCCTGTTGTACATTTGTAAGTGTCAAAATAAAGAAAAAAGAAATTCCATATAACTATAATTTATCAAAAATAAATTGCTATAGTTGATTTAAATATTTAATTTTAAATAGTCAAATGATACCCTTGACTTGTCTCTCCTTCTATACTTTGTGTTTCTGTGTCTTCTCCACTCGTCACTTCTTCTATCCTGCATAGCAAAGGTGTATTGTAAATTTACAAAGTGTCAAAATAAAGGAAAAAAAAAATCTACATAAATTTAATTTAGAAAAATAAATACCTATAGTTGATTTAAATATTTGATCTTAAATAGTGAAATGATACCTTCGACTTGTCTCTCCTTCTATGAATTTTGCTTCTATGTCTTTCAACATTTTCTTTTTTCCTTTCCTGTATAGCGAAACCCTGTTGTACATTTGTAAGTGTCAAAATAAAGAAAAAAGAAATTCCATATAAGTATAATTTATAAAAAATAAATTGCTATAGTTGATTTAAATATTTAATTTTGAATAGTCAAATGATACCCTTGACTTGTCTCTCCTTCTATACTTTGTGTTTCTGTGTCTTCTCCACTCGTCACTTCTTCTATCCTGCATAGCAAAGGTGTATTGTAAATCTACAAAGTGTCAAAATAAAGAAAAAAAAAAGTCTACATAAATTTAATTTAGAAAAATAAATACCTATAGTTGATTTAAATATTTGATCTTAAATAGTAAAATGATACCTTCTACTTGTCTCTCCTTCTATGAATTTTGCTTCTATGTCTTTCAACATTTTATTTTTTCCTTTCCTGTATAGCAGAACTCTGTTGTACATTTGTAAGTGTCAAAATAAAGAAAAAAGAAATTACATATAAGTATAATTTATAAAAAATAAATTGCTATAATTGATTTAAATATTTAATTTCGAATAGTCAAAAGTACCATTGTCTTGTCTCTTCTTCTATACTTTGTGTTTCTGTGTCTTCTCCACTCGTCTCTTCTTCTATCCTGTATAGCAAAGGTGTGTTGTAAATTTGTAAAGTGTCAAAATAAAGGAAAAAAAGATCTACATAAATTTAATTTATAAAAATAAATACCTATAGTTAATTTAAATATTTGATCTTAAATAGTGAAATGATACCTTTGACTTGTCTCTCCTTCTATGAATTTTGTTTCGGCGTCTTTCGACATTTTCTTTTTTCGTTTCCTATATAGCAAATCCCTGTTGTACATTTGTAAGTGTAAAAATAAAGAAAAAAGAAACTTCATATAAGTATAATTTATAAAAAATAAATTGCTATAGTTGATTTAAATATTTAATTTTGAATAGTCAAATGATACCCTTGACTTGTCTCTTCTTCTATACTTTGTGTTTTTGTGTCTTCTCCACTCGTCTCTTCTTCTATCCTGCATAGCAAAGGTGTGTTGTGCATTTGCAAATTGTCAAAATAAAGAGAAAAAAAGTCTACATAAATTTAATTTAGAAAAATAAGTACCTATAGTTGATTTAAATATTTGATCTTAAATAGTGAAATGATACCTTTGACTTGTTTCTCCTTCTATGAATTTTGTTTCTACGTCTTTCGACATTTTCTTTTTTTATTTTATGTAAGTTATGAAGAATAAACAGCTATAGTTAATTTAAATATTTTTGTAGTCAAATGATATTCTTGATATAATAAAATAGAGGTAGTATATCTTTAACTCCTCCATCAATAGGCCACATCTAGAATATTAAATGGCATCGAGTAATTATAAAAATGAGATCAGACTCCAAACATTCAAAATAAATATTTTTTTTCATTGGCATAGGAAATTAATGATCAGTAAAAAAAAATATAATAAAACTCGAAACATAGTAAAACATGAGTAAAAAAAAAATTAGATAAAACTCGAAACATAGTAAAGCACGAATCCATAAGGACTAAGGGCTGATTGTGCTACAGTTACCCTTTAGTGTTCATTTAATTTTTACAATTTTATCTTTGTTTTGTTTCTTCATGAAAAAGATCATAGAAATTTATAAATCAATTTAAATTATTAATAATTTCTAATGAAATAAATCACAAACGTATCTTCGATAGAGCCACCTCATTTCTTCTTATTTCCTGCATAGCAAAACCGTGTTGTGCATTTGTAAACGTCAAAATAAAGAAAAAAGAAATTTCATTTAAGTATAATTCATAGAAAATAAATAGTTATAGTTGATTTAAATATTTGACTAGTCAAATGATACTCTTGATATTATAAAATAAAGAAAGTATATCTTTAGCTCTTGCATCAATACGCCTCATCCAGAGTATTAAATGACCTCAAGAAATTTTAAAAACTTCAATTTTTTATATTTCCTCTATTCTCACTTTTTTTATTGTTTGTTTTTTTCTCCTTCGGTACTGCAGCTTCTCTCTCCGTTTTGCATCTCTTTTGCATTCTTAAACAAAATAAGTTTTGCAGAAAATAGGCCAATACAATTTTTTTTAAAAAAATATATGATTTAATCATTAAATACACTACGAAAATAATGACGACGGTAGAAAATGAGCAAACAACAAGAGAATAAAAAAATTAGATTAACTCTACTTAATACCCAGCCTGGGGTGGTTTTCGAAATTAATATATCTATACATGAATAGACGCTAACCTCCTCCTCCTCCTGGATTTGGGGAAAAAAGAAACAATGGCAAAACAGTCATTTAGCCCCCTCATGAGCAATGGTGCAAATTATAGAGGTGGAGGAATTTGTGGACAATATATAACTTGTCCAGGTGTAGGTGCAGGGCCAGTGTTTAAGGTTGTCCATGCAACATCTAAAATCCTAATACTTGCATGATGCAACCACTCATTTTTTAAAAAATAAAACAAAAAAAAAATATTGTATAACGGTGCAAGCGGATTGAAAATGATATATTAAAGGTTTATTAATAAGAATACTTTACGTACCTGTTTTTGATAACCGCATTGAGATCGAGATGCTTATTTTCAAAATTCCAATTTATGTGGATGTGACGTAGCCTTGGTGTGCTGAGAGATCCATATGAAAATGTTTTCACCCTTACACATTCATAAATCTGCACGTTTTCCAAGGATGGAAATTCCAAGTTTTTGTAGTTATCAGAACTGAAACTGCGTAGGCTTTGTAACCTACTAAGTTCTATGTTTTTACACGAGGCAATACAACTTTGATTGGAGCTGGATTATTAGATGTATCCTCATTGCTTTCCTGTGCAAGCACATGTTCAATGTCTTTGCAGTATTCTATGCGGATTTCTTCAAGTTGAGCAAATCCCTTACTACCCAAGGAGGCTGGGAAAAGAAACTTCAGCCCATCAATTTGGGAAATCTTTAAATAATGCAGATTTTCAATTGGAAAAATCTTCCACGGAATCATTTGCAATTTGCTCATGTTGGACAGCGTCAACTTCCCTAACCGAGGAGGAATTGCAGAAGCACGTCTTTCGAGATCAAATGGCTCTAGCAGAGCTTCACATCTTCCCAATATAAGCTCTTTCACATGCTGAAACTTTTGGAGCAAATCCAATAGTATTGGGTTTTGAAATTGTTGAAAGTCCACTTCTATAATTGATGGAAATTCTATTATGACGTTATCTGAGCTCAAACTCCGAAGCGCTGGTAAATTATGAAGTCTTAGAATGTTTAGGTGAGGGAATACAATATTGACTTCAACGGTATTTGTATCCCCCGATTCCCCCCCAACTATTTCTTCCATCATCTGACAATCACTTACGTCAAGTTCTTCAAGGTTCACCAACCTTCTGCCTACGGAAGCTGGAAATAAATAGGTCAAACCCTCGACTTGGCATATTTTCAGGTAACGTAGGTTTTGGAGTGCGAGCTCTCTCCATGGAATCCGTTTCAACAGAGGAAATGAGTCCATTGTAAGTTTTCTCAACTGAGGAAGTAATAATGCTGAATTTTCAACGCCATCATTGTAAAATCCTGCATGTTCAATGAACTCCTTAGCTAATTGAAATCCGTATATATCAAGTTTTTTTAGATTTCGCATCTGTCTGATTGCATCTAATGAAAAAACTTTTGTAGCTTCTTTCTGTCCATAAAACACCACGAGACTCTTTAGCTCGTTGAATGATCCAGCGTCAAGGTGGCTACCCCATATCTCTTTCGGTCCATTTACACCACTTATGTGGATCTTTTTTATAGCCGGCAAAGCAACCTGCATTTATTATAGATAAAGTGATACTTTTTATTTAATTAATCAAGTCAAACGAATTTAAAAAAATAAAAAAAATTATCAAATAAATAATTATTTATTTTTTTCTATACAATTTAGACGAGATATTTCTTAAGTTACAGTATTTCACCCTACGAAAACAAAATTTCACACAACACCTACATGTGCTACATTATCGATTAATCTCATGACATGTATTCACCCATCAATAAATGTGCAATAGTAATTAGGAGAAATTGTCTTTACATATAATAACGTTTATATAGTGTCATCCTAATAGGGTAACCTAATATTTGAAATAAGATAATGTGCCAACGTAGTTGTGCTTTGAAATTCTAATGAGAGTAGATTATTTAACATTCGACGTTGACAGGGTTAAAATTAAAATTTGTGTTTCAAGCATTTAGATTAGTAATAATATTGTATAGAGAAAAGGGTAAGAAGGGGGTTGGTGTGAGAGCTGTTAAGATTAGGAAAATTGCTAGACTTTAAATGCAAGTCATCGTATTAGGGGAATAATTAATTAATTAAATGTGTAACTATAGATTTTATAATAAACAGTTATAAATTCAAATAAAATTAAATATAAAATTCAGTTTGATATCTTCTTAGTATTTTCTTTTTTAACCTTTGTTCTAAGACAGAATTATTTTGGAGGGAGATTTGACTCCTTATTGAGTTTTAGCCGTACTATTAAAATCCGGAGGAAAATAATTCGTCAATTACTAGTGACTATAACTTCCATCTTGTAGTATTTCATGAATATCAATATTTTTTACCGTCTATGTTAAACAAAATAAAAAAGACGTATAGGTAGATTCTTTTAGTCGATACTCTAAATTAAATGAGTGCAAAGATGACGAAAATACAAAATATTAAAAATTAATACTGCATATATATTATATACCTTGTCATTGAATAGTGCATTTGAATCTCTCGGATATTCTGAGTTGACAAATGTCACCATTTTATCCAACTTCAGGAAATCGATACTTTCGAGGGATGGAAATACAAGCTTGACACTTCCTCCGAAGAAACATTTCAGATTCGATAGGCTTTGCAATTCCATATTCCGCAACTTGGGGAATACGGTCATCCCTGTGTCATTGTTCTTCAGCTCTCCGGTTTCTTTTGCAATGATCTCTTTCATATTCTCATTGGATTCAACAATTAGGGTGTCAAGTTGTCTAAGGACTGCCGCCACAGATAAAGGACACAATATTTCTAAATTTGGACACCGCCTAACTGTTAAGTTCTTTAAGTTTTGAAAAATATGATATATAATAACATCGTTGCTCATCCAAATGCTCCTCATCTCCGACAGATTATCAACTTCTAGATGAACTAATTTTGGAAATGTTGGAACCTCTTCCTCAACATCCGACAAATTCCACAGCTCCTTGATGCCACCTACATTGGAAATTCTCAATTCTTCAAGGCCAGGAAATTTCACCTGCAATGTAATATCAATATTATATGAGTAATGCATTAATTTCTTAGTTGCAATTTTAAAATTCCAAATCAAACAATTATGACAATATACCTTGTTTAGTTCTTGTTTATTTCTACTGAGCATTTATTTATTTGGCAATTTTTTATTTTCCAACATGTAATCTCTCCTCCCCCCAAATTTGTCATTTTTTTTTATTATTATTCACTCACTACTTTCTTATTAATCCTCTTGGTTTATATGTATTAGAAGCAATAGGCTATGAAAATTTAATTGATATTTTAGTTCACTTGCTGCCATTATGTCCTAATTTATTTGCATACCTTTTGATGCAACTGCTTCAAACAGAATTAATTAATTAGTAGTGAAAAATATATCAGCTAAAAATACATGCAACTTCTCAAAGTATTTCCGAGTATATTTATAATTCCTTTGTCCATATAATTATATTTCTGTAATATATACGTATGTGTTCTTAGAATTTGAAAATAAAGCTAAAAATCTATCCCACTTTACAATTTTCAGAATACATTTACAATTAATGATGCCCATATATTAAAATACTTAAACAACATTAAAAAAAATTAAAACAAATTGAAAGTAAAGTTTAATAAATAGAACAGATAAACGTCCAACTGTCTCAACCATCATCGCAGCCTCCCCCGCGCTGCTTGCCATCCTCAAAACCGTCCTGCCTTTGAGGCCCAATGGGTGAGGCAGGCTGGATCGTGCGTTTGGTCCCCCATTGCTTTTATTTTCTCAAAGCAACACATATTTTAGCATATCAACTTTTTGTTTATTGTTTTTTTAAATTCTCTTCGGATTGTAGTCACGTAATAATTCTCATGTCATAATCTGTTCAAGTATAATCACTATATTATTATAGAAAAATAACACATTAGCAACATCATATTTACTGAATTTTATATGAAATTGTAGAAAAATGATTTTTTAATTTATAAACTTCTAAAAAATTAATTAACTTTTTTCTATGTTCATCATCTTTAGAATTTCGTTGCCAACATGCATGATGATACGTATTTGTAAGCATCATAAATTGCTAATATTAGTATTAAAAAAAAAAGAAGTGAAAAAATAAATAAAAAGAAAATAATAATCAGTTATGTACCTTGTCATTGAATAAGGCACCTGAATCTCCTGGACTGACAAATGCCACCATTTCATTCAAATCTTTGCAATTGATGCTTTTAAGGGATGGGAATACCAGCTTGATACTCCCATCGAAGAAACATTTCAGATTGGAAAGGCTCCGCAATTCAATTTTTTGCAACTTGGGAAGTATGGTCATCTTTGTGTCATTATTCTTCCTCCCTCCAATTTCTTTTGCAATGATCTCTTTCATATTCTCATTGGATTCAACAATTAGGGTGTCAAGTTGTCTAAGGACTGCCGCCACAGATAAAGGACACAATATTTCTAAATTTGGACACCGCCTAACTGTTAAGCTCTTTAAGTTTTGAAAAATATGATGTATAATAACATCGTTGCTCATCCAAATGCTCCTCATCTCCGGCAGACTATCAACTTCTAGATGAAATAATTTTGGAAATGTTGGAACCTCTTCCTCAACATCCGACAAATTCCACAGCTCCTTGATGCCACCTACATTGGAAATTCTCAATTCTTCAAGGCCAGGAAATTTCACCTGCAATGTAATATCAATATTATATGTGTAATGCATTAATTTCTTAGTTGTAATTTTTAAATTTCAAATCAAACAATTATGACAATATACCTTGTTTACTTCTTGTTCTTGTTATTTCTACTGAACCTTTATTTATTTGGCAATTTTTGATTTTTCAGCATGTAATCTCTCCTCCCCCCAAATTCGTCATTTTTTTTTTTTGTAATTCACTCACTACTTTCTTATTAATCATGTTGGTTTATATGTATTAAAAGTAATATGCTATGAAAATTTAAAATAAAAAATTTATTAATTCAGAATCCGGATACTTAATTGATATTTTAGTTCACTTGCTGCCATTGTGTCCTAATTTATTTGCATGCCTTTTGATGCAACTTCCTCAACCAGCATTAATTAATTAGTAGTAAAAAATATATCAGTTAAAAATATATCCAAACTCTGAAAGTATTTTCGAATTTATTTATAATTACTTTATCTGCATAATTATAATTATATAATACATATATATGTGTGTTTTTATAATTTGAAAATAAAGTTAAAAATATATTTCACTTTGTAATTTTTCAGAGTAGACTTACAATTAATGATGCCCATATATTAAAAGACTTAAATAATATTAAAAAATTAAAACAAATTGAAAGTAAAGTTTAAAAAATAAAACAAATAAACGTGCAACTACCTCAACCATCATCACAGCCTCCCCCACGCTGCTTGCCATCCTCAAAACCGCCCTGCCTTCAAAGCCCCATGGGTGAGGCCGACTGGATCAATGTGCTTGGTTCCCCCCTTGCTTTTATTTTCTCAAGGCAAACATGTTTTAGCATCTCAACTT
>BSYO01000054.1:0-121419 GCA_033239525.1 Nepenthes gracilis | reverse complement strand
GTCCAAGACACTATTGCATCAGAACTCTTTTTGACAATGATAAATGAATTAATTAAATGAAAATTACAAGACAATTTTTTAATTCTAAGTGTTTTGCCAACTTAGAATTAGAACAACAAGTTAGGGCATATCCCGAGCACCACCATGAACAAAATCATGAAGCAAGCAAATGAAAACAGGAAAATTCACAACTAGATAAACATCATCTAAAATGGCCTCACGCATCCCGGCCCACTAGCTTCTCTCTTCCATTTTGAAATTTCAATTTGAAATTTGAATCTCGCAACAATGGCGCTCCTCATCTGGCTGGCGGCACAAGCCGGCCACGGCAGGTCCCTGGTTGCCTCGCCCGGCCCCCTCCTCGTCTCCTTCTCATCACTTGCCGCCTCGGCCAAGATCTGTCCTGGTTTTCGCCGTCTCTCTTGGCCTGACAAGGATGTGGAATCGCTTATGTGGCCCCAAAATCGAGCTTCTTTGTAATGCCTTAGGGCGAGGCTTCCTCTGGATTGGGCGGTGGCTCGGAGCTGCCATGGCGGTCTCTCGCCGCCTTCGCTGTCTTCTCGGTTCTCTCTCGGTTTGCGCCAAGGAAAGGCTGGGTTCTCGTTGCTCGATGTTGCTTCGTTGCTCTTGAGCTTCTGATGGATCCGGGCGCTCCGATTGCCTTTGCTGCCGCCCGATGTTCCTATTCCCGAGTGTTCTCTCTTTGTTGACGGGTTAAGGATGTCGTATAGCTCGAGCCGAACTGCTAGGCGAGGTACCAAAGAGCCACTGGTTCTAATTGGGCGATAGATTCCTTTTGGTCGCGGTGAGTGCTTCCTTTGCCGATTTATGTGGGCTCGGGCATCTGGAGCTTCGGATTGTCGAGGTCTGGGGACCGCTGTCTCATCTCGGGAAGGCGAGGCCAATGTCCTCCGTGTTGCTGCGATTGTTCTACGTCAAAGGTCCCATTTGTTGATTGGGTTGGGAGCCCGTGGTTTTACGGATTGGGACACTTCGGCACAGGGCCGAGATCTTGCTGAGGTACTTTTTGGTTTCTAAATTTCTTCTTGTTGAGGGTGGTGCCCCTGTCTGTCCGTTGCTAATGTGGTGAGATTGTGTTACTGATCCATCGGATTGCTGTTGCACTGCCACTTCTCGCCAGCTTTGTGGGCCTTGTGTTGATGCCCAATGTTATCGCCAGTGGAGCCTCAGCTCTCTGGGCTGTTCACCCTTGTGGCGATTACGCACTGCCTTGTGGTTAGGTGGGTTTCCTGTTTCGCGGATGCATGGCTAGGGATGATTACGATGCGAAGGGTGCGGGTTTGGAGAGTCAAGTTTATTGATGAAGTGGTTGATGCCACTTTCTTTGTTGGGCCCGTATGTCTTTGGTGTGCGTTCGACGAGCTGTTTGTTAGGCTTGCTTGGGAGGTGGAAAGGAAGAATTACCGGGTCCATGTCGATGGGCTCTCCTGATTTCCCTCTCCCGATAAATGCCGCAAAGGATGCCGGTGGTTCTTTGTGTTCGTGCCTCCTGCAAGTTCAACAGGGGGTGTCTTCGATTCTTTGCTGCTTAACTCGCGGATTTGTGAAGCTTTGGTTTGGGATTACATGTGAGGTTCTGAATCGGGAATCGATGTGGTGGCGACCTTCTTTGTAAAAAGAATTGGCGGCAGTGCAGTGGGAGTGGCCTTCCCTTGTCCATGGACTTCTCCCACTGGTTTATTAGTGTCAGGTTGGGCTTGCTCTCCGGATGGTGTGGTGTCTGTCATCCTTGAGCTCTTTGTTGAGATGCATCGAAGGTCCCGATGGAAGAGGTGGTGCATTGCCGGCGCGGAGTTCGGCCTGGTGGTTAGTAACGCCACGCCTTCCTCTCCACCCGGTTCGAATCTCCACTAAGCACCCGTGGTAATGAGCCTCCCTAAAAATCCTTCGGGATTTTACGGGGTATGGGGCCAATCGGTGGGGCCAACATTAAAAGCTTACCCTACCACGCTTTAAAAAGCGGGGATCCTCGTTTAGAGAGAAGCTCTAGCTTCTCTCTACATTTCAAAATCTTGTTTTTGAATTTTGAATCCGCTGCAGCGTCGTCCTCGACTTTTCCGACTTAAAGCGGGCAGCTCGGTGCCATGGCGGCCTCCCTTGCTGGCCCCCCTCTCACCCGACTATCCGCTTCCACCATTCCATTTCCATGCTCTGGAGCTACCGGTCTCGGCGACCTCGATGCTTTCAAAGTTGCCTACGAGTTTGGTTCTCCTTTCACCCCTTCGATTGGGGGCGAAGGCTCTCCATCGGTTGAAGATTTCATGGCTGGGGCCCTATGGCCTCTGAGTGTGTGATGGCGCTCATCCTTTAGTCCTCGCATCTCACTTCAGCTCGTCTCCTCTTATCCTCGGCATGCGATTAGGGTTAGTTCTTGTTTCGTTTCTACCATTCAGTTGGGATGAGGCGTTGAAGGTCCGAGTCTTGGCGCGAGGTGCCGATGCACGGTCGTTCCTTCGTGGATGGTTTGGGGACGCCGTGTTGTCTTGGTTCTATGATGCCCGGGCGGAGGCTATGAAGTGCCTGCCATGGACCTCATTGGATGCCTCTAACTTTCTCAGAAATTGCTGGTCTCTCTCGCAGGTGTGGCTTCGGGAGCTGCTTCCTCTGGTTCTGTGGCTGCCTCATGAGTTGAGCTCCGCTGGTTGCTGTCTGCGTGGGGTGATTCCAATTTGATCTTCTTTGTGTATCTTCTTTGGTTCTTGGATTTCGGTGAAGTTGTCTAAGCTTGAATGGGCTCCTTTTGTAGCTCTGGATTCACCGCAAATGACTATGTTGACATGTCGACTCTTTGCGCCTGCGCCAGGGATTCTTTCTAGTTGGACGGGTAGGGGATCGTGCGGCTTGGACATGGAACTCTATGATGGAGTGCGGATTGAGTTGGCCTTGACTTAGTCGGATGTCAGAACCTCATTGCGTGGGATTAGGCTTGGCCTGGCCCATTTGCCTTTTCCCTTCGAGCATTGGGGGACTCGGTGGTAGAGTTGCTCGGCATTGGTATTACCAGCCACATTGTTTTGGTGGGTGGCATCTTTGCCGGGTGCTTTTAGTGCCTTTCTCAGGCTACCTGTCTCTTCTTGAGTATTGATGCAGCCGAAAGCCTATGATGTTGCTATGATTTTCTTTGGCTGTGTGTCCCATTTGGTTGGGTTGGGGCTGTGTGCTTGGGATTGGGACCCCCTTGGCCGAGGGCTGAGTAGCTGGTTGTGGGATTTTTTTGGTTGTTAAATTTTTCTTCTTGTTGAGGTGGTGACTGCCGCTTCTTTGCTTTTGTGGTATGATTGTCTTGCTGCGTCCTTTGATGAGAGCTTTGTCGCTTATAGCCCAAGATATGTCTTGTTGTTGCTCAACATTTTGCTTGGGCTGCAATGGATGATGACCCTACGTTGGCTGATCCCATTCATTGTGTGGCGTTGCAAATGTTTTGCTATTGGGGATGTGGATGCAGACGTCTCTGTAGTGGATTGTCTTAGAATGGCTGTAATCGGTGGTTTTGCTAACCGCTACCACCGCTTGTCTTGATATTGCTGATTCGAGATTGTGCCTGTGGCTATATTGTATTGTCGGCATTGGGCATTGATACTGTAAAATACTCGAAATGCTGAATCGTAGGTTGTCCATCTTTCCTTAAATGGATGGAGGGCATTGATCCGGGTAAAGCTGTGTATGTTGAGTGCTGTTGGTTAGCAGATGGTGCCGACAACATCATGCTCTCTATTTGATGGTTTTCTTTGTAGACCGTGGGTTCCAAGGATGATCGAAAGCCGGCTGCCGTGCGAAGGCGGGGTTTCTTCCCTGGTTTTTGCTGATGTCTTTGAGGTTGGAGGATGCTCCGCTTAGATGCGCTTTTGGGTGTTGGGCAAGATCATTTTGCTACCATTTTTGTGAGGATGTGGCGGTGATTTGCTGGCCCACTTGATGATGGGTGAAATGTTGTCACAGCATTTGACGTTCCTAGTGCTGATTACGGCAAATCTACCATTCGTACTTGGGGGCATTTTGGTATGGGGCTGCATTGTTGTGGTTCCCGCTTTGTATAATGACTTTGTTCATTTTCTATTTTCTCCTAAAGCACTCCTCTTGGGATATTCCGATGTATTGATGTACCATCGCTCGGGGTATGTCATAGGCGTTGTTGTTCTAACTCCAAGTCAAAAAACTTGGAGTTATAACATAGTGTTTTGTAAATTTTTCTCCCTTAATCCAAAAATACACTTACTTACCAAAAAAAAAAAGATGGAAGAGGTGCAGCTTGGCGGATGCTGAAGTGATGCCCTCTGGGAAGTCCATCGTGACTATGATGCAAATTGCATTGGTATTGGGCTATACTGCTTGATGAGGTTGGAGCCTTGGAGTTAAGTATTCTTTTGTGTTGTTGATATGTTCAACAAGGCTGGTGCTACTAGTCTCGAGGCCGAGCATTCATTGTCTCATGTGCATAGTGCCTTGTCGTACACCGTGAGAAGCGATTATGTGTGTTTCATAATGCATGCCGTGGTTCAGGTTTTGTTTATGATGAAAATGTCATGTTTTGTCGCTGGTAAACATTGTCCTCCTAGAGGCCATTTTGTATATTCGATATATCTTATCTCGTCTGGTATGCTTTAGCGTCTTATGTTTTATCTTCAATTCAAAATACTTTTGAGATAAACATATTTTTTTGTACTATTTTTCTCCATTAATCCAAAATACTTACTTACCAAAAAAATCCCGGCCCACTAAACAACAAAACACATCACATCACATCAGAACTCACCTGCACCAACATGGGATCAACTGTCTGACTTCCTCAAGCCACCCAGAGCTGGAATCAAGAAAATATCAAGATCACTCAAACCAGATAGCACCAACTTCATCCGCCATCAACATCCGCTAAACACAATCGGATTATTCGGACAACCAACGGGGAGGTTGTAGCACACCAAAGAAACACCATGCCACCCAAAATCAATGACAAAGCAGATTCTGAAAATTTCCAAGATGGAAAGCCCAATTTCATCCCCTGGAAAGGCAACATCAATTGCATAAGGAGGTTAGTTTAAAACCATCCATCACAATCCGCAAAAACCGTATCGACCATAAGGTCGAGTGACCTGCTTCACACAAAGATGGGGATCAGCATCCTTCTATCAAATTGCACTCCAACATCTTCGAGAAAAAAAAGAAACAGCAGGTGGAACCGAAATGATTCCCACACTCACTAAACACCACACTCGTAGGGTCCACGATTAGACCCAGCAGAATCAATATCAGCAGAGGGCTCAAATCACAGGAAAGGATAATTCAAACTTTGCACCATAAGCAAAGAGCAGTGCCTCCCACACCTAGTCCGGTCAAGCCAAACTGCAGCTTTCCAAGCGAAAGGCTGCAACATCAGCAACAAAAACACCTAGCCAACAGACTATCATGTTAGAGAGGTGCATCAACAATCCAATAGACATGCTCCACATATAGGCTACAAACAGAAGGATCTCCACCACTTTAGAACGATATCTTGCAACCAAACGAGTCCTCGACCAGCTCTTCAACACCTCAGCCAAGATGTCCAAAACCAGAGCACGGGCAACCCCCAACCCTTTTTTTTTTCATAAGTAAGTGATTTGGATTATAGGGAAAAGAATATAATACAGACTATGATTTTACACTAAGTGTTTTTCCGACTTGGAATGAAATCAGAGTCATCAGGGCATACCGCTAACACCTCGTTACAGAGGATACAAAAGGGGCCGACTAGAGGCCCGGACACTACTAAATTAAAGACCAAAATTATACCATGCGACCAAAACATGTACAGATGGGCCACAACATTATATTTGGCAATCTGCAATACAGCAAACAACCACATGTACTGTAAACACAGCGTAGCAAGCTTTTTTTTTTTTTTGTAAGTAAGTGTGTATTTTGGATTAATCGGGAGAAAAAATTTACAAATACTATGTTATAACTCCAAATATTTTGACTTAGAGTTAGAACATACAACGCTAGGGCATACCCCGAGCAACAGGTACATTAGAGAATAACTCAAAAAAAATCTCTAAGAGAAAAATATTAATAGCAAAAAAGTGAGCCTTGTCATAACACAAAACCACCAACCACCAATTAAAGTGCACTCTAGTTTTCCATCAACTAGTGTTAAAGGCAAGCCAAGATTCCACCCACGATCCAACGCCTCATAGAAGACACCAAAGAAGAAAAGAGCAGTGACGCCGGCAAGAAAGGGCCAGGTCCAAACCGCCAAGTACCCAATCACAAAGATCTATCAAGAAGCAAATCGGCGCACTTTGAACAAGAAGAAGAAGATGGAATAGCAGATCCCCGTGTTCAAACACAACAAAGAAATAGGGCCAACTTATAAAGAGCATATGGCACCAACAACTGCGCATCAAGGAGTCAGAATTTAAAGCCGCAAAGAAGAGGCCAGCGTCCAAACACAGCACGGTCAGAATGCATTTATCGTGACGATTGAACTGGCAGTAATAGGATGCATCAGCAGCCTTTTACACTTCCAATGCTAGAGCACCGAACCACACGGCATCGAATGAAGCAAATCATCAATCGCTACTCTGACATCGCCCAAAATGAAGCCGTGAACCTGTTCGCCCCACCGGACAAGATGTCATCATGAGAGAGCGGCATATCGCCATCAAGGCATACAAGGTGCCACATCCACCCCAAGCATAATCATTCCAGCCATGTTCAATGCCAACAACACAGTTGCATCAAAGTGCAAAAATTCCAGCATCATCAACGCTACACTGCATCCGTGTTCACAACCAAGGGCAAGATCTCGAAAATTGGACACAAAGACTGCCTGCAAACAGTAAGAGAACAGATAGCAAGAGCTGAGCACACGCCCCGCACCCCATCCAACACCCCATCAAGAATCAAACCCAAAGACAAAGATCATCCCCAACAAAGACTAAATATCCAAACCAATTTTCCGTCGCATCAAACCTCGCCATACATTCATGATCGCTCAACATCCGCAAAAAGAACGGCAACAATGGAGATCCGAACAACAAGATCCACCATGCTCAATACCGCATTCCTTGGAAAGATTGTCGTGGTAGCGGCCCGATGGTTGGCACACTTACTGGATCCGGCTTGAAGATCCAACGCCGTGAAAAACTGAAAGAGAGCAAAAATAGAGCCCGGCAAGAGTAGGGCCGGAACTAGACCCACCAACAAACCAAAAGCAGCAAGATGGAATCGGGATCCACTGTGTGCAGACATCTCAGCTCAGGGCCAACTTACACCGAGATTGCACCAAAGATCCAAAGTGGCCCCTCATCAAGATTGGAGCTGGGCAGGGACCGGATTCATCAGCCACTTTAGCGTCCAAAGATTAGGAGCACCGAACAAACCACAGAACCAACATCAAATTCGATGTGATGTAAAGACACAACTAATTTCATCAAAGACAATGTCGCGAAGAAAGAACCAAACTAAAGGAATCGCATGCAGCAACCGCGACACCGTAATATCATCAACAACCAACCGCAAATAAGATCTCCACAAAGCCAAATCGGGAGTTGATAGCCTGTGGCCGACAATACCATCTCCAACCAGCTACCAACATCAAGCTTCTGGACAAAGATACCATCATGAGAGAGCAAGGACAGCAACTTCATATACTCCCGAAGCATTTGCGTCCACCCAAAAGCAAATTCAACCTATCACCGTGTTCAAGGCCCTCGTGAATCCATTCCTTCCAAGACTCACCAAACAACTCGCGATCCAAAGATTCCAAAGAAATAGAAATTCCAAGATTCCAAGACTCACAATTACACATCCTCGGAAAAATTGTGCTTCACATTTCAAAAACACAAGAGAACATGCAAGATCAGCAAACAACAAGCACAATTAGCGGCTTTATAGTATCGTGATCGTGGTTAAAATCAGCATAATACACAGCCCAATCTGCATCTCGAACGTTTGGCCTACTACAATAAGCCAACACATAGGCAAGATAACCCCAGCCAAAACAGCAATAATTATCCAATCCAAGTCATCTCCGATCACCCCGAGTCAATCATTCAAGAACAGCCCTTGCATTGCACCCATTAAACTCAAGGCAGACAACATCGCTCGAATATTTTCGTAGCACATCAACTTGAACACCTAGCAACTAACCCGGGCGGCTCCAGAGCAATATCAACACCCGCCTAACATCATATTCAGAAAAGAAAGCCGGGTTCAGATATACTCAAGAATTACTTCAAGAAATCCTAATCAGCAGAGAAAGCACATAAATGCCAGCAACTAACCCCGCATCACTTCACCATGTCACCTGCCCCAAGCAAGATCCACATAAACCCCAATCAAGATCATGAATAATCAACCGATCTCAGCCCCATTACCTTAGATCCGTCACAATCAAATTCAGCCGCCAAAGACCTCCGCTTCAACCCCCATACAAACATATGAATCAATCAGCCAAAGCATCCACATCAAAATCCGATCTCAAATGTATTCAGCACCTAAGATCCGTGGCTTTAACGAGATCACACATCGCACACAACATCTTTTCTTTTTTTTTTCTTTTCTTTGTTTTTTTTTTTGGGAGGGGGAGGGAGGCGAAAAGAGGGAGGGACAATACAACAATCAGAAATAGCACCGACTCAAGAGCTAACGACAATACAAAATAATATGAATGAGCCAACAAACCACAACCGGAACCAAGCTCCAATAGAGCCATCCAACCCAATCGTCAGATATCTTCACCACCGCACGAGCTAAAGGCCCAAACCGCCCAAGGACAACAGGTTGCCAAGAGGCTTCCAATGCACCACTCACCCAAGACCCCCCGCCTTTTTTTTTTTTAGATTCCCCACCGCATCCGAGCTCCCTGAAACTCCCTTTCATGCGCCGGGATGGTCAAAAGTTTGAGTCTCAAACAATCACCACGAAGAGAAGATTTGGGAAATGTCTTGGGGGATGATTTTTGAAAATTCGGTTATTACGCTCCCTCCATAAGAAGTAAATCGTGGCGGACGCCGATAATCTTTTAGAGACAAACCATAAGGCTTTTCCTTTCCAAATAGAAGCAGCCAAGATATGTTCCGATTCCAATCGGGATGGGGCCAATGAATACCGGAGTGTCTTCGGACAATATCCCGTGATCGCTCTTAAGAAATGGCAAGAAAAGAAAAGATGACCAAGGTCTTCATTTTCAGCATTGCGTAGAGTGCATTGAGGAGACAGATTTGGGATATAGTGGAGGCGGTCAAGAGTATTCAGTCTATTCTTAACGCGAGTCGAAGTAAAGGCGTGGGAAGGGATATGGGAAGGACCCATACCAATCGAGTCCAAGAGACCTTAGGTTTGGGAGGATGGATGAGACGGCTGATTTTAGTCGTGAAAATGCCCTTGACATTCCCAATCCACCTCAAAGAGTCTTTTTGATTGTCATGAGGAGGATTTTTCGACATGTTCATTGCAAGGTGGGAAACTTCGTGTCAAAAGGGTTAGGCCAAGACCAAATGTTATTCCGACATCGTGCATCAACCTTAGTGTCCCAATTCAAACCCGAAACAAGGCGGGTACGATCAGTACTCACCTCACTCAGGGGCCAAGGGGTGCCGCTTATCATGCCGAGGAAGGTATCGTAACCATCCCCATGTCCTTGACAGTAGGGCACGCATGAAGGTCCTCGGCCATAATCTCACGCCACCCAAGGGGCAGATGTCGGGATTTTCAAGGTCCATGCACCGATCTTTGATTCATTTCTTATAAATCCATGCAGACATTCGGGCCGACTGGATCTTTTGTTAAGAGGTGCCAAAGAAGCTTACAATTGAGAGCCTTGTTTTGATCCAGCAGTTCTTTATACCCAGCCCACCTTCCGACTTGGAAGCATATCATGCCATGCTACTTTAGCACGTACTCTTCCTTCGAAGCATCATTCCAAAGGAAACGCCGAAGAATGCACTCAATTGCTTTTCGTGGATGGTTTTGGGTAAAATAAAAGAGAGGCCCAATAAAGGTGAATAAACGAGAGTATGGAGGCAACCAGTTGCAATCGTCACTCACCTAAGAGAACCATCTACATTTCCAGGATGTAGTCCTCTTAGTGATTCTCACAAGGAGAGATTTACAATCGAAACCGAGAGCCTAGAGGTGATCGAGAGGGACCCTGTGTATCTTATCGAAGTTTGCCCATTCTAAATCCCATGATAGCAAAATATTTCCGATGAAGGGAAGCGTCCTTAGAACAGTATGAAGATTTCACTTTTCTTCGGATTAAAGATTAGGCCAGAGATGGCATGAAATTTGTCAAGGCATTCTTTTGAGATCCGTGGACGGGTATCGGCTGGAGAAGAGGAGGAGGTCATCAAGAAAGGCAAGCATTACACCTGTTTTTGGCGCATTTTCAAAGAAATTTAAACCGATCATCCCGCCTTGCTCGACCCTCAATAATGCCATTGAGAACCTCCATAACAAGAACAAATAAATATGGAGAAAGCGATCCTCGGCGAAGACCTTTACCACCTTTGAAGAATCCAACCACTTCCCTATTTATGTTGAGTGAATACATCGGAGTGGTGATGCACCGGGCCGATCCAATTGACCATTTGTGGGGGAAACTTCATGAGGGTCAATATTGATAATGAAATCCCAATAGAATCGAAGTTATAAGCTTTCATAAGGTCAACCTTCATAGTACATCTAGAAGGATCCGATCCAAGATGGTACTTATGCAGAGCTCCCGGGCTAGAAGGATATTATCACTAATGTCGCCCCCCACAAACGCCGTTTGGCATCTGTTTACCCGGAAGGAAGAGTGGTCTTGATTCTGCTCGCAAGAATTTTGGATATGACTTTGTAAATAACATTGCAACAGAGATTGGGCTAAAAATCGATAACAATCGCGAGAGACCGAACCTTAGGGATAAGGCTAATCAAAGTGGTGTTCACTGTTTAAAACTTTCCATGATTGAAGAAATCATGGATTGCTTCAAAAATGATGACCAAAGATCTCCCCAGAGTCCTTAAAGAATTTGATGTAAAACCGTCGACCAGGAGCTTTGTCATCACCTATGGAGAAAATTGCTGAGCGACTTTCTCATCACTAACCGCCCTAACAAGAGGGCCAGAGTCCTGACAAGTGTTAAGAATATAAGGACGGAGCCGATTTGTCTCCGCCGTCCCATGGGATCGACTTGATCCTCAGAGCATTTTTGAAATGGCTTTCAATTAGGTGATTAAGCTCTCCGGTCCTTTAGTAGGGTTACTGCACTCATCAAGGAGGGAGATAATCCTATTCCGGTTAATGTTCCCATTTACAGAGCCTTCTCCAAATATCACCACGACCTGTGCTCAGCCAAATCAAATACATCGAAGTCTCGGCAAGAAAGCACCTATCCCTGCCTGACAACAAACCGAGATCTCCTCCCAACTCCGTGATTTTATGGCCCCGAACAGCATGCGCTAGCATCCTACAATAAAGAACTTAGTCACCGGTTTGCATTCTAGCTCAAGGCATATTCCACTCCCAACCCAGCAAACTAGGAGCCGGGCCACGCGAACCAACAACTGATGCTACATAGCAACTACACCAAACCAGATCTATAGGAACTCAAGCCGATCCGCACTTCATGAGGGGGTCGGGCGCATCCGACCGCATCGCAAAGTCGATTGTACTAGATTCTATGTAGATCAGCCTTGGTTGCCACTATCCCAAGATAGGATAAAGAAGAGAGAGCTGCAATTCGGGTAACATGGACAACATTCCTCACTCATGAACATTTAATGAGGCAACTCCAAATGAAAACCAATCACCAGATGGTCCATGCTAGGGCCCGGCAGCATCGGAAGCATGAGCAGCTCCACAGCTAAACAACTTTCTCGATAGGCTCTAACCCAGCCTCCAGAGACCCGTGCAAAACGGGTAGGCAACATTTTTGCGGCAAATCAACCGATCAGTTAGGATCGATCCATCCCGTTGGGCCGATGGTAGCAAGAGTCTCCTCAAATCAGCATATCGCCTAACTACATCCAAGGGTTGACTCCTGCACCGGTGAAAGCGCAGAGTTAATGGCTCCAACTTGGCAAGGTGCATTGCAGAGAGGGAGCCCAGCAAACGATCTTTCGACCAAGGCATAGGAGCCGATAAAGGCACATAACCCGGCATAAATGCAGCAAAACCAGCCAATCATCAAAGATGCACTGATAAAACGTCTGAAGGCTATAAGGGCCATCTAACTGTCAACGGTAGTGTTGCAAAACCCATCACTTCAGGTCACAAAGAAAAACACACAACCGCGAAGAACATCGTGGGAATTGCTTCCATAGCAGCATCAAGGGCATACTGTCTTCATTCCACAAAACCAGCCGAGGAAAGATTTCTCTCGGATTCCAAAGAAGACAAGCACAAGCACAGGCCAAAAGCTCAAATACCAAGCACCTTCATGGACAAAAAAACCACCAATCCAAGAAAGACCATAGTGTTGGAGCAAAACGCGCGCGGAAGACCGAGCGGACACAACGCTCGGACGGGAACAGAGAGCAAAGGCTCTCGGACGAACAAGAGAGGTAGAGAGAAAATACGAGAGGGAACACACGAGTTTAACGTGGAAAGAACCCTTCTATAAGTAAGGGAAAAACCACACAAGAATACACTATAAAGTGATTGTTTACAAGTGTTGGCTACACACGCTCAAATTAAAGAAAAACAATCTCAAGTGTACAACTTTCTCTCACTAAGTGTTTCTCTCACAAGTCTCACAAAGTGGTTGCTCACAAAGGCACACACCACAACTCACCAACCTCTCACACACACATTAAATGATCTCTACCCCTATATATACATGTAAATAAATATATATATATTCACCAGCCTACATGTTGCTCCATGTAGATCTCTTCCTCTAGATCTCCATGGAGAAAGGCCATCCGGACATCTAGTTGCTCAACCTCCTGTCCAACGCTGCTACCAGTCCGAGCACTACTCGGACCGAGGACATCTTCTCACAACGGGCTAAAATTTCATCAAAGTCAACACCTTTCGTTGACTAAATCTTGACCACAAGTCTTGCCTTGTGTCTTGGGGGCGCTGTCCTCGGTACGCCTTGACCAAGACCCATTTATTTTTCGTAGCCTTCTTCCCTAAGGCAATTCCCCTTAGCCTTCTTCTCATGAAGGAAGTCATTTCTTCTTTCCATGGCTTCAAACCATTTATCCTTCTCGGCGCCGCTCATGGCCTCTTCGTCCTCTGCCTCTCCAAAGATCAGAGGAGGACAAATTCCACCTGCTGGAGCGGACGGGCGGACGTCTCATTCTCGACGACTGCCTTACTTGGACTACCTCATCCCGCCGAGGTACCACATCTTTCAACCCGATCCCAGGCGCTGACTGATCCCGGCCGGATTACTCCTTGATCCGAGGACATTAGATACGGATGTGACAGCTTCAATCTCAACGGTGTCTGTCCGGGAGAGGTACTGAAAAAAGACTTCACATCTTTCCTAACGTCCTCTATGGTCTCGCCTCAACGAAGACCACGCCGCGAGGAACGAACCAGCCTCTTTGTTTTTGGGGTATAAAGTCCGTACCCAAATTCTTCCTCACCATAGCCTTAAAAAACATTGTAGTGTCTTTGGCTCCAGTTTGTCCTCTCATCTTTCGAACATGGACAAAGGCCTTGGCAGCAAAACCGCGATGATGACTCGATGATGGTTCTTTTCTGGCCCAAATCAGCTGAACTTCCCGTGCGCAGAGGCTTGCAAGCGAGCGGTTAATATGGGGCGGCCGTCCTCAAGGCCTCGCCCAAAGATCCTCGCACCTTGCCTCGGGACAAAGATGCACCTAACCCTTTCCATGAGGGTGCGGTTCATCCTCTCGGCCACCCGCTCAACCGTGGTGTCTGAGTCCTCGGTGTTTGATGCCAGAGCTGCTCAGTAAGCATCAAACCGTCCGATGTAATTTCGCCACCGTTGTCACTCCTTATTGCCTTAAGTCTCCTCCCGCCTCCCGCTCAACAAGGGCGTGGAATCAAGAAAAGTTTCCGCGACACGGTCATTGGTCTTCAGTGGAAACACCCCATAACTTCCTTGAGCAATCGTCTATGAAGGTCACAAAGCACTGTGAACCTCCAAAAGACTTCTCCGGGAGAGGGCCACACGTCCGTGTGTACAAGCTCCAAGATCTCGGACTTCTTGGAAGTTACGCTCCGAGAAGGAGACTCTTCTTTGCTTCCCCCCGCCATGCGTGAGGACACGTCCCGGCATGTCTCCATCCACATCGTGATGAGACCTTCTTGGCAAGTGACCCATGCCACGCTCACCATGTGTCCGAGCCTCTTGGCGAGAGATCCGAGGACTCCCACACTCCTCGTGGCATTCACCTCGGCTACTTCACTGGCTTTTTATAAAGGCCGATGCCTTAGTTCCCGGGCAATGACCATGGAGCCCTTGGTCATTTTGATACCGTCACGACGTAAGACGCCGCAGTAGCCTTCATCATCCGCCCTAACCGAGATGATGTTCATCCCGATGTCGTGGACGTCGACGTCCTTGAAAGTCAGTGGCTCAAGACTCATCACCAACGTGATATCTCCTCGTCCGATGAACTCGGACGCTACGCTATTGCCCATTCTCGCACTCCCTGGGCACAAGGAGCATAAGTGAGAAATGAGCTCTCCGGAGGTAATATGGATCAAGCGCCAGAGTCCACCGCCCAATCCGAGAATTGCTCGCCCACAGCCATCAAGGTCTTGACTCATAGGTTAGCCCTCTTCTTGCTTCCCAAACGTTCTCACGCCCATTTGTAGCAGAACTTTTGATGTGGCCCTTCTTGCCACAATGATGGCACTCCATATCTTGGTGTACCGAACGTGACTTACTCCGCCCTTTGTCTTCGACTTTGGCCACGTCCTCGGCTTCTTCCCCTCGACTGTGGGCGAGGACCTCGGCTGCCGAGAGGCAGGCATTACCCTCGGTGAAAGCCGTCGTACTTCCTCGTTGACAAGACTCCCTTCACCATCTCCCGTGTCACCACACCTTTGTTCGGAGCCTGTGTTGGCGATCATGACCCTCATGGTTTCCCATGAGTCCGGGAGGGTTGCCAGAGCCAAAGTCCTAGCACTTCGCCACGAACTTAATGCCCATACCGTTGAGCCATTCCACGCATCCTCAAACTCGTTTAAGGTTTCGGCAATGTAAGATCCATCCTTGTACCAGATATGGACCAACCTCATCAAATGGTAAATTTTATTGTTACGTATTTGGAGGCAAAGAGCTTTTCCACTTTTCTCCCAAAGGGCTTTGGCATTTGTCTCCTACGAACATGGTTTGTACGTTCTCGCCCACAAACCGCCCGATGAACCCGCACACCTGTTTGTGCTCCAACGCCTGCCTCGGCCGTCCGGTGGTCGACGGTATTTTTGAGGAGAAGACTGGATCGTGCGTAGACTTGACGAAAAGCAAGTCGTACATTTTGCTCTACCGGATGTCAAGTTTGAACTGCCTGCATAAACCATCTTGCTGCCAACTCCATTTCGATAACAAGCAAAGATCACCGTAAACAACCTTGTCTCTGATACCACTTGTTGGAGCAAAACGCGGGGAAGACCGAGCGGACACAACGCTGATGCGGAACAGAGCAAAGGCTCTCGGACGGACAAGAGAGGTAGAGAGAAAATATGAGAGGGAACACACGAGTTTAACGTGGAAAGAACCTTCTATAAGCAAGGAAAAACCACACAAGAATACACTATAAAGTGATTGTTTTCATAAGTGTTGGCTACACACGCTCAAATTAAAGAAAACAATCTCAAGTGTACAACTTTCTCTCACTAAGTGTTTCTCTCACAAGTCTCACAAAGTGGTTGCTCACAAAGGCACACACCACAACTCACCAACCTCTCACACACACATTAAATGATCTCTACCCCTATATATACATGTAAACAAATATATATATATTCACCAGCCTAGGAGGCTACCCAGCCACCCTAGCGCCTAGGGTGGCAGGGCATGTTGCCTGCCAGGCCGCCTGCCACCTGGCAGGCCTGCAACGCCTTGGAAGTTGTGGCCGCCACCAACTTCCAATCAGGCTGCATCAGTAGCCTGTCCGCATTTATTGCTGCCGTAGATCATTAATGAGAGAGTAAGTCAACGCACACGTGGAAGAGTCCTCGTCCAAGTCCTCTCGGTCATGACGCCTCAAACAAAGTCCTCGTCCATTCTCCAATGGAGTCCGCGGACATAAGCCACTCGGGAGTGACCTCAACACATAGCCACTCAAAAAAACTGACAGCATACATATAAGTATCCATCCTGCAACACAGAGCTATTTACAGCTATAACAAACCAATCAAACCCCTCAGCAAGGCCTAGGAGCCCGGGATGACTTGGGTTTTTTGGATTTTTTTTTCCGAGATTTTGAGGGCTTCCAAGACTCGCAATCCAACGCTATTGCCTCGTTGACAATTAAGAATTTTTCTTTGGAGTAGTTAATAGCCTTGCCAACACACACCTCAGCAGAGGATACAATTTGGTTGACAGGGCCATCACCCACTTGCTTTAAGGAAGTCAGCCCATACTTTGATACCAATTGAGAAATATGGCTAGGCGTAGCCATATTGGATTTTTTTCTTTGTTTGCTTTGAATGGCCATTTTCTGTTGGTTTCATTCATTGTATCTAGGTGCTCGGGGCATGCCTTAGCAATTATGATTTACCCCCAAGTCGGAAAAACACTTGGTGATAAATCATTACTTGTAAAATTTTTTCCTCACATTAATCCAAATCACTTACTTATCAAAAAAAAAAAAAGGCTAGGCGTAGCCTCATTATCAGAGTCAGATTCAGGGGCCAAGCCAGTGACCAGAGCATCAGGAGGGTCTAATGGTGGGGAGTCATAGCCTTCCACTTCAGTAGGTCGTAATATGTGATCCCTCAACAACTGGGCCTCATGTCTGTGGGGGCCTGAGCAATTCTGCTCGGGGAAGTCGAGATTGATGGGCTGAGTTAGTTGAACTAACTGCAACCAAGGCCGGAGGATAATTTCCAAGGGCAGCATACTGATCTTCCTCAGAGATAGGAATGGGGAGGACATCACAGCTCTGTAAATTAGAATGATTGAGTCCGCTACTTACAACATCAACAAAGGATAAAGGAGGCCTCTTGACCGCTTGCTCCTCCAGTTCAATCGCAGGGACAGAATGGGAGAACAACTTATTCCCAGTTGATGAGCAAGTGCCTAGGACTTTTGCAATCAATGTCGCCTCACAGGGAGGAGAGTGAGAGATCAACTCAATCATGGGAGAGAGGCATTCAGTCTCTTTTTTCAACTTAGATGCATTTATATTGCTCTCGAGATAGAGCTCATTGAGGGCTCCAGAGCCTAGGAGAACACGAGGGAGATAGGGGATCAATGACCCCGGGATTCCAAATCGGCAGTAGATGTTCATTGAGCTTGGCCTGCCGACTTCCTTTGGTCAGAAGGGATAGATTTGGAGGAGTCAGGAAGCACACTGAAACTCTTAGATCAACATTTAGCTTCATCATGGCCAAGAAGATGGCAGCGACCACAGCGAGCCGACTTCCAAGAATATTCCACCATTACCTTCAGAATGGATTTGGAGCCAGGATCTGGGTTGATGGCGATGCAATTGGGGAAGGGGCCATCAACACCAACTTCCATGCAAATCCTTGTGTAAGAGACATTTTCCATTCGAGCGGTTCTGGGGTCGAGTTGCAGGGGGACTCCAATGGCACTTGCAATCCAACTAAGCCCAGCCTGAGTCCAGAACTGAATCGGGATATTAGGCAGTTTAATCCAGATGGGAAATTGTTTATGCTCATCCTTCGTCAACGCCATACCTGGAGCCCATCGTTTGAGGAAGATAGCCTTCCTAGAGAACATCCAAGGGCCAGCACGAAGGCATTTGACCATCAGATTTAAGGATGAGAACCGAAAGAAAAAGAAACCGGCATCGTTCCTAGCAATGTGCTTGATTCCGAATCGAGCCCATAATTTCCTGGCTATGGCTTTGACAGCAAGGAAATGGGGGTGGGTGTCTAGAAAGTGACCCACCAAAGTAAATCCCCAGAGAGCAAGGCCTTGGTCGACAACATCAGGGGGGAAATGGTTTCCGAATCACCATTGGGATCCAGAGGGGGGTATAGAGTCAGTTCAGTTACCTGCTCGACTGAAACCTGGGACAACCCTGTTCCAAGGAAGAGGGGTAACAGCACCACTCTCGCTATTGATACGATGCTCCTTCGGCATCGAAGCATCCAAGACGGAAATGTTAGGGGCAGAACGATGAAAATCGTCGCTCTTCTCCAGCGGCGGGAAAGGGAGAGAAGGCTGCCTGTTGGAATTTGAAACGGAGATCGACGGAGATGGAGGAGATGGGGATACCGAGGAAGCCGAGTGCTGGCCAGACCCTATCGGGGCCGCCAGGAGATCGGCCATGGCCTGCGGCGACCAGAGAAAGCAAAACCAAACGCCGCACGATTTTGAAATTCTAGAGAGAAGAGAAGTTTCTCTCTCTAGGCGGGCACTCCCTACCTCAAAATCCAGCGATTCCAATTCCCAACCCATCCAATAGGAAGGAACACACTTGCTGAGGCACATCAAAGCCAGCCGCACCGGACAAATGACTCGCGCCCGCATCTATAAAACAAAGGTGAGAGCCAACATTGAGACCAAAGGAGGCAGCTACGTAGAAATTCAATGAACTACACTCAAAGCCATCTTACAATAGCAGCCCACAGAGATGCAAACTGGCATTGCACCACGTATTGGAAACTAACAAGAAAATCTTGCAACCAAATAGGTTCACGGCCAGCTCTTCAGCCTTTAGCCAAATATTCCCAATCCCGAGCTACACGGGTTCCCCAACCCAACCCGTCCAACAGGGAGGAACACACAGCTAGAGGATCATCATGAGCATCGCCACTGACATTCGACCGCATCGGATCCATCGAGCAACACAAGAGCCGACAATAACTTCGACAAAGAACTCGAATCCGAAAACCGCAGACTGTATTTTTCCACCAAGGAAAGGCTCCATCTGCAACACACCGGGAGGGCAAAACTATCCAAAACCCGCCAACAACCAAAGCCGAAGGTTGCATTGGGAAACCTGAGACAGGGACTCTCAGCCCCCGCTGTCAGCGCATGGAAACCCAACCAAAATCGGAGGCGAGAGGCCTGAAATAAATCCCAGAGAGTAGCTAGACCCATCCTCCCAAACTGATACAATGAAAAGGAAATGTCCTTAATGGACAAAGGAGGGAGAACTCTTTTTTTTTTTTTTTTTGGTAAGTAAGTGATTTGGATTAATGGGAGAAAAGAATTACAAATAGGATTTATCACCAAGTGTTATTCCGACTTGGGGATAAACCTAAAAAGCTAGGGCATGGCCGAGTATTTTGATACAATAGATGAAACCTACTAAAAGACAAAAATGCAGGAATTCATACAATACTAGGAAACCACACAATATGGATCCTAAACAAGGAGCATGCCAATCCATGGGAAAAAAAAAATTTAATGACAAGGAACAAAATGTAGCCAGCATTTATTAGCCACGATTTTAGCAATATCACCAAACAACAACATCTAACAAACTCAAGAAGAGCTTCAATTCAAACCGGAGCAACTTCACCGAGTCCCCATCGAAAAGAGTCAGATACACATCAGCTTTGAAAGGCAACCGACCAAAGAAAATGAATTCCAATAGCAGCAACATCTTTGACTAACTAACATAGCAAAAAATCTCAAAAAAAGCCTTAAATCCAAGGCTCCACCCTTATAAAGCATCAAACCAATGCTGAAATCATCCCGGCAATCGCAACAGCCCTCAACCCCGCAAAGATCTTCCCGGTCGCAGCCTTCACCCTACACCATCGAGGCACGGAGCATCGAACCCACAAAGAAGCCGACAGCAAAGAAGACAGGGCAGTTCCGGATCACTTGCAGCACCCCGAATCAAAAAACAAGTCATCGGCCTTAAGCAAAACTCGACCAAGAACATGAAAGGCCGACAGCCTACCAATTCCCTTTCATTTCGGGACAAAAGATAATCTGTAATCTCAAGCAGAAGATGCAACAAACCACACTCCAATAGCTTGCAACAAAAAACCGGCACCAACGAGCATCAAGCGAGCATAAAGAGGCAACAAAAGATATCATATATACCATGCCACGAACCTCCAGATCCACCAAACGCCATCAGTGCCAAGGGCAGTGAACCAACCATCACCGTGAGGCAATTTCAGCTACTCCAATCATTGCAAAGATGCCATACATTAGATGAAGTTGCAGCAAGGCAACGACATCAACACACTCGGCTGAATTAGCCGGACAAGTAGTTCTATGGATCGCAACACCGTGGCACTCTCAACAAGAAGGAAGATAGCAACCAAACGGTACCTCATTCAGCTACTCGTTCCTCAAATGAAACGTCCCAATCCGAGAAAACTCATGGGCTCCCAAACCCCATCACAAATGGGCACACAACCGAGGACAGAGCAACTCCCAGAGGACAATCGGCTCCTTCAATTCCTTCGAAATGAGACAAAGAACCCATTGAAAATAATCCGATGCGGAGCGGCGAGAAGAATAATCGCACCCGAAGGGAGACAATCATCCGATCGATCTTCGGCCAAATCTTCAAGATCCCGCCATTCAGCTCGAATCCGTGAGCAAGACAAAGATCCCAAACCGACCACCAGAGCAAAACTCGGGAGGAAAGACATCGTGAGCGGTAGCGAAGACAATCAGAGCGCCCCGAAACTTTCGAATCTCACAAGCCAACCAAACCGGTGGGGCCAGCCAGAGCCCGGCCAGAGCGACACCAACCAGCCCCGAGAGACGCAAAGCCCTAGGGCAAAACAGCGAAGAGAAGAGGGCCTCGCGACGGATAAAAGGAAGAGGAGGAGAGACGGGAGATCGCCGTGCTAAGCACCGGAGACCGGCCGAGGCCGGCTCCGGCGCCGCCTGGCCAGGTGAGAGGCGTCGCTGAAGGCGCGACCAATATCGAGTTCAAATTTTGAACGCGAGGGACGAAGACGAAGAGAGAAGCGGGAGCTTCTCTCTCATCACATCGGTCAATGAAAGGAGGGGGGAGGAGGGAGAACTCAGTTCAAGTGCTCAGCCATAAGGCGGGAACCAAGGAAATAAAAGTCGATCCAGTGAGAGCTTCGAGGTCCCTACTTCGAGGTCCCTGCTGTGAGAAGTTGTCTAGCTGAAGTGGCAGAATGCCTTTGGCGACACTGATTCTTTGGTCCCTACTGGTGCTGGAATGCTGATACACATGAAGGTGGTGGATTTGCTGCCTGAAATGATGCTGTTATGCTGGATGCTGGCATTCATTCCTTTTTCTTAGCTTCATTGCTGTGGGATGTCATGGGTGAACAGACCTTCATTCTGCTGGGCTCATTTCCCCTTTTGCGGGTGCAGTATGCAAGGCTCTGGTTGCTGATATCTGGAGTTCTCATTAGTTCTCTTTCTAGCGAAAATTGCTTCTTTTGACTTTTTCTTGTTGATGGGCCAGGATACATATGGCCGTTTTAGATGATGCTCATCTTGTTTTCGTATTTCACTTCCCTACATTTGGTTCATGTCATGTTCATGGTGATGCTCAGGGTATGCCCTAGCTCGTTGTTCTAATTCAAAGTTGGCAAAACACTTGGAATTAGAACATCGTTTTTTTATAATTTTTATTTATTTTAATTCAATTTACTTACTTACCAAAAAAAAAACAAAGCTTCGAGGTCTCAGCGGATAACACAGTGGAGGGACCGGGAGGAGCAACCAGGGGAGGAACCGGGCGAAGCATCCAGGAGACCGATCGAGGCCGGCTCCAGCACCATCCAGCCAGAAGAGGTAGAACCCTAGGCGCCGCTACCTGCTAGATAGATAGAGAGTCAATTGTTGTTCGGATGCAAAACGGAAGAAGAAGAAGCCATCTTCATTCGCAACAACATGATTGATCCCAAATCTCGCCCAAATTTTGCGGGCAATGGTGTTAACCGCCAAAAAGTGTAAAAGAGTTTCGGAGAAGAAACCCAAGAGCATTGCGCCCCAAACTTCCCGACTCTACTTGATGACATCGGCAGGAGGAGAAATGGAGATGATATTCCCATCGGAAGAAAGAGGGGGATAAAATTTTCAAGAAGGACATGGCAAGCTCACTTTCCTGGACGATATCAACCCAGGAGGACAGGGGCTTTACATGGGCCGCATCTGATATGAAATGTGTAGAGATTGGCACATTACCAGTGTCGGCAACGATTTTGCTCTTGGCTCCAGCGCATCCAAAATGCACCTCGTCTTGACTCTGTCCTGCAATCTCTTCTTGCCGCTTTCCCTGGCTCTAGCGTCGCCGCTGCCGCCACGGCCGGCCTTTCGGGGGTCCCTTCTGGCCCGCTCTCGGACCTCATCTCCCATGGTCTTCCTTCTCCTTCGACTTCCTTATAGCAATCGAAGCGAAAGGTTGACGCGAATGATTTCCCGCAGCTGAGGCGGTCGGTCGTCTCCCTATCACCGGCGCCCGATGCCCCTTTTTTGTCTTCTTTGAAATCCAATGGTCTCCAAAACGACCATGTGAACGAAGATTCTGCTCCTCCTTCTTGGGCGGATGTCATCCAGAAGAACTCTGCCGGTACGTTTTCAAAAATTCCCAAACCTAATTCTTGGTCTCGTTCTTCCCAGAGCAGGAGTTTATGCTCCTTAGACACTCTAAAATACTTCCCTTCCCCTTCTCCCGAAGGTGTTGATCCCCCCTCTTCTCCTCCGGAGGAAGTCACTCAACAGTGCCGGGAGTTTTGGGGCTCCACTCTGGTTGGGTTTTTCTTCGAAAAGCCTCTTCACTTCCTGGTTGTAAGCTCCATTGCTAGAAGCATCTGGGCAAAATATGGGATTAATCATGTTGCTACTAATGGCAAGGGCTTCTTCTTCTTCAGTTTCAATTCTGATGATCAACTGTCTGCTTGCTTGGCACACGGTCCTTGGATTTTCCGAAAAAAAATCCTTATTTCTTAAGCATTGGACTCTCGGCATGGTTTTGAATCAGGAGTCCCATAAGACCGTTCCTGTCTGGATTAGCCTGCTAAATGTTCCATTTGAATATTGGACGCCGCTTGGTTTAAGCTAGATTGCGAGTCGAGTGGGGCGTCCTCTCAGTCTTGATCCACGAACTGCTAGGATGGATTATATGCATGCAGCAAGAATTTGCGTGGAGGTGGGTAGGGATGTCATACTCCCTGATAAAATTCGGGTATCTGTTGGAGCCGAGATGTCTCCATCGACAGCTGAGGTGGAGGTAATCTATCATTGGAAGCCTAATGGTTGCTTGATTGATTACAATTCCAAACAGAGCTGCTCTGTGTTGGTGCTGAGGATCCGAAGCCGAAGCAGAACATTTCTTCTCTGCCACTGGATTCTGGTGGCACTGTGGTTGGCTATGGTCTTCTTTTTTTTTTTTTTTTGGTAAGCAAGGCTATGGATCTTCCCCTTCGTGTCCTATGGCTTCTGTCCAACTTGAGATTGACTTGAAGCTGAGGCTCGACTCTGACCCTATTTCAGGGCCTAATCCTGGTTACAGTGGAGATGGAAAGTGGCCGTGCTGAGCTTTCAGTCCCTGCTCCTGAATATTCTGAGGGCATGGAAGAGCTCTCACCCCTACTGGCATTGTCTGGAAGGGCTGAGGGGTTTGAGGCTGGCTCATCTTTGTTGAAGATGGATTGCTGCGTAGTTGGGAGCAGTTTGGCCGATTCTGAATTGGGTGCTGGCCCCCATGTTGCTGACACTTCTGGTGCCCCTGGCATCTCTAATGTAGATACGATGGGTCCCGACGAAGCTGGTTGTGTGTCTGGGGATTTACCCAGTGTAAAGGATGAGGAGAAAACCTTATCAGAATCCAAATTGCAGACTCCAGTGCCTGTCCCTACTGAGAACTATGCGATGGATTATGTAGTGAAGCCCTGTTGTGACCCCCTCTCTGCTGCTGACGCTCGCCCAGTGGTGGCAGCAGCTGCTTTGGTGTTGTCCCCTGTTTCCTCACCTGTTCATTTTGCTCCTGGTCCGTCCGCTGAGATTGATCCGGATTTTACTCCTGATTCTATCTCTCGGATTGCTTGGACATATTGCTTGAATCATTTTGATCCAGGTGGACGTATCACTCCTAGCTCATGTGAACCTTTGGAAGTCAATCTTCCAGTTGTGTCATCCGCCGGGGATGTGGCTGCTGGGCTGGGACCCCTGAAGAAGCCGGGCACCTCATTTTTGCCCTCCCTTTGGGAAATGGGGGAGTTGCAACATAAAGAATGGAAGAGGGCTAAGGCTCGTAGACGCAGATTATCCCAAAGGGCTAGTATTGCTTGTGCTCGCCACTTGCCTGGTGATTGTGTTGGAGGTGCTGTAGGCCGCTAAATGTTATACTGCACTCACTCTGTTTTTTGTTGCTGGGACCTTCTTCCTCTGGGTCCTCTGTATTTGCCGGCTATAGGGCTGCTAAATGCTGTCTTCAGCCTGAGGCAGTTTATTGCGCTGGGATTGGGATTGGTGGCATCTTGCTACTTGTTCGGTTGTAGCGCAGAAGTGTGCTGATGGTCCTGTGCTGTAGATTACAGAACTTGAGGCTATTTGTTAGTGCCGTTTTGCATTGTTGTGTAATCGGCTATGCAGTTCTTAATGGATGATGCACTCTGTGTGCTTTGAGTGGCACTGATGGTTGTTGGCTATGCCTGTTGTTGACGCCAGCAGATGCAGATGGACCTATTATGATGGAGTTGGCGGTCCTGTGTTGTCTTCCCGTCGGAGCCCTCTTTGATGGGTTGTAATTCGTTTCAATTCCATCTTGTTGGTGTGGGCTATAAAATCTGTATGGGAGGACTGCCCTGGTGTTCCTTTCCATGCTGTCGAAGCTGGTGCTGTTCCTGCCTCTGTCATTGCAATGATTTGTTGCAGATCTCGGGTGATGGGCTGCTTCTGACTGAACCGTCCGTGATGCATACCAATTACTTACCAAAAAAAAAAAAAAGATGCATACCGATCGACTATCTGCTGCTGGAGCCTTGTTGGAGCAGATTTAGTGTAGATGGTTGCTGGCTCTGGTTTATGCAGGGAGTGATGCCGATGTTATTTTGGTTGCTGTTGGGTCATGGCTACTAAATTCTTTTTTTTTGGTAAGTAAGTATGTATTTTGGATTAAAGGGAGAAAAGTTTACAAAAAATTATGTTATAACTCCAAATTTTATGACTTGGAGTTAGAACATAAAAAGCTGGGGCATACGCCGAGCAGTTGGTACAACAAATAGATCCTCAAAAGACCTAAGGGGATCTATCTAGCAGAAGAAAGAAAGATAACACTGTCGTTATACAATATCAAAAGCAAAAAGTTACACCCGAGAGGACCGGATCATCCACCCGATCACCTCGCAGCAACAAACAATGAGGAAACCGGATCTACCGGCAACCCATAGCATCTAGATTCCAGCAGCAAGGATAACAATGCATCAGCAAGGCAATAGCTACATATTATTATCACAAAGACACACAGCGGATATCATGACATCACACACGTGAGGCAAGAGCATGCATCAGCATTAAATCCAGCAGCAACCTTCAACGACACAAACTGAGGATCAAGGGCATTTAGAAATTTCAGCACTTAATGAAGCCCTTTGTCAAGGCACCGAAGTGCACCCTCTGAATAAAGAGTAACCCAAGGCAGCATGCATCTCAGCCACGAAGGAGTTTCCCAAGGGCAAAGAATCAGAAGCATGCCCGAGATAGCAAAACCACCCAAAGATCAAATACAACATCAAATATGGCGGCGATCAGACAAGAGGGGACAACCCAATCCAAAGATTCGCATCAAACCGAGCATCTTCCAACGCCACCAGATCTTCAACGAATCCGCAGCCGAAAGGCACACCAGCGGGACATCATGCAAGAAAGACAGCTCGAGGTTCCAAACATACGTGCCCAACGGAAGCAAAAAACCACTACCAAGAGCCGAAATCATAAGCGCGAAGAAACGATGATGTATGCGGCACTTAACTTCACATATATCAGCCAAACCAAACTGCAGCCGTTTCATCAATCGCATCCCCGACAGCCAGATCCAAGCGATAATGCACGTCTTAATCCAGCAAGATTAAGAACTACCATCATTTTCCGTGAGCATCCAGCCATGAAAACCTCCACCCAAAGAAACTCCAAAGAGCAACCGGACAGCATAACTCGAGAACAACCCTACAACCCCGGTCCAAAATTAAATCTAGTGAAACCACGATCCATCCAAACCAGAAGACCGAGCACAACCCCAATTCCTTCCAGCGTTAAATTTAGAAACCAATCACAAAGAAGTTTCAAGAAACACCGGAGTCTCCACTGCTCCGAGGGCTCATGGGGGAACTCACAACAACACCCAAATAAATGGACCATTAGAGCTGGGGCCCCGGCTGGGCCACAAAAGACAACAGCACCATCAAGCAACAACCAGGCGGACATCCTTCCGCACTTAAGCAACTACCACCACCAGAGGCTACATCGATTAGAAAACCCGGGGCATGCACATGCCCATTTACATGAACATCCAATCAAGATATCGGTTGGAACCCGGGACTTCCATTGGCAGCCTGGTTTTAACACAACAAGACAACATGAATGCAACACCCAATACTCAACATCATACCCCTCTCCATACCAAAGGTATCAATCCACCCAAGCAACACCAGCTCATACCCCATTCGGAATCAAGAAAACATTTCATCCACAATATGGATCAGCACCACTTCAATGAAATAGGTATCAAATCCCTGGATACTACTACAACACAAGCACCAGCAATAACACAGTCCCACCGGATCCAAGAGGGAACCGAAATCTTTTACCCCGATCCACATTTCATCCTGGCTGTTTTGTCTCTATTGGACTGTGCTGCTCCTGCTAATGAATTATGCATCCTCATTTTGGTTCTGCCTTACGGGGGGTGTGAAGATGCCCCTGCCTTTGGTTCTGATTGGTGCTCCTAGTGCTGATCTTTATTTCATATTTTTATGAAGAAAAATTCATATTTTGTCTTTTATGTAGAACGTTGTCCTCCTAGAGGCTTTTTTTTTAATATACCATTTGCTCGGGGTATGCCCTAACACTTATGTTTTAAATCCAAGTCAAATACTTGGAGATAAAACATTAATTTTGTAATTTTTTCTCCTATTAATCCAAAATACTTACTTACCAAAAAAAGGAGATGGCAATATGTGGGGGTTGCAAAGCTCCGAGGGCTTCAGGCACTCTAAGAAAGCGGTATCGGGCCAAGGGGACGGGGACAAGGCGCTCCTGTGTAGAGGAGGGAAGGAGGGAGAGAGAAGAGCGGCTACAGACGAATCCGATGACAGTGAAGAATGGATGGGGGACAGAGAAGGAGAGTAGGCCTTGGGAAGGATCAACGACGCCAGCTGGGAGCCGGCCATGCCGGCGCTGGAGACAGCCAGGGATAGCCGAGAGCCACTGATTAGATTTCAATTTTGAAATTTGAAAGTAGAGAGAAGGGAGAGCTTCTCTCACTAGGCTCAATAGCCAATAAGCTAACAACCTAGCTGAGGAAAAGAAACTTACAAGGATTCCTCTAATAATGGCGAGTAAAGTAGGAAGTGCTTAGCTTTAGAATTGGGCAGCTCTGTCATCAAAATTTTATTCTTGAGGAGAGTCCTCCATGATGGATCAGGCCCAAGTCCCTCAGAAAGGGGCTCTAGAGAGGGTGAGAGCCCCATCGTGCCCGGACCCTATTGAACCACAAGGTGCTATCAGCGAGTCGGGTTGTTTGGGAATGTAGTCCCAAGAGGGCAGTAAATTCCGTTAAAGGCTAAATAATGCCGAGAGATCGACAGCGAACAAGCATTGCGAGGGAAAGGTGAAAAGGACTTAGAAAAGAGAGTCGATGAGTGTTTGAAATTGTCGGGTGGGAAGCGAATGGAGGCCAGTTATGTGCCCTTGCCGGATGTAGAACGATCACAAACCTGGGAGCATCATCTCAGTGATCGTGGAAGGCAGCGAGTCAGTCACAACATTCTTGGCACCTCTGGCCTCTCTCTAAGCCCTAAATTTCAAATTTGCTTCTGCGTTCCCTCGCAGGAGGTTTTGGACGCCGTCTCTCTGACGGCGCCGGCATGGATTGCTCTTCAAGGTAGGTGATTAGCCCTTCCCGACCCCAAGGCCCCCCACCGTTCCATGATTCCTCCCACCCAGCCCTACGTTCGGACCCTTTTACTTCCCCTGCCATCCATCCCTTTCCTCCGTTATAGAAAGCTCCGCTGTCTCCGTCCCCGGGCCTAGACGCCATTTTCTTGGCTTCTATGAAATTGGATTGCTGTCCACCTGAGTCGGGCGATGGCATTTCCGTTCGGAGTAAGGAGGCGGCGCCTCTTGAGTATCCTGGTTCTGAGCCTAGGTCCGCAGAGCTCGAGCCTGAGTCGGTTGAAATTCAGATGAACCCATGCCCTTTGATAGGTACCTCTCCGAAGCTCCACACTCCATGTATTGGGTCCAACACTTTTTTTTTTTGGTAAGTAAGTATTTTGGATTAACGGGAGAAAAAATTATAAAAGCTATGCTTTATCTCCAAATATTTTGACTTGGAAATAAAACATAAAATGTTAGGGCATTCCCCGAGCAACCGGTACATCAGATAATACCAAAAAAGCCTCTAAGAGGACACCGCCAATGTAAAAACAAAATATGTAATATGAATTTACATATAAAATCAATGCATACTAAATCATCAAAAGCGACACAAAAGAAGACACCAAATCATCCACCGTGCAGCATCAAGATCGTTCTCGCCACCAACAACTCCCCGCCTGTAACACCGACGGTGCAACCGGCCCAGTTTCAGCATAGGACCGACTTGCAACATCCTAACAAGGACCAGATTGGTCTCCCAAACAAGCACAACTTGGTCTCAAAACCCGACAAAGGTATCAAATCGGGAAAAGAACCGCAGCCTAGGCAAGAAGATAGTAGCAACTGAAGGCTCAAGGGAAGTAGCCCAATTGAGTGAGCAAAGAGTTAACAACCCCACACCAAGTTCACACCGCACCAGCTAAATCTTGACTGGCAAAGTTCTAATGAGCAACAGAATCGCACGAACCGGCAAAGCAGCTTAGTTTAGCAACATTAGGAGGCAAAGAGAGTAAACCAGCGAAAATTGGCAACGTGCCACATCGATCGCCCACCACCACACAAGCCCGCAGACAAAAGTGCTCATCAAACGTCATGGACCAACAAAACGTTGCCCGTAACTAAAACCACCCAAAGACAAAGACAACAACCGGGCCAAGCGGAGTTCGGCCTGGTGGTTAGTAACGCTTACGCCTTCCCTCTCCACCCGGGTTCGACCTCCGCGAAGCACCCGTGGTACCGAGCCTCCTAAAAAATCCTTCGGGATTTATGGGGCCGCCGGCTATGGGGCCACCACGTTAAAAAGCTTACCTTACTACGTTTTTTGCCGACGCCGGAGTCAGGAGGGTTAAACGCACGGATGTGCGCCTCACCCACTGGGTCCGATTCTCATGAAGCATCATGGTACTGTGCCTCCCAAAAATCCCGCAAGGGATTTTACATTATGGGGCCACGAGTGCGGGGCCGCCACTATAAAAAGCTTACCCTTAACACAAAAACTGAGACCAGAGAGAATCTCTCTCTTTTCTCTCTACGAATTCAAATTTGAATTCGTTTCACGACGCTCCTCCAGGGTCTTCGGCGCCGGCGCACGTCATCGCCATGGCCGCCTCCCTGCCCTCTTCCGGTCTCTACCTCCCCCATCCGTCCCCACTCTCCTCTTCCTCTCCACCGAACACCGTCAATCCTCCGTCAATCCTCCCCCTTGAACCCTCCCGTCCCGAACGGCCAATCTCTCGCTGGTGATACCTAAAGACTTTGTCGACGCCTCCGTGGTCCCGCTTGTACTTCGGTGGGCCGACGTCGTCCGTAAGGATAGCCTCGGAGGCTCGTAGTGAGCTGGGAAGTTCTTCCCCCGTAGCCGATGATGCTGATTCGTCCATCATGTCCCCCTGCCTCGAGGTCATCAACCAAGGCCACTCATTTTGGGGTTTCACTGTTTGCTACTGGGGACACCCTCCCCACTATTTGGCGGTCAAAGCCATTGCCAACAAAATTTGGGCTCGTTTTGGTCTCACACACATACCGGGAACGAAGCCGATATTTCTTCTTCCGCTTCTCTTCATTGAGATGCTGAGAAATGTCTAAAAGCTAGTCCTTGGCTCATGGCTGGGAAACCACTTTTCCTTAAACGATGGTTGCCAGTATGATTCTCGAACAAGGAAGATCATAAGCGTTTTCCAATTAGGATCAAAATCTTCTGAACCTCGATTGAGTACTAAACCCATGCCGGCCTCAAACGGGTGGCAAGTGTGTGGGTATTCCTCTCCACCTCGACCCTGACGCACACGTGTATGGAGAACATCTCTTTCGCTAGAATCAGGTGGAAGTGGGTATCGAGGGCCCTTTCCCAAAAATATCACCATTAAGGCGAACCATGATTCGGCTCCCATTTTGGTGAAGGTAGAGTATAGTTGGCGACCCATCGATGTAGTCGCCGCTTTTTTTTTTTTTTGGTAAGTAAGTTATTTGGATTATAGGGAGAAAAAATATACAAGTAATGATTTATCACTCCGGTGTTTTTCCGACTAGGGATAAGCCATAACGCTAGGGGTATGCCCCAGCACTCGATACAACGAGAATACCAAAAAAGACAAAATGCCGATATTCGTGCAAAGACAAATACACCGCTCTAACTTCAATAAAGCAATTCCAAAACAACAAAACAAGCCAATTTAAGGCAATACACTTAAATCCAGCTCCACATCTTCAAAGAAAGAAGCAAGATGAAACCAAGAACTATCACTCAAAGCCAACTGCATCAGCACCAGAAAGGGGCATAACAGAGCAACCCGGTCCACTTCTTGCAACCGGGCTGAGACCAAGCCGGCCGGGCCAGAGATGCATCAAAAAAATTCAAACCGAACAATTGGAGCAAAAACGGATTGCGAATAATCAAAACCATTCCTATAGCTGACCTTGCAAAACAGCTTACAAACGAAAATGAAACCGCGATGATTCCATTCCGAAAAAACCGTGAAAATATAGAGCTGAACCTCGAAAACTCATTCCACGCCGGGTCGTGATTCCATTCCGCACCAAACCAGAACAAAAGAGTGAAGAACCGATCAGTGCCACTTCAAACCATCCCGGAGCAAAGAGGGGGCGTAAACCGGATTGCACACTTCTCTCGCCAAAGACAAGCCATTACGGCGAAAGAACTTGTACAGCCCAGTTTGCACATCCGAGCTCAACGGGACATCGGCGCAGACACAAAGAAGGCATGCCCATCATCAAGATAGAATTTCAAACCCACAATGAAATCCACCCGGCAAGACAAGATAAATATGCAAGATCAATAAAATGATCAAACAAGCCAGCAAACATGGCCGACTTCAAACCCGCCCCTCCCAAACTCCAAAGTGACCATGCATTCCGAGCATAACCGCATCCAAAGACCAAAGATAAGGCAAGTTCAAACCGCAATGAATTTCAAACCGAACAAATGATTGAAGAAACCGAATGCTCCAAATTCCACGCAGCAGAAAGATTCCAAACCAGCAAATTAACTCAAAAACCTCTAAGAGGTGCGGTCGCGGTCAAAATAGAAAATGAACGCAGTCATTTTACATAATCGCCAAAATCGCTTACTCCCGACGACAGATCAACAACATCCGCCGCCCGACCGCAACTTGCATAAAGAAAACCAAAGCTACCCACAAAGCAGAGCATCACGGTCCAACAGAGAGAAAATCGCCCGAATGATTTCGTAAGCCATGACCCAACAAAGACCCAAAAAAATCATCAAGAATACACCACTGCGCATGCCAGCAAATTTATGCACCAGCCCCAGCCAGCCACCCAAAAGCCAAGGTCAGCTTTACTAGGGTCTTCACACAGCAACCAACTACACTCAATCTCTGCTCCATCAAGGACCAGCAGCAAGATAATCGTCATGATGCATCACAGGCGGCTCGCATGCATAAAGACATCACTCCACAAAGAGCAAAAGAAATGCAATGCCGGGTAGGAATAGCGCCAATTATGGCAGCAACAAACGGTCGGGCCTCCACAAACCAGCCCTAGCGTAACCACGTTGCCTTCAATTCCACGAGCATAGCCCCACCAGAAGGATACTTCATGCCGAGAAACCATCAATAGCCGACATATCCACAAAGCGTGCCCTAAGGTCATTGCACTCCACTCAAAGAAGAACACCAACATAGTGGATGACATCTCCATCATCCGCTAATCGCCAGCTAGCCTCAACAAAGAATTTGCCCAAACTTTCATCTTCCACAAAAGAAGAGTGATCAACGATGCCTATCCAGCATTCAACCGAGTCCGCAAAGTCCACGGCTTTTTTTTTTTTTTGCAATGCACCTGCCTCCTGAGTGCTCAAAAACAGCCTCGATTCCGGAGTGCACAAAAAGCACTCCGGAGAACACGTGGACAAAGCCCAATGCCCTCCCAGGGCTGCTAAACCTCCTACAGGTATCCCTCGTTCCAAATCTCCTTCTGACCATGTGGACAAAGTCCCTCTAGCCTCTGAGCTCTCGAACGAAGGTTGTGTGCCAATTTCAAAGGTGGATGATGTATTGAATCATTTGGTTTCCCCTCCTTCACTCCGTGCTGTTGATGGTTGTAGTGGCGGTTTGCTAGTCTTTCCCCAATGGGGCCGGGTGTGGGCTCACAATCCAATCTCGTCCTGGCGGTTCCCCTAACCCCGATCAGGCGCCTTGGATGCTCGACCATTCTGATCGCCTCTCCGCCTGTTTGTCTGCCTCTAGTCCCCATTCGCCCAAGCCTTCGGTGTTCCTCACCTGATTCTAGGCTTCTATTGCGCCTCCGGCCAATGCCGAATGCTTGATGGCTGGACAGCTTGAGAATATCAATGAATTAGTTATGGGCTCGCCCGGAAGTGACTCAACCCCTAATTCAATTTCGTATTCTAAACAAGTATTGTCTCGCTTCTTCTAAGGATGGTGGCTCTCCTCCCGCCACCGATGTTTGTATGGGGCGGGTCACCGATTTCTCTAAAGACAAATTTCTTAAGGTTAATGAGGCGTTGGCTTTGGAGTGTGATTCGTGGAAGCCCGCTAGATCGCGGAAAAGAAATGAAATTAAAAATCCAAGGCATCTCCCGTTTTAGGGGTCACTGCTTTGATGTTTTGTCAATCATGCAATAAAACAAGGAGTTACTTCCATTGATATTTTTGTGTCGGGCTTGTCTTAGTCCCTTATGGCCCAGGCTTGTACTGATGTGTTGGCCTCCCTCCAGATGCAGTCCTCCATCCGGTTCTGATTTTGTTAAGCAGCTATTCTCAGACTATAGGATTGCTTGATTTAGGCTCCGTGACGCCTGTATTGGCGCCCGAATGTTGAGAATGGTGTGGCCCTATCTTGGCATCCCGAATGGTGAGAATTGATGTGGCTGACTTTTGACCCCTGATGGCTACGCTTTTGGGGCCCTTGTTCTCTTTTTTGCTCGCAACGCCGCTGTGGAATCATGTCGCTTCTTGATGCTGATGCAATTACATTGCTATTCTTGATAGTGCTAGTTCTCGCTTTAATTTTGAATTGCAGGCCGGGTTTACCTCTTGGTATGGAGTTGGGGCCTCAATCATCCGGTATACCGGATGTATTGTTGCTCTAGGTGATGTGGGCCGTTGGCTCTACTTGATGGAGAAAAGGGTATCTTTGGAGATGCTAGATCTATATCGTGAGCTTCAGCCGGATTGCTCGCCTGGTTGTAGCTGCTAGCCAAGGGTGAATTGACCCTTTGTTGACATTCTCAATGTGCCGATGGGGTTCCACCTTCACTGATGTCAAGAACAAGAGTCTGTCAAATATGCTTGGCCGGGCTCTGCAATATGTTTCTAGCGTGGATCTGGTGCTGAACTTGATGTAAAATAGCAAAATTGAAGGGCTCAAATCTCATTCTCAGATGGCGGATGAGGGAAACGGGTCTTCTCGGGTACATTGTATATGATGGTTGCCTCCGGTAGGCGTATAGGCTGATCTCCTTATGGCAGGTAGTTCGATTGAAGCTTTTCCGATCCACTGGTGCTGGTGAACAACAACGCATGTTAGATTTTGTCCCCTGTGTAGGAGGTTTAATTGCTGTGAACTGGCGATGCGGATGGCCTTTTGGGTTCATTAGCCACCGGATTTCTTGATTACTTCCTCTCGTTATATGATGTTGCCTGTTCGATTGAGTAGCATCTCCTAGTTGCCGGCTCAGCCTGAGTTGCATCTCCTTTCACTTTTTTGGTAAGTAAATTGCATCTCCTTTCACATGTGTACCATTGGCCGTTGTTTTTGTAGTATGTCCTGTTGATGTGCACCGGCCGATTGGTCGATGCTGGCCCCGTGACATTATGGAAGCTATGTCTCCGAAATTTTGAGATGCATGATTCTTGACATGGTTCTTTCTCCATTGTCATAACTTATTCCCACCTTTGTTGCTCAGGGGCACCGATTAGATGTTTTAGTGGATGTCACTGGATGGGTACTTTCTCAAGTGCTATACTTTTCTTTGCTGACTCGGGACTTTCCCTCCTGCCTTTGGCCGCATGGAAGTGAGTGGGTCTGGTTATCAGCTGCACTGGGCCGCTGATTTGTGCCGCCGAGGAGGGCGATGGTAGTGCCGCAATTGCCTATCGCCTTCCTCGCTGGGAATCTTTGATGCATTAAGGGTGTATCGTCATTAGCTGCAGATGTTAGCGGCCGCGAGGCGATCAGCTTGTATGGACACGTCGTCTCGGGTGCATTTGATTTTGATTTGGCCATTGTAAAATGTTGTGTACATTCTATGTTTTTTTCGTTAGATTTATCCTCTTAGAGGTTTTTTCGAGGTATTCTATGATGTACTTGTCGCTCCGGTATGCCCTAGCGTTGTATATTCTAACTCTAAGTCAAAAAATTTGGAGTTATAACATAGTTTTTGTAATTTTTTTCTCCCTTAAATCCAAAATACACACTTACTTACCAAAAAAAAAAAAAAACAGCACAGAACAACTGATTTCTAACAGCCCTCACTTGTGGCAATAACAGCTGCTGGTGTTGCAGGGAACAGCCTGCAGCAATTTCACGGCAGTATGATTACGCCATAGGTTCCAAAATAGCAGAAACCAGAACTCGGACGAAACACCATCAAAAGGGACCCTCGGTCAAACCATCTCATCCAATTGCATACCAAGAAGCAGAAACAGCTCCCCCATTAGCTACTTAGCCCACGCATCGTAAAGACAAAGAAGCAACCGCTAGGCAACCAACAGCAATGAACTGCATGGCCACCACCATCGTAGCGGCCTCCATCCCCCTCGAGGTAGCCATCCGGCGTAAGCATCAAACACACAAAAAAGTCCATCTAGCCAAAAACTAGAGAATTTTTGGTATAATGCAAGATCGGAAGGCCATAGAACCATCCAATCCACTCCGGCCGGCAAGGTGCAAGGCCAAGATCCGCATCAAACATACAACTCCACCAATTGTCGGTTGACAAAGTGAACTCCTTACATCAAAATGAGCTCTTGACCAAACATTCCAGGGCCAGTCGATTTAAAGAGCCAATTTCAAAGGCACAAGCAAAGACTCCAATCCATCCCACACACCAGCAGAGGCTCAAAAGCGACACAAACACCCGAACGCTGCCACAAATGCCCCACAATCCAGATCCAAGAACACGTAGAATACCCTTGGGGTATCACCGCTTTCACACCCAAATATTGCACCATAACCGGTTCAACCAAACACCGATCGATGATTGTGCAGACCCAGCGGCGAGTCCAGACTCCATCTTCAGCCCAGCAAATCAACATACAGCGAAATCAGAGGTAATCACCTCACAATAGCAAATAATGACTCGCCGTAAGCAACAATAGCAACAACTCACCGCATCGTAAGGATTTTTCGTCCGAACATGGCCACTCCCACTACTTCCGCACTCTAGCCCATACCTCCATACCAGACATTATAAAATGTGCTCCCCAACCCATCGCACTGAAGGAGAGTACCGCAAAGAGGCTTTAAACCGGGCTCAAAGGTTCGTCCACGCCAAAGCCAACGATCACGGAGAGCAATTACAACAGAGAGGACCTAACATCCCATACCGGTGGCTGCGAGCAGATGGAAATCCATCACAATCACACTATCAAAGCACGAACCGAGGTGATTTAGGGCCAGAACGACACCGAAACCTAAGAGGTCTCAGTGCCGCCGCGAGAGAAAAGGAAGAGGAGGAGAGACGGGAGACTGCCGGAACTGTGTGAAGGGTAAGCTTTTTATAGTGACTGACCCCACCGCACTCGCGGCCCCATAACCCATAAACCCCTTGCGGGATTTTTTGGGAGGCACAGTACCACTTGGTGCTTCCGCGGGGGATCGAACCTTGGTGGGGGTGGCACACTTCCGTGTGTTTAACCACCAGGTCCAATCCCTGCACCTCTTGGGCTGGGGTTGTTTTGAAAAATGTGGTCAATCTTTCGACCAATGTGAAGTATTTTTCCCCTCGGTCCTTTGATGGAGATGCTTTTGGCATTTCCTCGCCTCCTACTAAAGTAGTTCAACAGAGCAAGGATTACTAAGGGACTACGTTGATGGGTTTCTTCCATGACAAAACCCTTCCATTTAAAGTGGTAGACTCCATTGCTAGAAAGATCTGGGCTAGGTTTGGTCTGTGTCATGTTGCTGGAAATGAAAAGGGGAACTTCTTCTTTCGATTTGAATATGTTGCAAAGATGAATGAATGGTTATCCAAAGGGCCTCGGCCGAACTCCTGGTTGCCTAGCCCGGCCATCTCCCGTCTCTCCTCCTCTTCCTTTTCTCTTTTTTTTTTTTTTGGTAAGTAAGAATTTTGGATTAACGGGAGAAAAATTACAAAAACTATGTTTTATCTCCAAGGGTTTTGACTTGGAAATAAAACATAAAATGCTGGGGCATACCCCGAGCAACCGATACATCATAAAATACCAAAGAACCTCTAAGAGACCAAAGTTCAACAGAAGAACAAAGGAAAATACAATAAATTTACAAGAAACATCATCAAGCAACAGCAGCTTGTAAAAGCAACCGGGCACGTAACTAGTTGTTGCCACCCAAAACCGAACCGCCACCGTGAAACCAAATCGGCTACAGTAATTTTGAAACGGCCATAAGTCCAAACGGTATCCAAATCGGCCCCGTACACAAGCGAAACCGCAGCGGGCCCAACACCGATCACGATTCGAGATCGGGCACCGAGTTCCAAAACAGAAAATAAAGCTTCCCACCGCTCGCTTGAAGCAATCGGAAGCTACAGCAATTGAGATCGCATATGGGATGCACCCGAGATCGGCACTTCATTTCAACCCAAACCGGCTCTTGAAACCAGATCGCAATTGGGACTTAACCTCAACCGAAAGGTAAATCGAATACGCCGATACACAATCCATACCGGCATTTTACTCAGCAAACCGTTTGCAAAAAAATGAAACCGCTTTGATTCCATTCCGCAACACCACGAAGATAGAATGCAGAGCCTGGGAAGCTCAATCCACGTTAGCATAGATTTCATTCCGGCAAAGCCAAGTGCGTAACGCCATTGCACAATCGAAACTACAACCACGATGATGGACTCGCAACATCATCTCCACCCACAACCCGAACATCGTAAAGGTGGCAATAGCCCGCGGAAGGTCAACACCGCATCAGCCCGCAGTACACCAAATGACAAAGAAATCCAGCCATTGGAGAACCAGCCAAATGCTTCTTCAACAATGCAGAATCCAATAACCCGAATGACTCGAGGACCTAAAGGGATCAAACCCAGCAACCACCAAGGAGGAACTTGCTCATAACCAGCAGCTACTAACCAAGAGGATCGCTGCGAAGACAGCAAAAAATCCAACAGCCATTGCCAATCGCAGTCCACCCATGAAACCAAAGAATGCGCAGACCCGAAGAACAGCCGACCACCCAATTGCGACCCTATATATCTAATTCTTCAACACCAACGAATGGCTCCAGAGTATCTTGAGTCACAAGCAGCAAACAGCAAACGAGAGACACTCACAAAGCCGGCGCACACCCCGCCACATCACTAATGTAAAGCAAAGAATAACAACCATCAAAGAACACAGCCATCCGTGAGAATGAAGCATGCGTATTTAACGGGCAACAAATACTCTGCTTTAGCCGGAGACCGCAGAAGGGCGACTGTACATGTTTCAGCATCACAACCCACCCACACGAACAACAGCAGCTAAATAGGCTTCAACCAATAACCAATCGACTTTAGCTAGCGCACCACAAAGAGACCAACCAATCTCAAAGATGGGCACGTACACACTAGCATCAACGGTAGTAGCATTAAAGTCACTGCACCCCGCATAAGCCATAGACACCTGATCAATATCCGTTACACCATTAATGCATCATAACACACAAGACAACATTCCCCTCAAGCCTAGTTTCAAGAACCATGCCTTGGCACCCGCAATAGTAAAAGTGATCGAACAGAACACCAAAAAATCACCAAGGAGATGATAGAACGCCAGAGTATGCCAAAGACTACCACAACGCGTAAAAAAAAAGCCATCGACCGGGCAGCTACAGCAGGCTTTGCCAAACTCAGCTCCAAAGAAATATTTTAAAAAACTAGCATAACAGAGTAGAAAAACAGCAACAAAAGTAATCGGTTCAGCAGCAGAATCGCCCACGACACCGCCACAACAGGCCAACCACACAGAGATCAAGAGCAGTAGCATCGTATTGAATCGAGTAGGCCTCCAACAACAGACAACGAAATTCCACACAATCGAACAACTTAATCCAGCAATGCCATAGACTACAACATTGACTGCCCATCCTCAACAAAGCCGCCCTGTATTTTTCAACAACAAAGATCATGGATTCTTTCAAGAAGCATACAAACACATCATCCGGCCGGAGGAAAGCGTCCAGCTTTCGTAACCCATGATTAAGACAATTGAACCCAACCATCTACACCAGAAACATCAGCGCAACCAACATAGAACAATCAGTTCCAGCAGGCTACAACTCCTCAAGTCATACCAATCTCCAACAAGAACAACAAATAGCTCCCCAGGGGTATTGAGGTCCTAGACCCCCAGCTATAAAGGGGTCCAAACAATTACATCCGGATGCAACTCCATTAAAAAGGAGCAGGAAAACTACAACAAGATGGATTTTTTTTTTCTCTCAAAACCACCCCAAACCAGAACCGGCAAGAGCAAATCCCACAAAATAAAGGGCCAGAGCCACATAAGGCGCAAAGATAACCCCTCTCAATTTCCCAATTTTTTTTTTTTTTTGTAAAACAACCAAAGCCAACGACAAGAAAAACGCTAAAAGCACAGCCTACGAGGCCAAAAAAAGACCAGCAACCTCAAAAGCAGAGAAACCCCCACCCCAAAATTTTATTTTATTTTATTTTATTTTATATTTATATATATATATATATATATATATATATATATATATATAAATTTTTTTTTATATATTCCAACGCCTAACCAAAGAAAGTGTTAGGGCAACCAACAGCAGGTAAGGAAGTCTTCACTTTGTCACGAACAACGCTTGAGATCTGGGAGGAGATCTGGGAAACATCCTTATGGGAGGATTTTTCAAAAACACGATTATTACGTCTCTCCAAATATAATAAACAAAGGGCCGCCTGTGAGATCCGCTGGAAAGGGCAACGAGGTTCTTGCCTTTCCACATTTGTGCCGCCCAATCAACATTTTGGGACCACGAGGGTAAGGCCAATGGATGCCAGCGATCCGTTGGATAGAGATCCACACGGAGGCGGAGAAGGGGCAAGAGAAAAAAGATGGTCATGGTTTTCAAAGATAAGAATCACAAAGAGAACAAGTAAGTGAGAGGTTGGGAACACCGTGAACACGGTCGAGGTATTAAGCCGGGCATTTTATTGCCAACCAAAGGTGAATGAGTGGGCAGGGATATGGAAGGGACCCCATACAAGATTGGTCCAGATCAGCTTCGGTTTGGGTGGGTGAAGTTGGAGGTAGGCAGACTTAGACGAAAAAACACCATTAGGGCTCCCACCCATCTCAAGGAGTCTTTTTGCTCATTGTTTGGAAGATAATGGGGCATGTTTGTAGCGAGACTAGAAACCTCCCGATCAAAAGGATTAAGCCAGGCCCACCGGTCATCTTTGATTATCTCGATAAACCATCATGTCCCAAGATAAACCAAGTGACCGCATTTAATGCGAACCGTATACCCCTAATGAGCGGGCCATCAGGATGCCAATTGTCATGCCAAATAAAGGAGTCAACGCCATCACCAATAATCTTTATAGTATGCGAGCACATGAACGAACGAAGTTTCATGATCTTCCTCCAGCTCCAAGGGGCCGAATCAGGAACTTTGAGGGTCCAGATGCACCGGTCATTGATTCTAGTCTTGTGGATCCATGAAGACCAAGCCGATTCAGGGTCTTTAGACATGAGGCGCCAAAGAAGCTTACAGATGAGAGCTTTATTTTGTGCCTGCAAGTTCTTGAGCCCCAACCCTCCTTCACTCTTTGGGTAGCAAAGATCGGACCAGGCCACTTTTGCATTAGCCTTACCGTCCGTAGAACCATTCCAGAGGATCCTCTTCCTTTTCTCTCGCGGCGGCACTGAGACCTCTTAGGTTTCGGTGTCGTTCTGGCCCTAAATCACCTCGGTTCGTGCTTTGACAGTGCGATTGTGAAGGATTTCCATCTGCTCGCAGCCACTGGCTATGTGATGTTGGGTCCTCTCCGTTGTAATTGCTCTCCGCTGGTCGTTGGCTTTGACGTGGACGAACGCCTGAGCCCGGTTCCTAAAGCCTCTTTTCCGGTACTCTCCTTCCGGTCTGATGGGTTGGGGGAGCCTGTTTATAATCTGGTATGGAGGTATGGGCTAGAGTGCGGAAGTAGTGGGAGTGGCCATGTTCGGACGCTGAAAATCCTTCTGATGCGGTGAGTTGTTGCTATTGTTGCTTGCAGCAGTCATTGTTGCTATTGTGAGGTGATTACCTCTGATTTCGCTGTATGTTGATTTGCTGGGCTGAAGATGGAGTCCTGGACTCTTCTGCTGGTCCTGGCACAATCATCTGATCGGTGTTTGGTTGGACCGGTTATGGTGCAATCGCTGGGTGTGAATGCGGTGATACCCCAAGGGTATTCTTTGTGTTGCTGGATGCTGGATTGTGGGGCTGTTGTGGCAACGCCCGGTGTTTGTGTCGCTGAGCCTCTCACGGTGTGTGGGATGGATTGGGACCGCCCGTGCACCGAAATTGGCTCTTTCACAACCTCGGCCCCGGAATGTTTGGTCAAGAGCTCATTTTGATGTAAGGGAGTTCACTTTGTCAACCGACAATTGGTGGAGCTGTATGTTTCGGCCTGGATGTTGGCCTTGCCCGCTTGCCACCTGGAGGGATTGGATGGTCCTATGGCCTTCTCGATATCAGATACCAAAATCCTCCAGCTTTTTTGGCTAGATGGACTTGTGTGTGTTTGATGCTTCACGATGGCTACCTAAGGGGCTGGGATGGAAACCGCTCACGATGAGTGCGGCCCCGTGCCTCGGTTAATTGTTGTTGGTTGCCTAGCCGGGGTTGCTTTGCTGTCTTTCCGATGCGCTGACGGCTAAGTAGCTAATGGGGGAGTCGCGCTTTGCATACAATTGATGAGATGGTTTGACCGAGGGTCCTTTTGATGGTGTTTCGCCTCGAGTTCCGGGTTTCGCTATTTTGGAACCTATGGCGTGATGCATACCGGCCAAAATTGCTGCGTCACCCCCGCAACACCAAAGAACTATTATTGCCACAAGTGAGAGTCATAGAAATCGGTTGTTCTGGCGGTCAGGCTGGTGGTTTTGGTTCCGGGGCAACGCTTTGTTGGCCCATGACGCTTGATGAGCACTTTTGTCCTGCGGGCTTGTGTGGTGGTGGGCGATCTAATGTGGCACGCTGCCAATTTTCACCGGGTTTATCACGCCTCCCGATGTTGCCGAACTAAGCCGCTTTGGGTTCGTGCGATTCTTTGCTCATTAGAACCCGCCACTGTAAGATTTGGCCGGTGCAGATGAACTTGGGGGTGGGGTTGTTAGCTCCGCGCTCACCAATCCGGGCTACTTCCTGAGCCTTCCGTGATTTGCTAGTATGCTTATCACGGCCACGGGATTCTTTGCTGTCGATTTGATGCTCAGGTGGGGGTTTTGAGACCAAGCTGTGCTGGTTTGGAGACCAATACACCGTCCTTGTTCGGGATGTTGCAAGTCGGTCCTATGTCAAATCGGGCCGGTTGCACCGGGCCGTTCGGGGGAGTTGTTGGTGGCGTAATGCCTTGATGCCGCACGGTGGATGATTTGGTGTCTTCTTTTTGTGTCGCTTTTGATGATTTAGTGTCTGTTGATTTTATATGTAAATTCATATTACATATTTTGTTTTTCTGTTGAACGGTGTCCTCTTAGAGGCTTTTTTGGTATTATCTGATGTACCGGTTGCTCGGGGAATGCCCTAGCATTTATGTTTTATTTTCAAGTCAAAATACTTGGAGATAAATCATAACTTTTGTAATTTTTTCTCCCGTTAATCCAAAATACTTACTTACCAAAAAAAAAAAAGCTTATCCAAAGGGCCCTGGGTCTTTGGACGAAAAATTCTTCTCCTTTCTCAATGGCTGCCTGGAATGGATCTCCCGATGGAATCCCACAAACGTTTCCCGGTTTGGATCACTCTCACAAATATCCCGATTGAATTTTGGACCCCCTTGGGCCTAAGCTGGATCGCCAGTGGTATTGGCAAGCCCATCCAGCTGGACTCAAATACAGCTCAAATGAACCGTGTTCAGTTCGCCCGGGTGTGTGTTGAAGTGGGAAAGGATGATCCTCTTCCTTCCAAAATCAGACTAAAGTCTGAAGGTGTAGAGACTAAGGTAGCGGTGGGCTATCAATGGAAGCCGCAGCGCAGTATTTGTTTTTTTGGTAAGTAATGTCGTCTTCAAAATAGAGTTTTTTTTTTTTTTTGGTAAGTAAGATAGAGTAATGATGTAGCTAATCAAGCTAATATTGCTGTCCTTGGTGGCGTTGAAAAAGCAATGCCTGAGAACCTTGGTTCTATTGCTAAGCTTCCTCCCAACCAGTCAAATGGCATTGGGCTAGAAGTTCCTACAGAGGCGGCTGAAAATAATCAGTGGGGGATTGTGCCTCCTGCTGACTTTGCTGAGGAGATCCATCAGTTATCTGCTCCTGACCATGTTGCTGGTCTCTTGGACTTAAAATTGAATGTTTTGGAGTCTCCTCCAAATAATCTTTTCTCTGTCCTCCAGGATTTGGAGGATTTAGATGAGCAGGAGGACCTTGTTGATCCTGCAGGATTTGCTCACTTTGTTCTTGATGTGAGCTGCTGTCTAGTTATTTTGCGTGCTGATATGCAATGTTTGGTACAGCCTTGGATTGCAGTGATGAGATGCTAACCTGTCTTCTCCTGATGCTGGTGCCGGCTGAAAATGCTGATGTCTTCAGTTGCATGCTAGATATCTTGTATCCAATTTGTCTTGGATGCATGGATGGTGGACGCCAGTTTGATGATGAGGCTGGCTGAAAGGTGCTGCTACAGCTGTTTTTTTGCTGGACTGTAGTGGTGTTGTGTGTTGCTGCGTGATGCTGATTTATTGTCACTTGATGTTTGTGATGATATACACGTGGGCAATGCCCCGCTGTATGGAGCTTCAAGTATGGGCAGTTGAATGGAGATGAAGCTGGTTTCAGTTCCCAACAGTGGTCTTTATGTCCAATGATGTAGCTGCTGTGTGGCATTGAGTTTTGCTGATATGGTAGTCGTCTTGATGGATTGGCTAGCTGATGATGGTGCCTGTGACGGAACGGATTATTCTCCATTGAAAAACCTCCGTCAATAACTACACATACCCTAAAGCCCATAATTAAACTATGGACTTCTACAGAAAATCCGACAGAATTTCCTCTGCAATTGGACGAAAATCAAAAATACAACCTGCTTAAATATCATGTTAAACAAGCACACATCTATCAAAGGCTTAACTCAAAGCCTACAACACGCCACACAGGATCAACAACACTGTCATATCATCCATGGCTCCAATACAGTACACAACCTACAGTACTGGATCTAGAGAGATGCCATCTAATGAAACAAAACTCCAAACAAAAATATACAGACGCGGAAGCATAACTAAATCATCATACATCTGCGGAAGCATAATAAAACCATAAAACAACAATAATGAGCCACGCTCATCCCCGAGTGACTGTCCACTGTCCGATCCAACTCTATGTCCAAATCTTCTGATCACTCGCCGTCCAGCCAATCACGTCAAGCAAGCCTCTCCTTGCTCTATCTATCCGACGTCGGCTAAGTGTTCTCATCTGAAAGGAAAAACATCAACTGCAAGAGTGAGCCAACAGCTCAGCAAATGTAATCATAAACAATTCTCCAAGTCATATTCAAGAAATAAGGGAAGGAACAGGAACAACAGGAGTCACTCGATTCCTACGATTCTCGCGGTTACATTGGTCGATTATTAATCGTAATCACTTGATTCTCACGATACATCTTGAATCATTGGTTTCACACGCTTCTGCGTTCATATCTTAAGTCACCGGATTCATTCGATTCTCATTCTCGTCTACAGATTCACGCTGCTCATCAATTGGATATTATTCCTTTTCATTATTACATCGTCTTTGCGGACCCCCGGCTAGTAGACCGTACTAACCAACGATGCGAGAGAACGAGGACAGTAATGTGTTCGCTACACATTCTAAAGCCACGGCTACTATTTTAGGTCGGTAGCACACGACCCTCGGTTGCATCCATGCAATAATCATCTCGCATTTACTACATCTCAATATGTAGCGTTGACACACCCCACACCCCCGGGTCCGTGGCAATCTCGTTTTTCCACAAAGAGTTTCCAAAGCGTACCACGTACATCACCCGCCACACGAGCGGCCGGAATACGTGGCCAAGTATCCCTCGGTTCCCACCACGATGGACATGGTACACTAAAGAATACTACCCATATGACTCAGGGTCCTAGTTTCAGGGTTAGGTTCGACACTTGGAGAGGGTAATCCACATTTGCCACACAATCATATCTTGGAAAATCTCATTCCCATCACAATCATCTCCAACCGGGAGATTACATCGTCAAACACATCTCCATCCAGGAGATCACATCATCATAAGCACGATGTGGACTCCCTTCCATTCTCATCACGGTTCTCCATATCCAATGGGACTCAATTCCCTTAATCACAATCCGTGGGACTCAATTCCCTTAATCCACAACCAATCGTTCCAAATCCACAAGAGAGACTAGATTTCATACCTCAGATGATCACATGTCATTTTGGAACCTCCGGGACTCATTCCCTTGCCTCCAGCACACGGATTCATATTCGGGTTCTTACTTTTACGTTTAATCAGTTAAACGTTACTTTCATTACGATTATGATCACATATCACTTTACATTTCTCATTTCGCTTTGAGTGAACATTATCAGATTTCTCTTTGGCCACCCGGACGCCGTACACGGTTTGATACTTGGAAATCGGACGTCCGGTGGATTCGTACGTATAATTCTTACACGATATTTCACATTCGGGTTCGATTTATCTTAACACGAGGGTGGAAGTATGCAACTTCCCATTTACTTTCGGGTTAACGATTACGGAATTCTTTCAAGGCTCCCGGATGCCACGAACGGGTCAAATCCGGTCAATATATACATACAATTGGGGTACGGGTATTCATATTCTAGGATCACATCATCATTTTACGAAGGTGACAACGCGCGATCATCACCTTCCGGCTCGGGTGAATAAAGAACAGCGCCCCTTTAGAGGGCCGGAGGCCGCGAACGGGTCCAACGTGCGAGATCGGACCCGCGGCCGACATACATACATCATTGGGACGTGGGTATTCCACCTTTGAGGTCAATTTCATGATACGAGGCCGGGAAACGGAAACCCCCAAATTCCCGTAGGTTAGGTTTCGGTAAAACCCACCCGGCGAATCGGACACGAATCGGACAACTTACCACATTTTCATGGACCTCACGGCATGGGTTTTCAATATCCTAACATTCCCCGTGGGTATCGACACAAAATACCCAACGAAATACACAAAACATCGAAAGAGAGCGAGAAGTGGGTATGAGAACACTTGCCTCGACGCGTGCTTTCACCTTTATACCTGGCTTTCGGGCGGAATCGAACTCCCGGGCTCGATCTCCCTTCTTCTCTCCCATCCATCTACATCAACTCAACAAGTATTGCAAAAACGAGCATAGCATCGAACCACATACTCACCTTTCCGCCAAAGAAACATTGGCCAGCCACAATTTGGCAGAACTTTGCCCGACACCGAAGGCCAATTACCAATTGATGAAAGCAATCCAATGGATTACAATAAGGGCATCACCTCAAACAGAAAGGCATTCAGCAACCATAGGGAACCATAGCCATCTGCTCACCCTCAACCGTAGTTTCCACATCCATAAGCAAAAATGGGAAAAAAGCCCAAGTAGTAAGAGCAAGACCAAGGAACATACGGCTGAATCACACCTTCGAGCCGAGACAACAACCCACGAAATTGTTGCAAGCAACAACTTCAACAAATCGGCTGAGTTAGTTGCATACAAGCATTCCAATGGAATGCAACATGACGCCATAATAAAGCAAAGACTGGACAGAACAATACCTCACTCAAGAAGAGCATTCAAAGAACCGAGCCATGGACCACATCCAAATGACGAGGCCAGCAAAGGATGCAACACAGCCAGCAAATCCGAGGCGCACACCGGGATACAAAGAAGCTCTCGGAGAGAGAAACGAGGGCTCAAAGGACGAGCACCATCACACTCTCAGGGGCCATAGGACCCCAGCCACAAAATCTACAACCGAAGGAGAACCTTCGCCCCAAATCAGAAGACGAGAAGAGAACTCCAACACACAGGAAGCTTCAAAAGCATCGAAGGTGCCGAGACCGACAACCCCGAGAATGTAGACGGAAGGGTGAAGATGAGGAGCCGGGTGAGGGTGGGGGGCCGGGCAAGCATCCGGGAGGCTGGCCATGGCAGGCACCGGAGCCGCCGGCACCCAAGACGGAACCGCCGAGGACGTCCCTTCAAATGTTTCTCTTCGAAGCCGACGAGAGCAAAGGATGAGGAACACCGCAGAAGGGCGGCCAGAAATTTCAAAACGAAATTTGAAATTAAAACTGTGTTAGGGTAAGCTTTTTTAAGTGACCGCCCCCACCGCACACGCGCCCCATAACCCGTAAATCCCAAGGATTTTTGGGAGGCACAGCCCACTGGATACCTCCCGCGGGAATCGAACCAGGTGGGGGAGGCACATGTGAATGTGTTTAACTACTCAGCCGAACCCGCTCGGGTTTGGCGTAAAAGCTATAGCCAAGAAACTATGGACTCGTTTTCGACATCAAGCACATCGCAGGAATGATGCCGGTTTCTTTTTCTTCCGCTTTCTCATCATTGGCGATGATGAACAAGTGCCTTCACGCTGGTCCTTGGGTGTTCTCTCGGGAAACCTCTCTTTCTCAAGCAATGGACGCCTAATGGAGCTGCCGGCTGGCAGAGCATCCGCGCTTTCCCATCCGGATTAAACTGGGCAATATTCAGATTCAGTTTTGGATTCCAGCCGGGCTAAGTTGGATCGCAAGTACCATTGGAGTCCCTTTGCTCCTCGCCCCCAGAACCGCTCGAATGGAAAATGTTTCCTTTGCAAAAATTTGCGTGGAGGTTGATGTGAATGGCCCTTTTCCGAATAGCATCGCCATCAGACCTGAACCTGGTTCTGATTCTATTCTGAAGGTGAGTGTGGAATACTCGTGGAAACCGACACGATGCGGCAACTGCCAACAAATTGGCCATGATGAAGCTAAATGTCGGGCTAAGATTGCATGTTTATTGCCAAATTCCTCCAAATCTGGCCCTCCCGCCCCAGTGGTCATCTCATCTGCACTAGCCTCCCCGATCAATTGCCTGCTGTCTTGGAATCCTGTGTGGTGAATGATCCCCTGTCTCCTCCAGGGCCTCCTTGTATCCCTGATTCCCTCTGTGAGGCTTCCTCTGAGAACACTATGGTTACTTCTAAATTGAAGGAATCTGGCATGTGATCATGCTACGTGCCGTTGCAATGTGCTGCTGGAGCCATTGGATGGTGCTGAGGTGTTAGGTATTGAGGGTGGCAATTTGGTGTTCGGCAGGATTTGGTCTTTGACGAGGCTGGTTCCGCGGTTGGTCTGTGGTTGGCAATCGGGTGCAGCTGGTTTTCAGAGGACCTAAAACTGAGGTGATTCTGAATTAGGCATGGGGCTGCAGTAGTTGGCTATTATGGATTGCCTGGACGTTGAAGGAGGTTATATTGTTATCCTTTGTTGATCTGATGGGAATGTGTATTTGCTGCAATGGCTTTGGGGCAGTTCTCTACGGTGTTTTGGTGCTGTTGGTGTGATTGCTGGCTCTGGATTGATCTGCCCTTGGTTTTTTTGTGTGTTAGTTATGCTGATTGGAAGTACATTCTGCTGATGCTCATGGATGCTGCCTTGGGTCTTCTGGCTTGGTTGATACGCTGGATGTTGCTGCAGTTTTGGAGCATTGGTTGGTGGCGTGCGATGATGATCGTGACTGCTGATCAAGTCAGCCTCCTCCGTTTATGTTGCTGGCTGCGCGTGGGTAGTTGTTTCTGCTTCGCTCGTCACAGTTGCTGATCTGGTGATTTGGGATCACGGTTGGAGTGCTGAAATTGTTCCCACCGTGGCTGTTGACAGCCTGCTTAGCCGTAACATTTAGTGGTGCTTTCTTACTTGCGATATCAGGCTGTTTTTTGTTGGCCGTTGGGTTGCTGCCCTGCTCGCACGCTTGGCACTCCGTGATGGTTCAATGTTTTGGTTTGCTATGGCATCCTCGCTATGTCCGGCATTGTGTTCACGCCCATGTATGCCGCTGCTCATGGCTGCCTTTGATGCTCGACAACCAATTGGTTGATGCGTTGGCCGTTCTTCTACCGGTGAGGTCTCAAGGGTTTTGCGCGTTTTGGTGGAGCATCGTTACTTCCTCGGTGAAGACTTTTTTATTCTTAAATGGACAGACTTAATGTTTGGCCATTTTTTTGCCGATTGGTTTCCTTTAGGGGCTTTATTCTGTTTTTCATCATTTTGATGTCTTTGGGTGTACTGTGGCTCTGGTATGCCCTAGCTATTATGTTTTAGCTCCTTGTTAAACTACTTGGAGATAAAGCATGAAATTTGTAAATTTTTTCTCCCATTAATCCAAAATTCTTACTTACCAAAAAAAAATAAAAAATAAAAAATAAAAAAAAGTGTTCACGTCCATGTTCACGTGTTTTAGATGTTTTCCTTTTCCTTTCTTTTTTTGTTGTACCAGTTGCTCGGGGCATGCCCTGGAGCTCTTTGTTTTACCTCTAAGTAAAATACTTGGAGTTAAAATATTTTTCTTGTAATTTTTTCTCTCCCATAAATCCAAGATTCTTACTTACCAAAAAAAAAGAGAAGGAATCTGGCATGGAGTCCTCTGGGAATCCTGCTATCATTTGCCGGGTCAAGTCTGGTGAAGTTTCGCAACTTGAATGCGATCCCGATTCGGACCCCCTTGATATTGCCTTGTGTTCTAGGGATCAGACTGGCGTGGACCTTGGGCTGGATCTCCACTTGAATGCGGATTCTCCAATGAGTGACTCTGAAAATTCAGAGATTTCGGTGGGTGCTGAGTCGGTTCCTGAAGTTGGTATCCCCAGAACTGCCTCTTGCCCTGCTTTGTTGCAGCTATGTATTCGGCAGACTGGCCTGCTTCCAGTGCTATCTGCTGGATGCAATGCTCCAATTTCCTGCTTACCAATCGGTCCCTCCTTTGCTGAGATCCTATGTCGTGGGATTGATGCTGACCCTCCGGGCTTTTTGGTGGGTGGTAAGGTGTGCTGGCCAATCTCGGAGGAGGAACGATTAGCGGCCCTTGGACTGGTGGGTGCCCCTGTTAAGCTGGATCCTCATCCCACTGTTGTCGCTGTGCCAAAATTGGAATCTTCCCTTCCCTTATTGCCTCCCCGTGTTTGAGAGCAGGCTTGTGGTCCTGTTGCACATCCCCCGACCCCTTGATCTCGAGGTTGACCTGCTTACCCCCCATCAATCTCACGCATCATAACGGTACTCCTTGATACTTCTACCAATTGGGTCATGGTTCGAGTAGCCCAATTGTCCGAGTGCCGCTCCCCACCTGACTCTCACTTGGATACTCTTGAGGTATCACACATTGCGGCTCCTCCCCAGAAGGATTCCCGCAGCCTGTTAAGTCTCGTAAACTATGGTAAGGGTAAGCTTTTAACGTGATCGCCCCCGCTTCATGGCCCCATACCCCGTAAATCCCGAAGGATTTTTAGGGAGGCTCAAGACACGGGTGCTTCCGCGAGATTTGAACCGGGTGGAGAGGGAAGCGTGAGCGTTACTAACCACCGTGCCGAACTCCGCTTTGGCTAACCGTGTTAGGGTAAGCTTTTAAAGTGATCGCCCCCCGCACACGCGGCCCCATAACCTGTAAATCCCGAAGGATTTTTGGGAGGCACAGTCCACTGGATACCTCCTCGTGGGAATCGAACTCGGGGGGGGAGGCATATGTGAATGTGTTTAACCACCAGGCCGAACCCGCGTTCGGGTAAAACCGTGTTAAGGGTAAGCTTTTATAGTGATCGCCCCACCGCACTCGCGCCCCATAACCCGTAAAACCCTTGCGGGATTTTTTTGAGGCACAAGATTTCACTTTCGTGCTTCCGGGGGATCGAACTTGGTGGGGGAGGCACACTTCCGTGTGTTTAACCACCAGGCCAATTCCACTTCGCAAAACCATGTTAGGTAAGCTTTTAAAGTGATCGGCCCCACCGCACACGCGGCCCCATAACCTTAAAATCCCGAAGGATTTTTGGGAGGCGCAGCCCACCGGATACCTCCACGGCGAATCGAACTCCGGTGGGGGAGGCACATGTGAATGTGTTTAACCACCGTGCCAACCCGCGTTTGGTAAACCGTGGTAAGGGTAAGCTTTTAACGTGACTGGCCCCACCGCCATGCTGCCCCATACCCTAGAAATCCCGAAGGATTTTTTAGGGAGGCTCAAGACACGGGCTTCCAGCGAGATTCGAACCCGGGTGGAGAGGGAAGGCGTGAGCATTACTAACCACCAGGCCGAACTCCGCTCGGCAAACCGTGTTAAGGGTAAGCTTTTAACGTGGCTGGCCCCACCGCATTGCGGCCTCATAACCCAAAACCCCGAGGATTTTTGGGAGGCACAAGATTTACGGATGCTTCCGCGAGAATCGAACCCGGTGGAGAGGGAAGGCGTGAAAGCGTTATTCACCACTGTGCCGAACTCCGTTTCGGAAACGGAAATCCGCGTCTAACGGTAATCGAACTTAATGGGCTCCGGATGGTCCTATGGTTGGGATCGGGTTGCTTGAGGTTTCTCTCGAATGTTTGGAACCTTAGTTGTTCTCTCCTCTAGGCTGGTTTGATCCTCCTGCTTTTGTTCTGATCTGAATTTTGGCCAGAGCTGGTTGGTGTCCGTTGGACCTTTTGATGGAACATGTAAGTGGTCTTGCCTTTGCAGCTGATGTTGGCATCCGTTAGAATGTAGATGCTAATGGCTATTTACGTGGAACCCTCTAACGCTTACATGGAATTGATCTCATGTGCTGAGGCCTGGGTTGGCAGTTTTGCTCCCTTTTTTTTTGGTATGTAAGTGTGTAATTTGGATTAATAGGAGAAAAATTTACAAAAAATTATGTTATAACTCCAAGTATTTTGACTTCGAGTTAGAACATAATACGCTAGGGCATACCCCGAGCAACTGGTACATCAGAGAATTCCTCAAAAAACCTAAGAGGAACAATCTAACAGAAGAACAAAAAAGAAAAACAGCCCGCAGCTACCAGAGAAACCATTAGCAGCAAGGCCGGCCCGCCTTTCACATGCCCACGCAAGAGCACAGCACCGGATACCAAATACAAGAACAGCCCATCCAAAATCAGCAGCGTAGAGGGCTGCACATCAACATCTACATAGTCAACAGCAAGGTGTAGCAAGATCCCAACCAGTTCCTCGAAGCTTAAGATTAGCATGAGATTCAGCATCTCGAGAGGCGCCCTGCAGGCACATGGCCGAATTGCAGACCCACCAGCAGAAACAAATAGTTCCGCAGGCAAATTTGCAGGCAAACAGGTGCCGAACACAGCAAGACAGCCCCAAAACAGGACAGCATTCGGGCATTCGAGTAAACAGATAACTTTACACTTCATCAGCATCAACACCGCAGCACAGAATACAACGATCAAATAGCTGCCTCAAACGTTGCACCAGACCATTGACATTTCATCAGCAGCCAAAATTTTGAGCTTCAAAACAAAGGACAGCAGGCACGGGCCTCAGCAGATCAGCAACATCATGCAGTAACCAGGCCAAGAATCGAGAGTATAACCGTGAGAGAGCATACTAAACAGCAGCATTGATTGCTACGGTGCACCAAAAACAGCCCCATCTACCAAGAAGCAAATCTTCCAATTTCGAAGCCGACAGCAGTTCCAGCCCCAGACCAGATAGCATCAACACTACTACACAGCCATCATAAGAGTCAACCAAACAGCATCGGAATAATGGACATCAGCAGCGGGCCAACAAAACCAGAGATTGGATCCCATCACCATCAGACACAAGCAACAAAACTCTACACATCCTAGCAACATCAGTAGTAGCAATACAGCAGCACATCTCAACAAATCCAAAGACACCCGAGCATCAACATCAGCAACTTTAAATAATTCACACAGGCAGTTTTGCTCGCTCTAGCTGATGCGTCAATCTCTTTCCTTTAATGGATCATAATTGAAGCTGCTGTCTTTGGTAGCTCGTGGTCTTTGCTGTTTGGTCTGATGGCAGTTGGTGCTGCTCCTGATGACCAACAATATGCAGATGCTTAGTTGCTGGTGCATGCGATGGATGATTCTCAGAAGGCCCCATGCCCCCTTGCTTTGCCCATTCAGACTGTGCTTTGGTGCTGGTGTTGGATGGGCAATTTTGAATACCAATCTGAATGGCAGTTGAGCTGGCAGTTGTTTGTGCATTTTCGCACGAGTTGTTTTTTGATTCTCTGGGACAGTTCCTAGCTGCTTGACCTGGAACTGCTGTTTAGGCGCTGATGCTTCATTGTTGGCATCTGTATGTTGTTGAAATGCTGATGGAAATTTGTTGAGGTATATTTATTGCTCTGGTGCTGTCCTGGTGTAGTTGGCCAGTGCTACTGTTTGGTTGTTCTGTGAGCCGATGGTGCTGAGCTGTTGTTGGCCTGTGAGTTTGATGCTGAAATTTAGGTGCTGCTGGTAAATTTCAGTGCTAGTGGACTCGGGTTGTCGGGGATTGGTTAGCGGTGCCTCCTTTCTCTGTTGTGTTGTAATTTTTTTAAAAATGCTATAGGTTTTGTTGAACGTTGGCCTCTTTGAGGTTTATCATGTACCTCCGATTGTACTGGTTGCTCGGGTATGCCCCAGCAGGTTATGTTTTATCCACAAGTCAAAATACTTGGTGATAAAATATCGATATTGTAATTTTTTCTCCCATTAATCTAAAATACTTTTTTTTGGTAAGTAAGAATTTTGGATTAATGGGAGAAAAAAATAGTATAAGATAATATGTTTATCTTCAAGTATTTTGACTTGAAGAAAAACATAATACGCTAGGGCATGCCCGAGCGGACAAACATCATCCGAAAATACTAAACGGCCTCTAGGAGGACAACTTTAACCGAAAACGACAAAAAGACAATTCCATCGTAACAGGATTGAACATAGCTAACACAATTCCATGGCAAGGCAATCGGAACCACCTTCGGCCGGAGAAAGCATAACAAAGATCAACACAAAAGAAGCCGGGCTCCACGGCATCACAAAATCAATGCAATTTGCCTCGTAGTCACGGAGGACTTCCATGGGCAGCAGCAAGCAGACAAAGTCATGCAGCAAGAGAAAATCGAGCCACCATCCATCGACTCCACCGTGAAACCGAGCCGGATAAGCAGGTGCGGCTGACAAACAAGATCTACACCGTTGCAGCAGCTAGTCACAACTTCATCTAAAATACTTGCTTACCAAAAAAAAAAAAATCCAGCTGGACTCAAATACAGCTCGAATGAATCGAGTTCAGTTTCTCTCCGCCCCTTCTTTTTTTTTGGTAAGTAATTAATTGTATTAAAATTTAAATAAACTGTACAAACAGCTATGTTTTTATCAAGTGTTTTTTACCGACTTGGAAAAGGAAACATAGAAATAGGGATTACCCTGAAACATGACACAGAAGTTATAAATAAAAGATTACACAATTGGAGTCTGCTATTAAGACTCAAAACCATAAACTGTCAGCAAAACTGAACAGGAGGACGCTGCTTCAACAATTCCATGACAGGAGGCGAACCCAGCCACGTCAGCATATCCGCATAAAGAGAGCAATGAGGCAATCACGAAGGCGAATAAATCCACTCCGTCCAAGAAGAGCATCAAGCACTTCGGCCAGCAAAGAACACAAGTCACTCCGTCCTTCCTTTTGGAGAAAACAAAGGGACTCCGGAAATTGTTCGCAAAGAGGTCACACCGGTTTTTAGAACACCGGGTAAAGGTGATTCGACTTTAAGAGCTTCGAAAAAAAGGAAGCACTCCGTCCTTATGGGCACCGGATAACAGCACTCAGGCTTAGGAGCACCGCATAAGAGTGATCTGGCATTTAGCCACTCGGGATAAATGCACACCGATTTATATATATATATATATTTTTTTTTCAATAAAAAAACACCGAAAAAGGAGAAATAGAAGTCCGGCCTATTGGAGTTCCGGTAACATCAAAGCATAAAGTACTCCGGATACTAGGAAGCTCTCTTGCCATAAGAGCTCCGGGTAAGAGCACTCCGGCCTTAGGAGCTCCAGAAGAAGAGAACCAGCCATTTTGGTCAATAGAAACGACAAACGGGAAAAGGATAAATGCATTCCGTCTTTAAGAGCTCCGGAAGCATCAATCGCAAGATCACTCCGGCCAAGAAGCAATAAACGCCAGTTTTTTTTTTTTTTTTGGATGAATGAAGCACTCCGGCTTTAGGAGCTCCGAAAAGAGCGAACTGCCTTGAGAGCACTCCGGCTAAAAGGGCTCGAAGCATCAATCGCAAATTCACTCACCAAGAAGCAAGCAATAAACAATTTTTTTTTTTGAAGGAAGCACTCCGGCTTTAGGAGCTCCGGATAAGAGCACTCCGGCCTTGAGAGCACCGGAAAAAAAGCGATCCAGCCAATTACGGCGCCGGGAACAACAAATGCAAATGGAAAATAAAATTTTTTTTTTTATAAGTGATTTGGATTAATGGGAGAAAAAATTTACAAGTAATGATTTATCTCCAAGCGTTATTCCGACTTGGGGATAAACTATAGTTGCTAGGGCATGCCCCGAGCACTCTGATACAACGAATGAAACCAACAGAAAAAATAAAAATGTAGGTATTCGTGCAATACAAACAAACCACTCTAACATCAGTAAAGCAGTTCCTAAACAAAAAACATGTCAATCCAAGACAAAAATGCAAAATAAATGCAAATGCAAATCCAGCCAATCTGCCCCTTGATCCAACACACGGTCCCCGATTTTCTAACGGGCCCCTAATTGAACCGGTTAGCGAAGAGGAGATTCGAAAGGCAATATTTTCCATTGGTAACTACCGTTCTCCCGGTCCTAATGGCTTCAGCTCCAAATTCTTTAAGGACTCATGGAAGATCGTGGGCCCATCCGTTTGTGAAACTATCCGTGATTTCTTCAATCATGGAAAGATCCTCAAACAGTTGAACACAACGATCATTAGCCTTATCCCAATGGTTCAATCACATCGCACGGTTTATGATTACCGTCCCATATCATGTTGTAATGTTATCTACAAAGTGATTTCGAAGATAATTGCCAACCGGATAAAGATGACAATACCCTACCTTGTTGACAAGTGCCAACGGCGTTTGTTGCTGGACGTCAAATCAGTGACAATATCCCCCTGGCCCAGGAGCTCCTCCACAAATATCACCTATGTCACGATCCTCCCAGAGTACAATGAAGATTGACCTAATGAAAGCTTATGATTCCGTCTATTGGGATGTCATCATCACCATTCTGACCATTATGAAATTTGCTCCTCAAATGGTCGAGTGGATTAGACAATGTATAACCACCCCCACATACACTGTGAATATTTAATGGGGAAGCAGTCGGGTTCTTCAAGGGGGGCAAAGGCCTTCGTCAAGGCGACCCCATCTCTCCATACCTGTTTGTTCTGGTTATGAAGACTCTGAATGGTATTATTGAAATGATGGCCCGTATGAACAAAAACTTTAAATGCGCGTATCTGTAGACCAAGAAGAGAGAGAAGCTCTCGCTTCTCTCCTCTTTTCAAATTTCATTTTGAAATTTGTCTTCGTCTTCAGCGGCGTTCCAGGCTTCTGCCTCTGGCGGGCGCCGAGCCGGTCACGGCCGGTCTCTGGTTGCCCCACCCGGTTCCTCCCCGGGTTCCGACTCCACCTCTCTACCTCTCCGCTGCTCAGATCTGTCTTCGTCGACCTCTGATTCTGAGTCTTCCATTGTGGCTGAGGCCTCGGCCGGTCTCCTGGCTGCTCCCCCCGGTCCGTCCCTGGTTCTGACTCTTCCCTCTAGAGAGAGATCCTCTCTCTTCTCTCTAGATTCTCAAATCTGAGCGGTGTCTCTGAACTTGCGACGCCTTCTCGAAGGCGATGGGGATGAGAGTTCTTGTTTCGGTTTCCTTTTGGAAGATCGGCTATGGATGCTGCCCGGTCTCAGATGGATGCTGAGTTCTATGGTTTCCGGAGATGCTATCTGTAGATTTTGCTCTAGTGCTGCTTGTTTGATCTATCGTTGATGTTTGCCCTGTGCTCTGGCGCTGAAGCCCTTTGCCTTCGTGTTTCCTTCTTGTTGGACGGGATGGAGGGCGCCCGTGCAGCTCTGGTTAGGGATTTCTTAGCTGGGGTGCTGAAGTGCTGACCATGGTGTTGTTTAATCAATGGTTTTCCTTCGATGCGGTTTCACCGGGTCGTCTTGACATTGGCTGCTGCTAACTGGCGGGTCTTGTGCTCTGATTCGTTGAGCCTTTGCCTATGTGTTCCGTCCAGTTGACGGTATAGGGTTACCCGTGCAATCTGGCTCGACTTTTTGGCTAAGGTGCATTTGTGTTGGCCTTAGAATTATCTCGATTGCAAGTGATCCGTTGGTTCAGGTGTCGACCACCCCGTTTGTAGGGGGTTGGGCTGAGCTGTTCGTCCTCTTGCTGGTTTGGAAAGTCAAGAATGTTCGCTGATGCGTTGCCGTGGTCCAAGCATTGTTTGTGGTCTTGGGATGGTTCTCGCTTCCCGAGTTGTTGATCTTGTTTTCTCTGCGAGGTCTACGTGGATCTGAAGCTTTGGACGGATTGGTTGCTTGTTTAGTATGTGGTTGGTTTAACCTACGGAGGGTCTTTGGTCACCCTGTTTAGGTTGGGTTGCAATAGTTCTTTATTCTTTGGTTTGTTGGAATTCGGCTGATGTTCTCGCTATTGATCAAAGCTGATTTCCCGATGTTTCTTGGGTGCTGTCTTGGGCTGCTGTTGTGAGGTGATTACCTCCACTTTGCTGTATGCTGAATTGCTGGGCTGTAGAAGTGGTCTTGGTTGGTTGCGGTTTTGGCTGTAGGTGGCTGAACTGCTTTGGACAACTGTTGTGGCTGCTCTTAGTAATGAGTTTGGCTGCAGCATGTTGGGCTATTTTTGCCCTTTCCTGCCAATGGATGTTGAAGCTGGAATGCCAATTTGGTCGCTGGTTCTTACGCAGAGCCGCTGGTGGGTTTTGCTCTTGGAGTTGAAGGCAGTGTTTGTTGTATGAGGTGCTGGTCTGGTTGATCCGGCTGTTACCTGATCTACTAAAATCAACCTTTGGTTCTGCAATGCTGGAATGTGGTAGGCTGTTACATGGTATATCCTTGATTTTATTGTAGCATACCGTTGATATGTAGTATGCCAAATTGTCTTTGCTGTGTTTTTGCAAACTAATAGCAAGTCATGGAGTCAGGCGGTCCCGTGTTGTTGCCCGTGAGCCCTCTTAGATGGGCTGTAATGTTTAGCTGCGTTCCAATTCCATTTTTATTGGTTTGGGCTATATAGGAGGACTGCCCCAGTGTTCTTGCTGCCGTAGTTTGCGTTGCTCCTGCCCCGTCATTGCAATTGCTGCTCATCAAGCCGGGTGATGGGCTACTGGTCTCGAGCTGTCCGATATGCATCATCGACCGACTATCTCTTGGAGCCTTGATGTAACAGATTCATGTAGTTGGTTCTTGGTGAAGATCCTAGTAATGCTGATTTTGGTTTTGGAGGTTGGCTATGGGTGGCGATTCTTGGCTGCTCTTTTCTACGCAGGGAGAGTTCTTTGACGAGTTTTGCTTCTTTGTTGGGTCATGGCTCTCGAATTCATCCTCGCTATTTTCTCTGCAGACCAGGCTGCTCATGGCGATGATTTATGCATCCTCATTTTGGTTCGCTTACGAGGTGTGGAAGATGCCCCTGCCTTGCTAATAGGGTGTGAAGGGGATTTGGAGGGGACTTGGCCAGTTTCTTTCACCGTTGTTTGGTGCTCCCAGGCTTACACCGGCATCCTCGACATCACTGCCCGACAAGAGGCGATTTTGAATCCTGCCCTGCCCGCCTCCCCTTCCGTCCTCGCCGGCGTCCATGGCGCCGGTTGCCATCCCACCCGTTCGCCACTTCTTCCCCACTCGAATCTCCCCCTCAAGTTCCCTTGGCTCCACATTCTCCTCTCCCTCCCGCGCGCAGCACTTTCGTTGGCCTCACGCTCCATCCAAATCCTCCCTCATCGTCACCGCCCCTTCTCCTCGTCGTCCGATCTGACTTCCTCCCCTAATCGCTGCCCTCCCGTCGGCGCCCTAACACTCGTCCTTGTCCCTCTTCCTGTGTCAAGCCCCTTGGCCTCTGTTCAACCCAACCCCCATCCTTCACCGGTTCCTTGAATCGGGTGTCCTACACCCCTTCTCATTGTCAGTCTTCCCCTTTGGTCGATTGCGCCCCGCTTTGGCCTCGACTCTCCGGTACGGCCGGCTCGCTCCGCCTTGACGAATCTGTTGCTCCTTCCTTCGTGGCTGCGCGTCCCTCATCACATCGCCAATATCGGAGGTTGAAGGGCTTGAGTGTCCCCTCTGTCGACGGCCTTTCCCGTTGATGCCTTTTCAAAATCCTCTGCTCTCCCCCTGCGATGAGCGTTTTGATCGGATTACATAGCGACAGTGGATAAACCGATTTCTCCAATGATGCCCTTGTCGAGTTTGCTCAATCAGAGGCCCTTCTCCAAAAATCATGACTCTACGGGCTCGCTTGTGACTCCTCGGAATATGTGTGGCTCGCCTCGCCAAATCGGTTGCATCTTACTCTGCCGATCAAGCCCCTGGCCCGTCTGGATCCTCTTGGGCTTCAGTTGTTGGTGATAAGGCTTTTGGAGGTATGTGCCCACTTAAATTTTTCCCTCCCAATTCTTCTGATTCGGATAATATTATTTTATCCTCTCCACCCGAAGTCACCCAACAGGGTGAGGACTATTGGGTTCCCACCCTCGTTGGCTATTTTGTCGGGAATCCTGTTCATTTTAACGTCGTGAACTATATAACAAAGAAAATATGGAAGCGATTTGAGCTACAGCACGTGGCGTGTAACTAATCGGGCTTCTATTTCTTTCGCTTTTCCTCACGCTCCATGCTTGAAAAGTGTTTAGCTAATGGCGCGTGGATGATCGCTGGACATCCATTCTTTCTTAAAAATTGGTGGCCCGGTATGACTTTAGCTCGCGAAGAACACAAATCTTTCCACTGGATCTCCAGTGTCCGGATCCCTTGGTCTGGACTGACTACCGGGTTAAATTGGATTGCGAGTGCCATTGGAAAGCCACTTTTTTTAGATCCGGTCACTGAAAAACTTGAGCGGTTGGGATTCGCTCGGGTTTGTGTTGAGTTAGGGGCCAATGCCCCTCGGCCTTATTCTGTGAAGATTCGGACTAGAGGTAGTCCCGGAGAGCTAAAAGAACACCTATGTGATATCAAAATTGATTATCAACATAGGCCGGTGCGAAAGGTCGTTCTTGAAAAGAACAGGGTTAAGTGTAAACCAAAGAAAGCCTCCTGGGTCCCCAAGCAGGAGGTCCCCTCTCGGGTTGAGTCATCCCCCTCCGGACTTCCTAGGCCATCTCCCCGCCTAAAATACAATGCCGAGGCTGAAACCCCGCCCGTAGATATAGTCCCTAAGGCTATTATGACTTCCAATTTGTTTATGGCCTTACAAGAGGATTGCACAAATGACTTGCCAGATTGCCCGAATCCTAATTCAGCAGCCCTCCTCCTGGACTTTTTGGTCCTGCCCCTAATCCGGTGCTCGACACTGCCCTTGCCAAGCCGGCAATCCCAAATGCTCCAGAAGGCGTTGGTCCATCTTGTCTTCGTCCTCACTCCCCCCCCCTCCGGGTCTGTTAGTCCAATTCGTTGTTCGGAGCCTCCTGGTCAAGTCCCTTCGAGGCTTGAAGGGGTCTCCTCGATCCAGGCTTGCCTTGGGGCTCCTATTCTTAGTCGCCCGATCACAGTTGACCCACCGACCGCTGCTGGCTGCTCCGGCCAATGACAGCCCTCGGCTTGATAGGGGATTGCGTTTCTCCCATGAAAGAAGAAATCTCGGGGTTAAGATGTCCTCCCACACCCCAACCCTATCCTATGACTAGCATTGCTCGTTGGAATGTGAGGGGGGACTAAATGGGCTTGTAAAATCCCATGAAGTCTGCAACCTCATCTCCTCTCATAGGTGTAGTATTGTTGGTCTAGTGGAAACTAGGGTTGCTGAGAGAAACTCTCTGTCTGTCTCCTCCAATCAGGCCAAACTGGTCTTGGTTTATGAATTACTCGCTTGTTCAAGTGGGAGGATTTGGGTTGGCTGGGACCCAAATCTGGTTTCGAGCATCATTCTTGCCTCGGAGGACCAAAGTTGTTCACCTTGAGGTCCTTTTCCTGAGAAGAATTTTCGATGCATTCTCTCCTTTGTTTCGTGCAAATTCGGAAATTTCCCTGAGGCTTCTATGGGATAGCCTCGGAACATTAGCTAATCCACCTTGATCTCCCTCTCGCGGCTCTCGGGGACTTCAATGCCATCCGCTCCCCATCCGAGGCCCTGGGTGGGATCTGGCATAATAAAAGCTCCCTTGACCTTGATAATTGTCTTAGAGACTGTGATCTGGCCGACGTATGTCACGAAGGCATGCACTATACCCTGAACGATGGGCGTGACTCTTCCTTCGCATATTCGAGAAAGCTAGATCGTGTTGTCGCCAATGGGCGATGGTTTGACAAGTTTCGGAGGGCTAAGGCCCTCTTTCCCCCCGCCGCCTCCTCTCTCCGACCATTCGCCTGTATTCTTCTTCCCGATGGCGATTCCCCTAAAGCTCGGGTTTTTTCGGTTCAATAACTTTCTTACCAAGTCCCCAAAATTTCACCCTTTAGTTGCGGGATGCCCGGTCGGTTGACACCATTGGATCGCCTATGTTCGGACTTGTGTATAGACCGATGCTGGTGAAAAGTCCCTTAAAATGCTAAATGTCCACGAGGGTGATGTTCATGAGGAGGTAATTCGTGCTAGGGAGAAGCTGGAGTCTATCCAAGGTTTATCTCCCTCTAATCCAGGAATCATGTTGAGGAGCGCAGCTGTAAGGATGCTTATCATGCGGCTCTGGCAAAGGAAACCGACCTTACCAAGCAAAAAGCTAAGATAAGGTGGCTCAAAGAGGGTGATCAATGCTATAAATTCTTTTTTAAGACTGTGAATGGGAACAACAATAAGAATCGGATTATTTCCCTTCTTGATCAAGATGGGAATCCTACCATTGGGAATCCTATCAGGAAGGCTCTTGGGACAGGTCGCACGTATGGCTCGGCTGATGTGGATCTGCTTCGTCCTTACATCCCTCACTCTCTGCGTGAATCGCTTGTGGACCATCTTGTATGCCCGGTAAGCGACGACGAGATTCGCAAAGTGATCTTTTCTATAGGAGACTATAGGGCCCCGGGTCCTGATGGATTCAGTTCCTTTTTCTTTAAGGAGTCGTGGGATATCATTGGTGCATCTGTCTGGTGAAGCCATTCGTGACTTTTTCAATCATGGTAAGCTTCTTTCAAACAGATGAATTCTACGATCATCGGCGATTCCCAAAATTCAGTCTCCTCATTTGGTTTCGACTACCGCCCCCATATCTTGCTGCAATGTCATATACAAAGTCATCTCGAAGATTATTGCCAATAGGTTAAAGATGACTCTTCCTTATCTTGTGGACAAGTGCCAAACGGCCTTTGTGGCGGGCCCCAAATCAGCGACAACATTCTCCCGGCCCAAGAGCTTCTCATAAGTACCACCTCGGTCGCGTTGTACTATGAAAATTGATCTTATGAAAGCCTACGACTCGCTTCACTGGGATTTCATCATCAATATTCTGACCATCATGAAATTCCCGCCAAAATGATAAGCTGGATTAGAGAATGTATTACCACCCCTCGTGCTCTGTCAATATCAATGGGGAACCGGTTGGTTTCTTCAAAGGGGGTAAGGGCCTTCACAAGGTGATCCCATTTCTCCCTATCTCTTTGTTAAGCGTGGAGGTGTTGAATGGGATTATCGATTCCAAAGCTCGTAGGAACAATGAGTTTACTTTTCACGGAATTGTGAATCGACTCATCTTTATTATGCTTGCCTTTGCCTCGCGACCTCCTCCTATTCTCTCACGCTGATGTTTGCTCTATCCGGATCCTCGGCGTGTCTTGAGGAATTCCATTGGCTTTCCGGTCTTTCAAAGAATCACGAACAAGAGCGAGGTTTTCCTTTGCTCTAAAGACCCATCCTGAATCAAATATTGCAAATGTTAGGGGTTCAAAGTCGGCTCTCTCCCCATGAGATACCTCGGCGTTCCCCGATCTCCACCAGCCGTCGATTCGTGACCGAGGCTCTCGAGAAAATTACGCGTCGCATCAAGTCAAGGAAGAACAGTGGCTCTCCTTTGGGGGCCGCCTTCAATTGGTTGCCTCTATCCTCTCATCTATCCACCTCTATTGGCGTCCAATCTTCATTTTGCCTAAATCTATCCTCGAACCAAATCGATTGCATTTTGAGGCGCTTATTATGGAATGGTTCTATTGATGGGAAGGCCAACGCAAAAGTGGCACAGTCCGACATCTGTTACCCTAAGAGTGAAGGAGGTCCGGGCTCAAGAATTTGCAGTGCTCAAAACAAAGCCCTCATTTGTAAACTCCTTTGGGCGTATCATGACTAAAGACCACAGATCGGCTTGGTCGTCGTGGATACACAAGACTCGAATTAAGGATCGGTGCATATGGACCCTCAAAGTCCCGATTCCGGCCCCTTGGAGCCGGGAGGAAGATCATGAAGCTCCGTTCTTTCATGTGCTCGCATACTCTTAAGATCATTGGTGATGGCGTTGATACTTTTGTCCGGCACGACCATTGGCACCAAATGGTCCCCTCGCCGGTTATGTCTGGATCGCATTCGTTCGATTCTTCGGTTTGGCCTCGGGACGGCAAGGTGTCTCAAATAATCGGGAAACAATCAATGGGCCCGGCCTAACCCATTTGACCGGGAGGTGTCTAGTCTCGTCTCAAACATGCCCGTTATCATCACAACAATGAGCAAAAAGATTTCTTGAGATGGGTTGGTAGCCCCAACGGTGTATTCTCGTCTATGTCTCGCCTATCTACTCTTTCACCCCCAAACTGAAACTAAGTGGACCAACTTAGTCCGGGGCTCTTTCTATATTCCTGCCCTGCGCCACCCTTTGGTTGGCTATTAAAGGCCGCTTAATACATCCGACCGTGTTCACGGTGTCCCCAACCTTTCCCCACATGCTCTCTTTGTGATTCGGATTCAAAATCATAACCATCTTTTTTCTCATGCCCGTTCTCCTCCTCCGTGTGGACTTGATCCAACGTATTCTTTGGCATCCAAAAGAGCCTTACCCAAATTGGCTCCAAAATGTTGAATGGGCTGCCCGTAGGTGGAAGGGTAAGAATCTCATTGCCCTCTCCAAGCGTCCTGCCTCTTGCGGCCACCGTTTATTTTATTTGGAGAGAACGTAATAATCGTATTTTAGAAATCTTTCAATCAATGCTTCCCAAATTTGCTCGATTTCAAACGTTGTTCGACAAGTCAAGATCGCCTTGCATGTTGAAGGTCGCCCTAACCGTTCACTTGGTTAGACGTTGGAATTTATAAAAAAAAAAAAGAAAAGAAAAGAAAATAAAAAAGAAAAAAATTTAATTAATACATTGATTTCCTTTTCTCTGGCGTTGACGCCAGCCCTTGTTGGCCCCGATGGTTGTGCTATTGGAGATTCTGCTCGAGTTGTTCTTCTCATGGTGCCTTGCCGGTGTGGCTCCTTGCTGCCATTCCGGTCGGGTCTGATCCACGGTTGTTTATTTCCCTAGTGTACTTTGATTTGTTCGATGTCCGCTCCCTCCTCTTGAGCTTTAAATAAAAAAATTCAAAATGGATAAAAGCTGTATTGAATTGGTTTTCGCGTAGGTGCTCTCTTATGCGATCTTGCGGCTGTGGTCCCCGTTTAGTTTGGTCACTGGTTGTGATTTGGGGGCCTTATTGTTATGCATTGTGGATCTTGTTTGGAATGTGATTTTGATGCTCTTGCTTTGGGGCATTTCTTTGCGGGTTACAGCGCTATTGTTTCATATGATTGGGTGGCTGCCGGATTGTTGAGTTATGCTTTTTAGTTTTGGGATCACTAGATCTCGGTTTGATTGGCCTTTGGGCATTCGCCTGGTTGTGGATAGGAGTTGCGATTTTGACCGGAATTGCTCTTGGTTGCCGCTTTGTTCCTTTTGGTTTGGTATGTGCTCGATGATGCCGCAAGTGTGGTTTTTGGTGGTGACCCTCATCGCTGTTTGCCTTTATATCCTGCCGCTTATGTTGGAAATTTGTTGCCCGATTTTGTTTAGATGCTTTGGCTGGTCTCTGTTCTCGCCCGAGGCATGATGCCGGTTTTCTCTGCTGTCCACGATCACCGTATGGATGGGGGTTCTTTGTAGCTCCTTCGGTTCTGGGATGTGGTGCCCTTCTAGTCAAAACTAGTGCTTGCTTTAATTACTTGGTGATGTGAAAAGTAGCTCCTGATGTTGTAGTCCTGTCTCAAGCTCGGTGGAATTCTCGCCCTCGGGCCTCATTGGGCAAATTCAGGATGGTGCTTTTTCTTGATATGGTAGTCGTCTTGATGGATTGCTAGCAATGATGATGGTGCCCAGTGTCGCCCTCTGTTATGGCCATGGTTTTTTTGTGATTTCTGAATTGCGGTGAAAATGCGCTTACTGTGTCTTGGCATCTTTCACCGCTGTTGTGAGATGGTGGATCTTTGTTGTCCAGCAGTGGAGGTCATTTGGGCCATGGTTCATTCTTTAAGCGATCTACATAGTTTGTGAATTAATTACTGATTGACCATTAAAATTTTCCAGTATGGATGTACTTGATGGATGCGCCGCTTTGCTCGTTTAGATGTGTATGCATCTGAGATAAATGTCTTGTCCATGCTTTTGCCTCCTCTGCCATTATCTATTGGCCAGTTGGAAGCCGGTTTGCCTTCGCTCCTGGCGATGGTTGGTTTGCTTGGGATTATGGAACCTGTTGTTGGTCCTATGTTGGTCCGCCGATTTGCATGTATGAAAGATGGCGTTAAGCGTTTGGACGCTGATGTTGGCTCCTCCGTCCGATGGCTGGATGCTTTGCTGATCACGCGATTGTGTTGCGATGGGCTGGCTGCCTCTCTAGGGTTCTTCAGTGCTATTTGATGGTGGAGTCGAACTGGGTGCCATGCTTAGTGCAGCTATTGCGGTTTCTCTGCTTAGGCTTTAGGGCGATGTTGCGGGTGCTTTCAAAGGTATTGTTGATCGTTGATCTCGGAGCGTGGAGCTTGATGATGGATGGGACTCCATAGTGGATGCTGATCATGTCAAGGTTCTTTGGAAAGGCTCTTGGTTGGCTTGTTGATCCCTTGGCAGAATCCCGAGCAGTGCACTTCTGCCGGGCCATGATGGCCGATCTTTGCCGGCCCATGTATTTGGTCCATCATATGGAGCAGGGAAGGCCAATGGGCCCGGTAGCTGGTGGTTCCTGGCTCTAATGGGTTTCTTTGTCGTAGCTGGTGGAATCTGGTAGGTTGCCGGAAGTCGCTTATCATGGTGTTGCATTTGAGGCCGCCCGGTCCTCGGGTTGACTCCGGATGCGAATGCGGTTGTTTAGTTGTCTCATGTGGAATGGTGCTTGGATCCCGATCCTTTTGTTGGTTTTTTTTGCTCTGGTCATGAGAGGCGCTGCTGTTGATTGAGGAGGTTTGCGGCTGTATTGAGGGTTCTGATTTTTATTAATACTGTCTTTGGCCGCATCCACATATTGAGGTGCTGGTACTCAAATGGTTCTTGGTCTTGGTCAATTTGATTGAGCCATTGGTCGATGGCATTTATGTTGTCTTCTTTTCGCCGCTTTGAACTAGCAACTCTTGGCCGAGTCGGAGTAATCTCTGGTTTTGAAAATTGGAGGTGCTTTGGTTGGTCTTGCACTCTCTTGATTCTATCTTTCCGGTGGAGCTGAACACTTGTTCCACTATTATTGGACTGGATGTTGTTTGTAATATTATGGGCACTTCTCCCCGGCCGGGAAGTGCGTGGTGCAGCTGTTCACGCTCTCGGTGGATGCTTGATGTCTGTGTCTTGGTATGAGGAATTTCTGAGTGGTCGATATGGCGCTTGGGGTTCCATTCACCGGTTGCTTTTCCCCGCTTTGTCTTTGCAGTTCGTGACTTGATTTTTTTCCCGATGTTGATGGAGTGTGTTTGCCTTCTCTCGGCGTCCAAGGGTGTGGATTGCTGCACTTCCCCCTTGTGTTGCGTTGTAATCTCTTTTTCTCTTTTTCTTTGGTTATGTAGTATTTTGGCCTCTTAGAGGTGTTCCTTTGTATCTTCGGTTGTATTTATCGCTCGGGGATTGCCCCAGCGGTTTATGTTTTATCCCCAAGTCAAAATACTTGGAGATAAAACATAGATGTTGTAATTTTTTCTCCCATTAATCCAAATTTCTTACTTACCAAAAAAAAAAAGGCATTGAGTTTTGCTGGCTACCTCCAGATGGTGTATGCTGTGTGGCAACCGTAAGATGCGTTGCTTTGCACCGCAAGATGCTCCTGCTATGTTGATGATTGTGTATCTGCTTATGTGTAATTTCAGATTACATATGTTATTTTTTATTGAATGTTGTCCTCTCAGAGGCTATTTTGGTATTATCTATTGTACCGTTAGCTCGGGGTATGCCCTAGCTCTCTTTGGTGCTGGTGTTGGATGGGCAATTTTGAATACCAATCTGAATGGCAGTTGAGCTGGCAGTTGTTTGTGCATTTTCGCACGAGTTGTTTTTTGATTCTCTGGGACAGTTCCTAGCTGCTTGACCTGGAACTGCTGTTTAGGCGCTGATGCTTCATTGTTGGCATCTGTATGTTGTTGAAATGCTGATGGAAATTTGTTGAGGTATATTTATTGCTCTGGTGCTGTCCTGGTGTAGTTGGCCAGTGCTACTGTTTGGTTGTTCTGTGAGCCGATGGTGCTGAGCTGTTGTTGGCTGTGAGTTTGATGCTGAAATTTAGGTCTTCTTTGGTAAATTTAGGTGCTAGTGGACTCGGGTTGTCGGGATCGGTTAGCGGTGCCTCCTTTCTGTTGTGTTGTAATTTTTTTAAAAATGCTATAGGTTTTGTTGAACGTTGGCCTCTTTGAGGTTTATCATGTACCTCCGATTGTACTGGTTGCTCGGGGTATGCCCAGCGGGTTATGTTTTATCCACAAGTCAAAATACTTGGTGATAAAATATCGATATTGTAATTTTTTCTCCCATTAATCTAAAATACTTTTTTTTGGTAAGTAAGAATTTTGGATTAATGGGAGAAAAAATAGTACAAGATAATATGTTTATCTTCAAGTATTTTGACTTGAAGAAAAAACATAATACGCTAGGGCATGCCCCGAGCGGACAAAGACATCCGAAAATACTAAACGGCCTCTAGGAGGACAACTTTAACCGAAAACGACAAAAAGACAATTCCATCGTAATGGATTGAACATAGCTAACACAATTCCATGGCAAGGCAATCGGAACCACCTTTCGGCGGAGAAAGCATAACAGCATCAACACAAAAAGAAGCCGCCCACGGCATCACAAAATCAATGCAATTTGCCTCGTAGTCACGGAGGACTTCCATGGGCAGCGATTCAGCAAGACAAAGGCGCAGCAAGAGAAAATCGAGCCACCATCCATCGACTCCACCGTGAAACGAGCCGGATAAGCGGTCATAGGCGACAGCCAAGATCTACACCGTTGCTACCCAGCTAGTCACAACTTCATCTAAAATACTTGCTTACCAAAAAAAAAAAAATCCAGCTGGACTCAAATACAGCTCGAATGAATCGAGTTCAGTTTGTCTCCGCCCCTTCTTTTTTTTTGGTAAGTAATTAATTGTATTAAAATTTAAATAAACTCAGCCTGGCTGGCATGTTTTTATCAAGTGTTTTTTACCGACTTGGAAAAGGAAACATAGAAATAGGGATTACCCTCAAACATGACACGTAGTTATAAATAAAAGATTACACAATTGGAGTCTCGCTATTAAGACTCAAAACCATAAACCGTCAAAGAAAACTCGAACAGAGGACGCTTCAACAATTCCATGACAGAGGCGGGCCAGCCACGCGGCATATCCATAAAAAGAGAGCAATGAGGCAATCACGAAGGCGAATAAATCCCTCTGGCCCAAGAAGAGCATCAAGCACTTCGCCAGCAAAGAACACAAGTCACTCCGTCCTTCCTTTTGGAGAAAACAAAGGGACTCGGAAAATGTGTTCGCCAAAGAGGTCACACCGTTTTTAGAACACCGGGTAAAGGTGATTCGACTTTAAGAGCTTCAAAAAAGGAAGCACTCCGTCCTTATGGGCACCGGATAACAGCACTCGGGCTTAGGAGCACCGCATAAGAGTGATCGGCATTTAGCCACTCGGGATAAATGCACACCGATTTATATATATATATATATTTTTTTTTCAAAAAAACACCGGGAAGGAGAAATAGAAGTCCGGCCTATTGGAGTTCGGTAACATCAAAGCATAAAGTACTCCTATACTAGGAAGCGCTCTTGCCATAAGAGCTCGGGTAAGCACTCCGCCTTGGAGCTCGAGAAGAAGAGAACCAGCCATTTTGGTCAATAGAAACGACAAGCGGGAAAAAGGATAAATGCATTCCGTCTTTAAGAGCTCCGAAGCATCAATCGCAAGATCACTCCGCCAAGAAGCAATAAACGCCAGTTTTTTTTTTTTTTTTGGATGAATGAAGCACTCCGGCTTTAGGAGCTCCAGAAAAGAGCGAACCGGCCTTGAGAGCACTCCGGCTAAAAGGGCTCTGGAAGCATCAATCGCAAATTCACTCCGTCCAAGAAGCAAGCAATAAACAATTTTTTTTTGAAGGAAGCACTCCGGCTTTAGGAGCTCCGGATAAGAGCACTCCGGCCTTGAGAGCACCGGAAAAAAAGCGATCCAGCCAATTACGGCGCCGGGAACAACAAATGCAAATGGAAAATAAAATTTTTTTTTTTATAAGTGATTTGGATTAATGGGAGAAAAAATTTACAAGTAATGATTTATCTCCAAGCGTTATTCCGACTTGGGGATAAACTATAGTTGCTAGGGCATGCCCCATAATTTTTTCATGATACAACGAATGAAACCAACAGAAAAAATAAAAATGTAGGTATTCGTGCAATACAAACAAACCACTCTAACATCAGTAAAGCAGTTCCTAAACAAAAAACATGTCAATCCAAGACAAAAATGCAAAATAAATGCAAATGCAAATCCAGCCAATCTGCCCCTTGATCCAACACACGGTCCCTGATTTTCTAACGGGCCCCCTAATTGAACCGGTTAGCGAAGAGGAGATTCGAAAGGCAATATTTTCCATTGGTAACTACCGTTCTCCCGGTCCTAATGGCTTCAGCTCCAAATTCTTTAAGGACTCATGGAAGATCGTGGGCCCATCCGTTTGTGAAACTATCCGTGATTTCTTCAATCATGGAAAGATCCTCAAACAGTTGAACACAACGATCATTAGCCTTATCCCAATGGTTCAATCACATCGCACGGTTTATGATTACCGTCCCATATCATGTTGTAATGTTATCTACAAAGTGATTTCAAGATAATTGCCAACCGGATAAAGATGACAATACCTACCTTGTTGTGAAGTGCCAACGGCGTTTGTTTCTTTGGACGTCAAATCGGTGACAATATCCCCACTGCCCGGGAGCTCCTCCACAAATATCACCTATGTCACGATCCTCCCGCAGTACAATGAAGATTGACCTAATGAAAGCTTATGATTCCGTCTATCGGGATGTCATCATCACCATTTCATCATTATGAAATTTGCTCCTCAAATGGTCGAGTGGATTAGACAATGTATAACCACCCCCACATACACCTGTGGAATATTTAATGGGGAAGCACTTCAAGGGGCAAAGGCCTCGTCCGACCCCATCTCTCCATACTGTTTGTTACGGTTATGAAGGCTCAATGGTATTATTGAAATGATGGCCCATATGAACAAAAAACTTTAAATGCGCGTATCTCAGAGACTAAGAAGAGAGAGAAGCTCTCGCTTCTCTCCTCTTTCAATTTCATTTTGAAATTTGTCTTCGTCTTCGCCGCGTTCGTGCTCGCCTCTGTAGCGGCGCGCGAGCTGGTCACGGCCCGGTCTCCTGGTTGCCCCACCCGGTTCCCTCCTGGGGGTTCCGACTCACCTCTCTACCTCTCCGCTCGCTCGATCTGTCTTCGCCGACCTCCGATTCCCGAGTCTTCCATTGTGCCGTGAGGCCTCGGCCCGGTCTCCTGGCTGCTCCCGGTCCGTCTCCTCGGTTGACTCTTCCTCTAGAGAGAGATCCTCTCTTCTCTCTAGATTCTCAAATCTGAGCGGTGTCTGCGAACTTGCGACCCGAAGGCGATGGGATGAGTTCTTGTTTCGGTTTCCTTTTGGAAGATCGGCTATGGATCTTGCCCGGTCTCCCGATGGATGCGAGTTCTATGGTTTCCGGAGATGCTATCTGTAGATTTTGCTCTAGTGCTTGCTTGTTTGATCTATCGTTGATGTTTGCCACTGCCCTGGCGCCTGAAGCCCTTTGCCTTCGTGTTTCCTTCTTGTTGGATGGGATGGAGGCGCCCGTGCAGCTCTGAGTTACCGGGTTAGGATTTCTTAGTCAGGGTCTGAAGTCTTCACCATGGTGTTGTTTGGTCAATGGTTTTCCTTCGATGCGGTTTCACCGGGTTGTCTGCCATTGGGTCGCTTTGCCAATGATGGGTCTTGTGCTCGGATTCGCTGAGCCTTTGCCTATGTTCCCGTCCAGAGTTGGACCCGGTATGCTTACCTGCAATCGGCACAGGACTTTTTGGCTAAGGTGCGAGACGAGTTGGCCTTAGAATTATCTCGATTGCAAGTGATCCTTTGTTGGTTGGTCGACCACCCCGTTTGTAGGGGGTTCTTTGGTAATCTGTTGGTCCTCTTGCTGGTTTGGAAAAGTGAAGAATGTTCGTTCTTGATGCGTTCTTGTGGTCAAGCATTGTTTGCCGGTCAGGGATGGTTACGCTCTGAGTTCTTGATCTTGTTTTCTTTGAGGTCTACGTGGATCTGAAGCTTTGGACGGATTGGTTGCTTGTTTAGTATGTGGTTGGTTTAACTACAGGAGGTGCTTTGGTCATTTCTGTTTAGGTCAGTTGCAATAGTTCTTTATTCTTTGGTTTGTTGGAATTCGATGTTCTTACTGCTATTGATCAAAGCTGATTTCTGATGTTTCTTGCTGCTGTCTTGTCTTGTCACTTGTTGTGGTGATTACCTCCACTTTCTTTGTATCTTTGAATTGCTTTGCTGTAGAAGTGGTCTTGGTTGGTTGCGGTTTTGTTGAGGTGGCTGAACTGCTTTGGACAACGTTATTGTGGCTGCTCTTAGTAATGAGTTTGGCTGCAGCATGTTGGGCTATTTTGCCCCTTTCCTGCCAATGGATGCTGAAGCCGGAATGCCAATTTGGTCGCTTTGGTTCTTTAGAGTGAAGTGGGGTTTTTGCTCTTGGAGTTAAGCGGTGTTTGTTGTATGAGGTCTTGTGTGGGTTGATCAAATTTACTACGATCTACTAAAATCAACCTTTGGTTCCCAATGCCGGAATGTGGTAGGTCATTACATGGTATATCCTGATTTTATTGTAGCATCTGTTGATATGTAGTATCTTGCAAATTGTCTTCTTGTGTTTTTGCAAACTAATAGCAAGTCATGGAGTCGGCGGTCTGTGTTGTTGCCGACGGAGCCCTCTTAGATGGGCTGTAATGTTTAGCTTTCGTTCCAATTCCATTTTATTGGTTTGGGCTATATAGGAGGACTGCCCAGTGTTCTTGCCGCCGTAGTTTGCGTTGCTCCACCCTGTCATTGCAATTCTTTTTGCTCATGTCGGGTGATGGGCTACTGGCATGCGAGCCGTCCGATATGCATCCCGACCGACTATCTCTGCTGGAGCCTTGATGCTAACAGATTCTGTGTAGTTGGTTTCTTTGGTGAAGATCCTAGTAATGCTGATTTTGGTTTTGGAGGTTGGCTATGCATTGGCACATTCTTGGGCTCAGTTTTGCGCAGGAGTTCTTTGGCGTAGTTTTAGTTCTTTGTTGGGTCATGGCTCTGAATTCATCCTGCTATTTTCTCTCGTTAGGTAGACACTCTGCTGATGATTTATGCATCCTCATTTTGGTTCTCCTTACGAGGGGTGGAAGATGCCCCCCGCCTTTGCTAATAGGGTGTGAAGGGATTTGGAGGGACTTGGCTCATTGTTTCTTGCTGGATTGCATTTGGTGCTCCCAGTGCTTACAATCAGCATCCTCTGACATCGTCGTTCTCTGACAAGAGGCGATTTTGAATCCTGCCCTGCCCGCCTCCCCTTCCGTCCTCGCCGGCGTCCATGGCGCCGGTTGCCATCCCACCCGTTCGCCACTTCTTCCCCACTCGAATCTCCCCCTCAAGTTCCCTTGGCTCCACATTCTCCTCCCCTCCCGCGCGCAGGCACTCGTTGGCCTCACGCTCCATCCAGTCCTCCCTCATCGTCACCGCCCTTCTCCTCGTCGTCCGATCCTGACTTCCCTCCCCTAACTGCCGTCCCCCGCCGTCGGCGTCCTAACAGTCGTCCTTGTCCCTCTTCCCAGGTCGAAGCCCCTTTGGCCTCTGTTCAACCCAACCCCCCCCATCCTTCACCAGTTCCTTCGAATCGGGTGTCCTACACCCTGCCTTCTCATTGCCGTCTTCCCCTTTGGTCGATTGCGCCCCTGCCTTGGCCTCTGACTCTCTGGTACGGCCGGCTCTGCTCCCTGCCTTGACGAATCTGGTTGCTCCTTCCTTCGTGGCTGCGCGTCCCTCACTGTCATCGCCAATATCAGAGGTTGAAGGGCTTGAGTGTCCCTCTAATCGACGGCCTTTCCCCGTTGATGCCTTTTCAAAATCCTCTGCTCTCCCTGCTGATGAGCGTTTTCAGTCGGATTACATAGCGACAGTGGATAAACCGATTTCTCCAATGATGCCCTTGTCGAGTTTGCCTGAATCTGTAGGCCCTTCTCTCCAAAATCATGACTCTACGGGCCTGCTTGTGACTCCTCAGAATATGTGTGGCTCTGCCCTGCCCAAATCAGTTGCATCTTACTCTGCTGCTGATCAAGCCCCTGGCCCGTCTGGATCCTCTTGGGCTTCAGTTGTTGGTGATAAGGCTTTTGGAGGTATGTGCCCACTTAAATTTTTCCCTCCCAATTCTTCTGATTCGGATAATATTATTTTATCCTCTCCACCCAAGTCACCCAACGGTGGAGGACTATTAGTTCCCACCCTCGTTGGCTATTTTGTCGGGAATCCTGTTCATTTAATGTAAGTGAACTATATAACAAAGAAAATATGGAAGCGATTTGAGCTACGGCCACGTGGCGTGTAACTAATCGGGCTTCTATTTCTTTTAAACTTTCCTCACGCTCCATGCTTGAAAAGTGTTTAGCTAATGGCGCGTGGATGATGCTGGACATCCATTCTTTCTTAAAAATGGTGGCCCGGTATGACTTTAGCTCGCGAAGAACACAAATCTTTCCCTACGGATCTCTGGGTCTGGGATCCCGGTTGGTCTGGACCCCGGGGTTAAGTTTGGATTATTAGTGCCATTGGAAAGCCACTTTTTTAGATCCGGTCAGCTTGAAAAACTTGAGCGGTTGGGATTCGCTCGGGTTTGTGTTGAGTTAGGGGCCAATGCCCTCGGCCTTGTCTGTGAAGATTCGGACTAGAGGTAGTCCCGGAGAGCTAAAAGAACACCTATGTGATATCAAATTGATTATCAACATAGGCCGGTGCTTGCGGGTCGTTCTTGAAAAGAAACAGTTAAGTGTAAACCAAAGAAAGCCTCACCAGGTCCCCAAGCGGAGGTCCCCTCTCGGGTGAGTCATCCCCTCCGGACTTCCCGAGGCCATCTCCCGCCTAAAATACAATGCCGAGGCTGAAACCCGCCAGTAGATATAGTCCCTAAGGCTATTATGACTTCAATTTGTTTATGGCCTTACAAGAGGATTGCACAAATGACTTGCCAGTTGCTAGAATCGAATTGACAGCCCTCCTCCTGGACTTTTGGTCACGCCCCCTAATCCCGGTGCTGCAAACCTTGCCCTTGCCAAGCCGGCAATCCCAAATGCTCCAGGAAGCGTTGGTCCATCTTGTCGTCCTCACTCCCCCTCGGGTCTGTTAGTCCACCCGTTGTTCGAGCCTCACGGCCAAGTCCGCCCGAGGCTTGAAGGGTCTCCTCGATCCGAGCTTGCCTGGGGCTCCTGTTCTTAGTCGCCCGATCACGGTTATTGCCGGCCGTTGCTGGCTGCTCAAGGCCAATGCGACCTGCGGCCTTGATAGGGGATTGCGTTTCTCCCCGCAGAAAGAAGAAATCTCGGGGGTTAAGATGTCCTCCCCACCCCTCAACCCTATCCTATGACTAGCATTGCCTGTTGGAATGTGAGGGGACTAAATGGGCTTGTAAAATCCCATGAAGTCTGCAACCTCATCTCCTCTCATAGGTGTAGTATTGTTGGTCTAGTGGAAACTAGGGTTCTTTGAGAAACTCTCTCATCATCTCCTCTCAGAATCGGGCCCAGCGGTCTTGGTTTATGAATTACTCTGCTTGTTCAAGTGGGAGGATTTGGGTTAGGCTGGGACCCAAATGGTTTGAGCATCATTCTTGCCTCGGAGGACCCGGTTGTTCACCTTGAGGTCCTTTTCCTTGAGAAAAATTTTCGATGCATTCTCTCCTTTGTTTAAGGTGCAAATTCGAGAAATTTCCCGAGAGGTTCTATGGGATAGCCTCGAAACATTAGCTAACCACCCCGGTGATCTCCCTTGGGGCTCTCGGGGACTTCAATGCCATCCGTTCCCCATCGAGGCCACAGGTGGGATCTGGCATAATAAAAGCTCCCTTGACCTTGATAATTGTCTTAGAGGCGCGTGATCGGCCGACGTATGTCACGAAGGCATGCACTATACACAGAGCGATGGGCGTGACTCTTCCCTTCGTATTCGAAGCTAGATCGTGTTGTCGCCAATGGGCGGTGGTTTGACAAGTTTCGGAGGGCTAAGGCCCTCTTTCCCCCCGGACTCTCTGACCATTCGCCTGTATTCTTCTTCCGATGGCGATTCCCCCGACTTCGGGGTTTTTCGGTTCAATAACTTTCTTACAAGTCCCAAAAATTTCACCCTTTGGTTGCGGATGGCCGGTTGACACCATTGGATCGCCTATGTTCGGACTTGTGTATGGTGATCTTTGGTGAAAAAGTCCCTTAAAATGCTAAATGTCCACGAGGGTGATGTTCATGAGGGAGGTAGTCGTGCTAGGGAGAAGGCTGGAGTCTATCGAGTTTATCTCCCTCTAATCCGGGAATCATGTTGAGGAGCGCAGGTGTAAGGATGCTTATCATGCGGCTCGGCAAAGGGAAACCGACCTTACCAAGCAAAAAGCTAAGATAAGGTGGCTCAAAGAGGGTGATCAATGCTATAAATTCTTTTTAAGGTAATTGAATGGGAACAACAATAAGAATCGGATTATTTCCCTTCTTGATCAAGATGGGAATCCTACCGTGGGAATCCTATCGGGAAGGCTCTTGGGACGGAATCGTACGTGTGGCTCGGCTGATGTGGATCACCTTCCGTCCTTACATCCCTCACTCTGCGTGAATCGCTTGTGGACCATCTTGTATGCCCGGTGGCGCAACGAGATTCGCAAAATGATCTTTTCTATAGGAGACTATAGGGCCCGGGTCCCGATGGATTGATTCCTTTTCTTTAAGGAGTCGTGGGATATCATTGGTGCATCCATCTTCAGAAGCCATTCGTGACTTTTCAATCATGGTAAGCTGCTCAAAGCAGTGATGAATTCTACGATCATCGGCTGATTCCCAAAATTGATCTCCTCGGGCTGGTTTGACTACCGCCCCATATCTTCTTTGCAATGTCATATACAAAGTCATCTCGAAGATTATTGCCAATAGGTTAAAGATGACTCTTCCTTATCTTGTGGACAAGTGCCAAACGGCCTTTGTGGCGGGCCGCCAAATGGCGACAACATTCTCACGGCCCAGAGCTTCTCCATAAGTACCACCTCGGTCATGACCCTCCTCGTTGTACTATGAAAATTGATCTTATGAAAGCCTACGACTCCGTTCAGGCGGGATTTCATCATCAATATTCGACCATCATGAAATTCCGCCCAAAATGATAAGCTGGATTAGAGAATGTATTACCACCCCCTCGTACTCATCGATATCAATGGGGAACCGGTTGGTTTCTTGAAAGGGGGTAAGGAGCCTTCGTCGAGGTGATCCCATTTCTCCCTATCTCTTTGTTACGGCAATGGAGGTGTTGAATGGGATTATCGATTCCAAAGCTCGTAGGAACAATGAGTTTACTTTTCACGGGAATTGTGAATCGACTCATCTTGTTATGCTTGCCTTTGCCGCGACCTCCTCCTATTCTCTCACGATGTTTGCTCTATCCGGATCCTCAAGGCGTGTCTTGAGGAATTCCATTGACTTCGAGGTCTTTCAGCAATCACGAACAAGAGCGAGGTTTTCCTTTGCTCTAAAGACCCATCCCTGAATCAGAATATTGCAAATGTTAAGGGTTCAAGTTGGCTCTCTCCCCGTGAGATACCTCGGCGTTCCCAGTCTCCACCAAAGTGTCGATTCGTGGTATGCCAAAGCTCTCACCGAAAATTACGCGTCGCATCAAGTCAAGGAAGAGCGGTGGCTCTCCTTTGGGGCCGCCTTCAATTGGTTGCCTCTATCCTCTCATCTATCCACCTCTATTGGGCGTCGATCTTCATTTTGCCTAAATCATCTGAACCAAATCATTTGCATTTTTGGCGCTTATTATGGAATAGTTCTATTGATGGGAAGGCCAACGCAAAAGTGGCACAGTCCGACATGTCTGTTACCCTAAGAGTGAAGGAGGAGGATGCAGGGCTCAAGAATTTGCGGAGCTCAAAACAAAGCCCTCATTTGTAAACTCCTTTGGCGTATCACGACTAAAGACCTGAATCGGCCGGAGTGGCGTGGATACACAAGACTCGAATTAAGGATCGGTGCATATGGACCCTCAAAGTCCCGATTATTTGGAGGTACGGGAGGAAGATCATGAAGCTCCGTTCTTTCATGTGCTTTCGCATACTCTTAAGATCATTGGTGATGGCGTTGATACTTTTGTATGCATGCGACCATTGGCACCGAAATGGTCCCCTCGAGTCGGTTATGTCACGGATCGTATTCGTTCGATTCTTGGTTTTGGCACAGGACGGCAAGGTGTCTCAAATAATCGAAACAATCAATGGGCACAGCCTAACCCATTTGACGAGGTGTCTAGTCTCGTCTCAAACATGCCCGTTATCATCAACAATGAGCAAAAAGATTTCTTGAGATGGGTTGGTAGCCACTAACGGTGTATTCTCGTCTATATGCCTATCTACTCTTTCACCCCCAAACCAAAACTAAAAATGGACCAACAATCTGGGCTCTTTCTATTCACCTGCCGCTTTCACCCTTTGGTTGGCTATTAAGGCCGACAATACATCCGACCGTGTTCACGGTGTCCCAACCTTTCCCCCGTGCTCTCTTTGTGATTCGGATTAAGAAAATCATAACCATCTTTTTTTCTCATGCCGTTCTCCTCCTCCGTGTGGACTTGATCCAACGTATTCTTTGGCATCCATTAGCCTTACCCAAATTGGCTCCAAAATGTTGAATGGGCTGCCCGTAGGTGGAAGGGTAAGAATCTCATTGCCCTCTCAAGCGTCTGTCTCTTGCGGCCACCGTTTATTTTATTTGGAGAGAACGTAATAATCGTATTTTTTAGAAATCTTTCCAATCAATGCTTCCCAATTTGCTCTGCGATTTCAAGCGTTGTTCGGGACAAGTGAAGATCGCCTTGCATGTTGAAGGTCGCCCTAACCGTTCTTGGTTAGGCGTTGGAATTTATAAAAAAAAAAAAGAAAAAAGAAAATAAAAAAAAAAAAAAAAAATTTAATTAATACATTGATTTCCTTTCCTGGCGTTGGGAATGGCCGGCCCCTTATTGGCCACGATGGTTGTGCTATTGGAGATTCTGCTCCGAGTTGTTCTTGTTGGTGCCTTGCCGGGTGTGGCTCCTTCTTGCCATTCCGGCCGGGTCGATCCTGGTTGTTTATTTCCTAGTGTACTTTGATTTGTTCGATGTCCGCTCCCTCCTCTTGAGCTTTAAATAAAAAAAAATTCAAAATGGATAAAAGCTGTATTGAATTGGTTTTATGAAATGCAAGTGCTCTCTTATGCTGATCTTGCCGACTGTGGTCTGGCAGTTTAGTCGACTGGTTGTGATTTGGGGCCTTATTGTTATGCATTGTGGATCTGTTTGGAATGTGATTTTGATGCTCTTGCTTTGGGGCATTTCTTTGCGGGTTACGGCGCTATTGTTTCATATGATTGGCTGAGCTTCTTGGGATTGTTGAGTTATGCTTTTTAGTTTTGGGATCACTAGATCTGGTTTGATTGGCCTTTTGGGCATTCACTGGTTGTGGATAGGAGTTGCTTGATTTTGGTTGGAATTGCTCTTGGTTGCTGCTTTGTTCCTTTTGGTTTGGTATGTGCTCGATGATCTGCCAGTGTGGTTTTTGGTGGTGACCCTCAACGCTTTGTTTGCCTTTATGTCGGAAGGCTATATGTTGGAAATTTGTTGCCGATTTTTGTTTAGATCTTTGTCTTTGGTCTCTGTTCTTTGAGGCATGATGCGGTTTTCTCTGCCCCAGATCCATTTGTATGGATGGGGTTCTTTGTAGCTCCTTCCGGTTTTTGGATGTGGTGCCCTTCTAGTCAAAACTAGTCTTGCCGCTTTAATTACTTGGTGATGTGAAAAGTAGCTCCACGTTGTTGTAGTCTCCACGAAGCTCTGGTGGAATTCGGCCTCGGGCCTCATTGGGCAAATTCAGGATGGTGCTTTCTTTGATATGGTAGTCGTCTTGATGGATTGGCTAGGCAATGATGGTGCCGGTGTCGGCCTGCGTATGGCCATGGTTTTTTCTTGTGAGACTCGAATTGCGGTGAAAATGGATTCTGGCTTGAGTCTTGGCATCTTCTGCTTTTGCCGCTGTTGTGAGATGGTGAATCTTTGTTGTGCAGCGGCGTGGAGGTTTGTTGAGCCATGGTTACCCATTCTTTGGCGATCTACATGTAGCGTGAAATTAATTGCGATCTCGTTAAAATTTTCCGGTATGGATGTCTTCTTTAGGATCACGAATCTTTGTCGTTTAGATGTAGTATGCATGCATTGAGATAAATCTTTGGTCCATGCTTTTGCCTGCAGTGGCCCGGCTATCGGTTGGCTCGATTTGGAAGCGGTTTCAGCCTGCTCCCTGCCGATGGTTGGTTTCTTTGGGATTATGGAACCTGTTGTTGGTCCTATGTTGGTCGTGACGTTGCATGTATGAAAGATGGTAGGCGTTACAGCGTTTGGGCTGATGTTGGCTCCGTCCGGTGGCTGGATCTTGCTCGGTAGCGATTGTGTTGCGATGGGCTGGCTGCCTCTCTAGGCTGGCTGGTGCTATTTGATGGTGGGCTGAATCGCGGTGCCATCTTGGTCAAATGTTGCGGTTTCTCTAGGCTTTAGGGCAATGTTGCGTGGTGCTTTCAGTGTTGGGCTGGTGATCTGGAGCGTGGAGCTTGATGATGGATGGGACTCCATAGTGGATCTTGATCATGCTGTTTCTTGGAAAGGCTCTTGGTTGGCTTGTTGATCCCCTTGGCGGAATCTGAGAAGCGGTGTGCACCCGATTTTGTAATGAGGCGTCTTTGCCCGGCCCATGTATTTGGTCCATCATATGGAGCGAGGAAGGTAGTGGAACTGGTAGCTGGTGGTTCTGGCTCTAATGGGTTTCTTGCCGTAGGCGGTGGAGCGGTAGGTTGCCGGAAGTCGCTTATCATGGTGTTGCATTTGTAAATTTGCTGGTCCTCGGGTTGACTCCGGATGCGAATGCGATTGTTTAGTTGTCTGTGTGTGGAATGGTGCTTGGATCCCGATCCTTTTGTTGGTTTTTTTGCTCACAGTTGCGAGAGCTGTCTGTTGATTGAGGAGGTTTGCATTGTATTGAGGGTTGATTTTGTGTTCATCTTTGCATCCACATATTGAGGTCTTGGTACTCAAATGGTTGCTTTGTCTTAATCAATTTGATTGAGCCATTGGTCGATGGTGTGTTGTCTTCTTTTAGCCGTTTTGAACTAGCGACTCTTGACCGAAGTCGGTAATCTCACGGTTTTGAAAATTGGAGGTGCTTTGGTTGGTCTTGCACGGGTCTTGATTCTATCTTTCCGGGTGGAGTGAACACTTTGTTCCACCCTTCTTTGTGACTTTGGATGTTCTTTGTAATATTATGGGCACTTCTCCCCATTTGGAAGTGCGTGGTGCATGTTCACGGCTCTCGGTGGATGCTTGATCTTTGTGTCTTGGTATGAGGAATTTCTGAGTGGTCGATATGAGTTGGGTTCCATTCATTTGTTGCTTTTCCCTGCTTTGTCTTTGCGATTCGTGACTTGATTTTTCCACGATGTTGATGGAGTGTGTTTGCCTTCTCTCTCGGCGTCCAAGGGTGTGGATTCTTTACTTCCCCCTTGTGTTGCGTTGTAATCTCTTTTCTCTTTTTCTTTGGTTATGTAGTATTTTGGCCTCTTAGAGGTGTTCCTTTGTATCTTCGGTTGTATTTATCGCTCAAGGGGATTGCCCGGTTTTATGTTTATCCCAGTCAAAATACTTGGAGATAAAACATAGATGTTGTAATTTTTTCTCCCATTAATCAAATTTCTTGCCTAAAAAAAAAAAAAAAGGCATTGAGTTTCTTTGGCTACCTCCGGATGGTGTATCTTTGTGTGGCAACCGTAAGATGCGTTGCTTTGCACCGCAAGATGCTCTGCTATGTTGATGATTGTGTATCTGCTTATGTGTAATTTCAGATTACATATGTTATTTTTTATTGAATGTTGTCCTCTCAGAGGCTATTTTGGTATTATCTATTGTACCGTTAGCTCGGGGTATGCCCTAGCTCTCTATGTTTTAATTCCAAGTCAAAATACTTGGAGTTGAAACATAGCTTTTCTAATTTTTTCTCCCTATAATCCAAAATACTTACTTACCAAAAAAAAGAATGCCCAGCCTTCACCACATGCTTCCTGTCCTCTCCATGTGTGAGATCACAAAATCAAATGGCTCAAAGTGTTGACCGAAATATGAAATCTAAACTGGCCGCCTTAAGCCTCAATCAAGTTCGGCATTTCCTTAGTACAAAATAAGTCCGGCACCACCCTTGTTAAACCAACTCCGGCCATGTGAAATGAATGGCCAGTTTTGGAAGTGCAAGAGGCTGAAGTAAAATTTGACCGGAATTGAAGAATTGACCGGATTCGAAGATATTGAACGGATTGGAAGAGTTAACCGAATTTAAAGACCGGAGTGCATGTGTGAAGAGAGGCCGAAGTGGCCTTGAAGTCCGGAGTGGTTTTGTGTGTTGGTGAGGCCGGCGTAGAATTGTGGAGAAGAAATTCAAAGTTTATGAAAAGGTGATGAACGGAGTGAATAGTAAGAAGTTGACCAGAATTGGAGATGTTGACCGGATTTAAAGGAGTTGGCTGGATTTGAGGGTATTAAGTTGACCGACTTTAAGTAGGAAAGTTGACCGGAATAAATTAATGGCAACTAAAGAAAAAGGCAAACATTATTATTGTTGAACTGCTGTTCTGGCCGGGCTGAGTAGAGAGGTTGTATCCTCTTCTGATTGTGTTCTGGAAGTTATAGTTTAGATGTCTAGTTGTTCTGGCTTAGATGATAAATCTGGCTCTGGGCTGATTTCTTCATCGCCTCTCCATGTCTAGTTGACCGGTGCCTTTGCTGTGCGCTCCCCTGCTGGGCCTTGTGAACATGATCAGACTGACGGGCCCCTAACTGAGGCTCTTCCTTTTGGGATCTGGTTCGGATTACGATTGCAATTGGACCGTATTTATGAGGATTGTGCTAATTTGCCTTCATTTGCTGGCTGTCCTAATGATCACCATTGTTTGGATGGTGCTGCCTCGCTTGTAAATGATGTAGTACCGGTGCTTGAAGCTGGTAATCATGGGGAGTGTAGGGTTGTAAGTTGTGGCTCCTCACGATCTTTGATATCCACCAAATGGTGGATCTTTGCTGGTCAGTGTTGCCTGTAACACCTTGCCTCATTTTGGACAAAGCACAGGGCTCCAGGATGGGTTTGGTGTGAAGGGGCAGCGGCTATTTTGGGACCCAAAGTGGGTCCTGCTGCTTGATGTAAGGGACTTCTAATGACTCTTGCTCCTTGAAATCGAGATAGGTCTCTGTTGGGTGGAAGAACTTCTGCCGAGGGACTTGGCTTTATCTGGTTGCCTAACTCTGGGTTTGATGATTCTACTCAGGAGTCTATTTTTTTTTGCAATTTACTCACGGAGTCTATTACGCGGATCGATTGATGGTCTGTGAATCCGGTGGACACGATCATCAATCTATGCCCGATCGGTCCCGATTCTTGGAAGCTCGGATGTGGTCCCGAGCCTTGATGGATGTTGGCGAATGGTGGTGTTCTTGGTCATATTCATCCGATGCGTTTTAACTGTGGTGTCGTGGACTATGTGTGGATTGATCGCCAACGATATGCGGACGAGCAATTTGCTAGGCGTGCTATAAATGGGTGGGAATGGGCGGCAGGCTGAAATATTGCCGGCGTAAATCGCCTCCAAGAAAGCCGTGACCTCATTCATGATATCGATGCTTTACAAAAAGATATACGATGCGTGAATGCGATCTGCTTCTTTTTGGGTTTGTGCTGCTGCCGGTCTTGATCAAGGTTCTTTGATTGGTCTGTGATAGGTTATCTCTGCCCTTGATGGCCTTATTAGTGCACTGATACACTCATGCTTCTGATCTGGCGGATTTGTGAAGTCTGCTTTGAGGATCTGATCCTTGTCCGTTTGGTTTAGGATTTGCTGAACCGTGGTGTAATCTTTGGCATTGGCGGCTCTTACTGGTCTTGGATTCTTTCTCATGGCAATTTCTGTATTCTATCGACATTGCAAATTAAGGTCATAAGTTATGTCCTTAATGATATGACTTTGGTGGCCAATTAATGAGTCTTTGTTTTGTTAGTTTTTTTGATGCTCTCTTGATGTTGAGATAAGCATTGGTCACGATATTACTTGCATGAGGCGGCCTATATAACCCGGTGTGTTGATCGCATACTTTTGATCTGTCTTTGCTGAGTTGGTTCTTTGATAACGCTCTTGGGATGTCTCGAAGGCTTGGTGGGGCTTTGTTTGCAATGGGCATATCAAGTTGTTGTCAGGTTACCTCAAGCTTCGACTTTGGGCGCGTTGATAATCTCTCGGTCAGCTGGTTTCGTTATTCGGGTATCTTTGAGCGAGATCTTGTGTGTACTTTTTTTTTTTTGGTAAATAAGTGATTTGGATTACGAGGGAGAAAAAATTTTACAAGTGATTTATCACCAAGTATTTTTCCGACTTGGGATAAACCATAAATCAGGGGCATTCCCCGAGCACATTGATATAGCGAATGAATCCAGAAAGCAACAAAAATGCTAGAATTCATGCACAACAAGCAAACTACTCTAACATCGAGAAAGGTTCTCGACAAAATGTGCCAATCCAAGGTATTATCAAAAAATGGCAACGAAAAATATCTATTCACCTTTGTTTGACATCAACGCCAAGGTGGAATTCCATACCAGCCTGGGGCCTTTCCATAGATCTTTGTGTGTACAAGCATGTTACAATGCCAGTTTGAATAGAAAATATCTATTCACCACCGATTCTGCTCCGTATGGTCCCGGTTTGAATTTTAATTCAGGCATCTGCAAATTGGTTTGACCGACGGCTTGATCTCGGCCGGTTTGCGGACGTGGATTTGATGCACTGCCGGTTTGATTATGGTCCCTTTGAGGTCAGACTTGTGTTTGAATGTGATGTTCATTTTTTTATTTTACGTTGGTTATGTAGAACGTTGGCATCCTAGGGCTTCTGTGTACCTTTGAATGTACTAGTTGCTCAGGGTATGTCTTAATGTGAATGTTTCATCCCAAGTCAAGATATTGGCGATTAAACATTAAAATTGTAATTTTTTCTCCCATTAATCAAAATACTTACCAAAAAAAAAAAAAGATGAATATACTTGGATTTTTGTCTTTGTTGGGGGCATCTTTTGCGCCCGCTAAAGTGATGTCTTTAGGTGTGCCAGACCCCGTTTTTGGTAAATAAGTGATTTGGATTAATAGGAGAAAAGAATTACAAATAGGTTTATCACCAAGTGTTATTCCGACTTGGGGATAAACCTAAAAGCTAGGGCATGCCAGTATTTTTGATACAATAGATGAAACCTACTAAAAGACAAAAATGCGAGAATTCATACAATACTAGGAAACACACAAGATGGATCCTAAACAAGGAGCATGCCAATCCATGGCAAAAAAAAATTTAATGGCAATGACAAAATGTAGCAGCATTTATCGGCCACGATTTTAGCAATATCGGCCAATAGCATTGACATCTAACAAACTCAAGAAGAGCTTAGACTTAAAAACTGAGCAACTTCACCGGTCCCCATAGAAAAGAGTCATACACATCAGCTTTGAGGCAACCGACCAGCGGCTGAATTCCAACGGCAACATCTTTGACTAACTAACGTAGCAAAGAAATCTCAAAAGAAGCCTTAAATCCAAGGCTCCACCCTTATAACGCATCATACCAATGCTTAAAATCAGCACAGCAACTCAACAGAGCCCCAACCTGCGGCATCTTCGGTTGAAGCTTCACGGACCCTACACCATCAAGGCACGGGAGCACCGACCACCACGCGAAGCCGTGACAACTGCACGAGGGCAGTTCCACCATCGATTACGGCACCCAATCAAAAACAAGTCATCGGCCTAAGCAAAATCTTCACCAAGAACATGAAAGGGCAGTGCAGGCCTGCCAATTCCCTTTCATTTACTGGACAAAAGATAATCTGCAATCTCGGCGGCGATGCAACAAACCACACTCCAATAGCTTGACAAAAAAACCGGCACAACGAGCATCAGCGAGCATAAAGAGGCGCGAGCATATCATATACCATGCCACGAACCTCCCGATCCACCAAACGCCATCAGTGATGCCCAGGCCGTTGCTATGGTGGTGTTCCCGTTTGGACGGGCGTATTTAGTCCTGCGGCTTCCCAGTGCGATTTGTCCTGCGTTGTAGCGGGACGATTTGCTGCAAGTGAGCGTTGCTTTGCGTTGACAAGATGCTCTTGCAATGTTGGATTGTGTGTCAAATTATGTGTAATTTCAGTTTTTATTTGTTGTTTTTTCTGTTGAACGTTGTCCTCTTAGGGGCTATTTTGGTATTATCTGTTGCACCGTTTGCTCGGGGTATGCCCTAACTTTTTATGTTCTATTTCCAAGTCAAAATACTTGGAGATAAAACATAGATTTTGTAATTTTTTCTCCCTATAATCCAAAATACTTACTTACAAAAAAAAAAAAAAAAGTGTTGAGGAGTTCCATTTAAACTCCGGCCTCTCAACTAACATAAATAAGAGCAAAATTTTTATTTGTTCAAAAGACACAACCCTTCATCAAGCATCGCTGGTCGTATGGGTTTTGATAACCACTAGGCTTTTGATTCCGGATTGCAATATTCTTATTGAAAAAATTACCCGCCGAATCAAGTCTTAGAAGAATAGGTGGCTTTCCTTTGGTGGATGATTGTAACTCGTTGCCTCTATCCACTCATCCATCCACCTCTATTGGGCCTCAATTTTCATTCTGCTCAAATACATCCTCAAAAAGATTGATAGTCACATGCGTCGGTTTCTCTGGAATGGATCTTCTGAAGGAAAGGTTATTGCAAAAAGTAGCCTGGGATGACATCTGTTACCCAAAGAGCGAAGGTGGACTGGGGCTTAAAAATCTGCAGGCTTAGAATACAACTCTCATTTGTAAGCTCCTTTGGCGTATCATGTCGAAAGATCCCGAATCGGCCTGGTCCTTATGGATCCATAAGAACAGAATCAAGGACCGATCTATTTGGACGCTCAAAGTTCCTGTCTCAGCCCCTTGGAGCTGGAGGAAGATTATGAAGCTGCGCCCCCTTATGCGCGCCCACTCCATCATGAATGTCGGGGATGGCTCCGACACTTTCCTCTGGCATGACAACTGGCACCCTCTGGGCCCTCTAAGTATAGTTAGTACTGACCGTACTCATCTGGTAACAGGCTTGCCATGGGATGCAAAGGTCGCGCAAATTATCAGAAATGGCAATTGGTTTGGCCTAATCCTTATGATCAGGAAGTGTCTCGTCTAGTGGAAAACATGCCCCCTTACCTTCCTAGCACAAATAATAAAGATTCCTTGCGTTGGATCGCAACCACCAATGGAACATTTTCAACTAGATCCGCCTGCGTAGATGGTCAGTTAGATTAGCCAGTGCATTACTACTCCGTCGTACTCCCTCAACATCAATGGGGAAGTCGTCGGGTTCTTCAAAGGAGGCAAAGGCCTTCGCCAAGGGGATCCCTATCCCCCTATTTATTTGTCCTGGTTATGGAAGTCCTCAACGGCATTATTGAGTTCAAGGCGAGGCAGGATAATAATTTTAAATTTCACTGGAAATGCACCGACACTCAAAATGTTATGCTTGGCTTTGCCGATGACCTCTTTCTTTTCTCCCATGCTGACACCCATTCCACTCAAATCCTCAAGGACTGCCTGGAAGAATTCCATGTTACCTCGGGCCTCTCTGCAAACCCGAATAAAAGTGAAATCTTTATCATTCCAAGGGCGCTCCCTTCACCGGGACATTCTTGGTATCATGGGGTTTTAAGAGGCAAACTCCCCATTAGATACTTGGGGTCCCCTAATAACCACCCGACTCTCAGTATGTGACCGCAAATCTCTCACACGGGATCACCAGGAGGATCACTTGAAAAAATAGATGGCTCTCGTTTGGTGGGCGGTTGCAACTCGTCGCCTCCATTCTTCGTCCATCCATCTTTACTGGGCCTCCATGTTTATTTTGCCCAAGTCCACTCTTAAAGCAATAGATTGCCTCTAGCACCATTTCCTCTGGAAGAGCTCTTCTGAAGGTAGAGCTAATGCTAAAGTGGCTTGGGGTGATGTCTACTACCCTAAGTCCGAAGGAGGTCTGGGCATCAAAAATCTGGTGGATCAGAATGCAAGCTTCTTGGGTTTACAAAAATATGATCAAAGAACGGTGCATTTGGACCCTTAAAGTTTCGGATTCTGCCACATGGAGCTGGCGAGAGATTATGAATTTTTTTTTGGTAAGTAAGTGTGTATTTTGGATTAAAGGAAAAAAAAATTTTATAAAAAACTATGTTATAACTCCAAGTTTTTTGACTTGGAGTTAGAACATAAAACGCTGGGGCATACCCCGAGCAACTGGCACATCAGAAAATTTGAAAATGATTTCAAAAAAAAAAAAATGAAAAATGATGGAAAAGAATGGAAAGGTTTTACACTTTTTTCCTCCTGTCTTCTGCAAATCCTTGATCCCATTGGAGTTGCTGCTGTTGACCGGTGGTGGTACAAGCTCTCTTTTGCGGGTTGCGATAGTGGTCTCCTGTAAATCAAACATGCTATATTTATTATTATGCGTCTTGCGAAATTGGCCTGGTGGTTAAACACGGAAGTGTGCCTCCCCCAGCCTGAGTTCGATCCTCACAGCGGAAGCACCAAGTGGTCTTGTGCCTCGAAAAATCCAGCGGGGTTTTAGGTTATGGGGCGCGAGTGCGGTGGGGCCCATCTTCTGAAACATACCACCACCCGTTAAGATCGTCTCCCGTCTGCTCTCCTAGAGAGAGAGCTCTAGCTTCTCTCTTCATTTCAAACCTCGGTTTGAATTTTACGGCAGCGTCTCTGGGTGTTCCTCTATCTGATGGCGCGCTTTGTTGTTAGCAAACGGCTCACTGGTTGCCTCGCCCGGCCGTCCCTTTACTAATCCTCATCCTTTGCTCTCCTTGGCCGAAGAGGAGATTCTATCTTAGCATTTTCTTCTTGAATCCAAGACTTCGTCTTCAATTTGAAATATCCAAGATTGCTCTCTACCTAAGCTGGGCCGGTTTATTTGGGGTACTCTGTGGTTTCGTCTTCGGCCGAAGCCCTCGATTCCGTTGATTCGGCCGTATCCGTTGAGGTTCTCTGGTCCTCTGTGTTTTCCCCAGCGTGAATTCCCTTGACTCGTTTGGGGCTTGAGATGCAAGACCTCGTCTATCGTCTTGCTCTCTGGGATTATCGCTCGTTGATGTCTTGCTCGGTGGGATTAGCCAAGCATGACACGTACAGTGCGGGCCACTCACTGTGGTCGTTCCTTAGGTAAGTTGGGTTGAAGTTGATTGCTTTTAGTGGAACCAAGGCTCGGTGTAGCTTGTTTGGTATTGAAATGCCTTGTTGGCGATTGTGAGAATGCGGTTCGCTGCATTTCTCTTTCGTGATGCAGTATTCATTGCCGGTTTGTATTGTTGTTTATTTGCAATAGCTTTCTTAAAGTATAGTTGGTCCTTCTTTGTTCTTTGTGTGGGCCAGTGGAACTCTAGCATCCTTGTGTTAAGCCCTTAATTGCGGTGAGATGTGGTGATGTTGTCGACTTTGTACCATGTCGATTTGCTGATTATTAGGTGCTCTTGCTCCTTTGCGGTGTTGGTGGCCACCTGTGGTGTGCTTATGTGCATCTCTGTGGGATCTTTGCTCCACTGCGAAGGACTCGGTGCAGCGTATTTCTTTTAGTCTTTGTTACATTTCTCTGGCGGTGTATCCCATTGTTCTGATGTGGGATCATCGGCTGTGTCCTTCTCGGTCGGTATTTTAATTTGTTGTAGCAACAATTTTCTTGTGGGCTGTTGTCTCGGCAGAAGATTGTGATGTAGCGAATGGTCATTGATGTTGCTCAACGCCTGGCTGTTTTTTCCACTTATTGATTGGGTTAGGGCCCATGTGCTTATGGACTTGGAAATTCGGTGATGGGTGGTAGTTTGGATATGGTGCCATTAGGTTCTTTGAAGGATCTTCTGTGCTAAGGTGATGCTCTGCTGATTTCTTACTTGTATTGTGGCGTTTAGTGCTCTGCTGACTTGAATCTAATGTGTTTGGCTTTCTTTGCAATGGTCTTTCTTTGTTGCTATTCTTGAGGCGAATGGGACTATGAGACTTTGGTTTATTCTGTCTTTGAAGGAAGTTCGGTTGATGCACTTATATGGCTACGGTGAATAGCCGTGCCCTTTGGGTGCAATTGGTTATCTTTGGGCTTGTTGAGTTGTTTCTTTAGTCATCTTCTTTGCTTTGGCAAGATCATGAATACTTGATCTTTGTTAGCTCTGCTCCTGAGTTTTTTTGGGAGGGGCTCTGTTGCAGCTGCCGGTGTGAGTGGTGGTGTTAAACCGGCTGGTTTTACGCTGGCGTGGTGGGAGCGATGGATTTAACTTGGCTGCGATTCTTGACAATCTTCTTGATGGTATCTTGATTCCCACTTGGAAAGAGTTGGCTCGTCTTGTGTGTTTCAATTGCCCGGATGAAGTTGTGACTATTGCTTAGCGGTGTAGGCTAGTGCATTGTCGCTTCTGACACCTTGCTCCGGCTCGGTTTCACGGTGGAGTCGATGGATGGTGGCTCGATTTTCTCTTGCTGCAGTTTTCTCTTTGGCTGCTTGCCATGATCCTACTTTGTGACTATGAGGCAAATTGCATTGATTTTGTGGTGCCGTGGGCAGGCTTCTTTTGTGTTGATCTTTGTTCTGCTTTCACCCGTAGAAGGTGGTTCCATTGCCTTGCCATGGAATTGTGTTGGCTATTTTTTGTCGTTTCGGTTAAAGTTGTCCTCTACAGAGGCCGTTTAGTATTTTCGGATATCTTTTATCCGCTCGAGGCATGCCCTAAGCGTATTATGTTTTTCTTCATCAAAAATACTTGAAGATAAACATATTATCTTGTACTATTTTTTCTCCCATTAATCCAAAATTATTACTTATCAAAAAAAAAAAAAAGTATTATGGTGCATGTTCATATTGGCAGCTGTGTTTCATCACCAGATCCTGATCATTAAGCTGTGAAATGAGGCTGATACTGAGCCAGCTAGTTTCCGAACTGCTGCTTATCTTGTTCCCCTGGATGCATTTGTTTTTGTTCACGGATTAGATTGGATTTAGGTGGATTGTTTGTTGTTGTTACACATCTTGATGCTTTGGTATTTTTGTCTTCTTTGGGCGTGTGGGAAGCATCAATACGGAGTGGCGGCACTTGGCACGGATGGCTGATCGGTTTTAGCTGATGGGTTCCCTCCCCAAAAAAAAAAAAACTTTATAGAATTGGTTCTTGGTTTTGCTGCGCCTATGGTTGCTCTTGTCTCTGGGCTTCCCTCGCTTCTTTGGTGCTTACTTCTTTGGATTGGTGCTGATCCCTTCTTAGTGGAGGTTTGGTGTATTGGATTGATTACTTCTACATGGGTATGGTTTTGGGTCCCTTTGTTTTGGCACTTCATTGGATCATGGGGTCTTTGTTGATGTGGGTTGAAGAAGTGTGGTAGTATCGGGATTGCGGGCCTTTTTTTTAACGGATTGGTCTTTGTTCTCTTTATGGTTAGATGGGATTTTGATGCATTGGAGCTTGTTCTTTGTCGGTGTATTGATATACGTGTTCGTGGTAACCGTCGTTTGGTCTAAGGTGATCTTTGCTTTGGGGTATGAGCTGGTGAAGCTTGAGTGGAATGGTTTAAGGGTAGCCGAGATTTGGATGCTGATTATTGGATGACATGTCTTTGCCGCGGTATTTCTGATACGATGTTTTCTCTGCTAGAGGGTGTATTCTCTTGGGATCTTTGCATCTACGCATCACAGGTAGTTTGGATTGGATGATTCTTTGGCATGGTTTGGCATGGGTTACTGCTATGAATAATTTAAAGGCTGGCTTGATGTTGAGGCTCGAGTGACTTTGGAATTGTATTGCTGGCACGACAACGATGGGCGGCGGGAGTGTTGTTGCTATACGATCTGTAGAGGGCCGTGCTGTTGTCCTTTGGTTTGAAGCTCAATTTTCGGGCTGCATTGAAATGTCAATAGTGCATGCAACATTTGGCGGCTCTACGATTGTTGTTCTTTGGTTTTCTTGGAACTTTGTCTTGTTGCTTTGCCTCCTTGAGTATTGTCATAGGCTGAACTCCACAAATCAATTCTGGATGGGTGTATATTCCCTCTTTGGTGGTGGTGGTGCTGGCACAACTTGGACACTCTGCTTTTGGTCTTGGAGTACGATGAAGAGTTGTGAAGGCTGTTGGTTTTGCTATCTTGGGTTTAGTCGCCTTGGTGCTATGGTGTGGGGAGTAATATGGTAAGTGCACTAATGATACCCATGATGTGATGCGGTGTAGATCTTTGATGGAGTGTATTATCCTCTGTTTACTACAAGCCCCGAAGGCTGTTTCGGAAGGCCAGTCTTACGTGTGTTCGGAACTTGTTTGCTGCAAATGTGCATGTCTTGTCCCTTTCGCTCATTACGTCTGTGAGCAATTATTGTTCTTTGGTGTTTTTGGAGGCTTGGTGGAGCTTTCGATGATGTGGGCCCGATTTGGGTTTGATTTGGTGGCACAGTGCTCTCCACAGACACGTTCTTTGAACAGGCGGATGGTTTCGTTCAGTATGTTGAGGTACATTGCTGTTTGATGATGATCTGGTGGATGCTCTACTTGTGATGTTGGTTGCGGTGAACAACTCGTTGCTCCTCCTTTGTAGTTGCTTATCGTTGATCTTATTACGGATTACGCGCTGTGGAAAGTGTTGCCCGGCTTCTTTCTAGTCTCGAATGCTGGCGGCTCGGTGTCTGCAGCTTGTTGACTGCAATTGCTGAAATCAGATGCTTTGTGATCTTGATATAGAGCTGGACTTGTTTGATTAATGGCGTCTTGCTGTTTGCATGGTTTGGCGAGAGAAATTGATTAATCTTTGTAGATCGGCCGGTTGGATCTCTTGGCTGCACAGTGATCTCGTTGTTGTGGATACGGAATTTGTGTTGTCCCTTGCGTCTTGATTAGTTTTTGGCGTTTTAGCTCGATTTGTAGGGGGAAAATTGCACTTTCCCTCACGTTGTGTTGTACTTATTTTTTTTTTCTAGCTTTGTGAACGGCCTCTTAGAGGTCCTTTTTGTACCATTGGCTGTACTAGTTGCTCGGGGTATGCCCCTGAGGTTTATGTTTTTTTCCCCAAGTCAAATTACTTGGTGATAAAAACATAGATGTTGTATTTTTTCTCCCTTTAATCTAAAATTCTTGCTTACAAAAAAAAAAGGTTTTAGCTGATGGGGATGTGGCTCTGTCTGGGTGTGGCTGGTATGTGATGAACTGCGGCTAGATGCGGTTGCTAAAGGTAGTAGTTTGCTGAGTTCCCTTGTTGGATATGACCCGGTGATGATGTTGAGCTGATGACGTAATTGATGTAGCTCGGCTTGATGGAGGGCATGCTCCTCATGTTGTTTTTGAGTTGTTCGATTGTTGATGTTTATGAAGGAAATTTGGGATGGGCGTGGCTGCTTTGGCCTGTAGTGTTTGCCCCCATGTGTTTTTCTTGACATATATAATTAGAATCCACTCTGACCTATCTTTGCTACTGTAAAATGCCCTTCCTTTTGAGCAGCATGGTTTTGATGTTAATACGGCAGTATTTGCTTCTTGTGATGTGTTCAGTCGCATTGTTGTTGGCGAGTTCGGATTATAGGGCGATGGCTCTTGTCGTTGGATCATCTGGTTGTGTTGCATCCTTTTGACCACCCGATGTTGGCCTGCATGCTGATCTTGCTGCTAATGGGAATGCCTCTCACTAGGCTGTTGAAAATCTTTGCAAGTCATGGACTTCTTTTATTTATCCCCCTATTGGATAGTACTTGGGTGTGCGGGTTTTAAGGCGATCCACGATCTTGTTTTGCCTCGAGTCTCTGCAATGGCTGTCTTCGGAGTCTGCGACATTCATTATTGATCTGAGAATGCTCCACTGTCTATCTACATGTGGAAGGTTGCGAACTTCTGCTGTGCTGATTTGGCATCTTTGTGTACGATGGGCCAGTGACGATTTAGTGTTTTCTCTGCTGCTTTCTCTAGAATGGCTGGAATTAAAAGTGCCGACTGTAGGTGTAGAGTTCGGCAACCGTTGGAATTAGGTGATTTTCTTCTTCTTTGTTTTGAATTCTTGGTCTTGATCTTTGGAATTCTTGTGACGAGGCGGTGAATCTTTGTTATGATTTTCTTCCCGACTGCTGCCTCTGGAATGGTGGGCTGTTGTATTATGCTGCGTGCGGCCCAGGTTACGCCTGCTGGAGGCGGGTGTGCTGCCTACCGCCCTCCACATGTCTCCTTGGGGGGTTTCTTGCTTTGTAGCTCCCATTAATGTGAGTACTTTGAATCTTTCTTCTGCTGGGGTTCTTCAACGGTGGATGCTCGGGATTCGGGGGGTTGGAAAACGAGCGTATCCCCTTTGGATTGTCTTGTAATATTTTCAAACTTCTAGGTTACGTAGATCGTTGGCCTCACAAAGTGCATTTTTGTACCTTTGGATGCTCTTGTTGCTCGGGTTTGTCGGTAGTTGTGTTTTGTCCCCAAGTCAAAATACTTGGCGATAAAACATCGATTTTGTAATTTTTTCTCTATTAATCAAAAATACTTGCTTAATAAAAAAAAGCTGGTACATCGAGGAAGATCTCAAAAAACCTCTAGCGGAGCGCTCCTATGAGAAAATAGAAAATGAACAAAGTCATTTTACATAAAGTAGATTCTACTAGCTGACAAAACAATGTTTGCCACTACCTAAATGCACCCCAAGTTTTCCAACGGCCCGAGGAAGCAATAGGCTCTTTGCATCACTCCACAACCAATTTCTTTGTAATACACCACCATGACAAAGAAGTCCGGCCCAACTTCAAATCCAAACAGCAATGGGATCGTCAATCTTTCTGCGGTTGCCCGCGTCCTCCTTGGCGCTCCTCCTGCAGCAGGCGGTGCAGTGCCGGCCTTGGCCGGTCTCACAGGTGCTCTGCCGGCCGCCACTGCTCAGACCCCGCCGTCTTCCTTCCGGACCTCTGCTGCGGCCGCCGGGGTCCTGCGAGGTTTCGTCTTCGTTTGAGCCCTCGTTTTTCTTGGTTGGGTTCTCTTCGTGAAGCTCTTTAAACCAAGTTTCGATTGGGGTTTACTGTGAAACCGTCGCACACGATCGTCTTTCTTCGTTTGGGTCTCTTTGCCTCTGTATGCGGGACTCTTCTCGGGATATAGTATCTCTTTTCCTTCGTCCCTCGATTGATTAGGGCTTCTCGCATTCGGACTTGCCTTGGCTTCTTTGCTATAGTAGGCGCCCACGTTGCCACTGTCTCGGGGGTTCCTTAAGTTAACCGGCTTTGGTGCTTGGTTTATGTTCGTCCCTTGATTTTGGGAGCGGTTGACCAAAGCTTATGTGCTGCTATTTGGGATTAGCCGGTGACAACGCCACAAGCCTAGTTTTGAAGCCTTCTGCATGTTCGTTCCTTCACCTTAAGTTGGGTTGGGGAGCCTGGTTTGCTTTTAGGTGGAACTATCCGGTGGAGTGTCTAAATTGGGAGTGGCCTTGTTTGGGCGCTGAAATTCCTTCTTGGCAGATTTACGAGTGTGAGGTTGATTGCAATGCTGGATTCTGCAATGCTTGCTTAGATGATTGGGCAGCTTTTCTGATTTGGCCCAGCGATTGGGTATCTGTTGTTATTTTTGGGTCTGTGTTTACATCCTATCCTGTCCAGCTGCTTGAGCTCGACTTGTGCTCCTGCTGTTAGGTAGTTGCATTTGATGCAACGAATCTGTTTATTATGGACTGGTACATTGGGTGGGTCAGATTTTGGCTGGCTCTCTGGGCTTCTTGTTGTAATGGTGTTGCCTCTATGCTTTTTAGTGCGGTTCCGGTGTAAGCTGGATTCGGGCTAATTGCGTGTCGATTGGCCTTCTCTATTTGAGTTTCTGCGGCTGATGGTCTTTGCATCTTTGGGGAGTTATGGATGTCCTTCACTTCTTGATTGACAAAGGTCTTGGTTAGTGTTCTTGGTTGGTCTCTTTGGGCTCATCGGTTTTTGACCCATTATATGCTATTGCTGAATTAGATCTTTTCTTTGGTGTTACAGGTTTTGGTGGCTGCTTTGAGGTTGGGCGATGACTTGGCCATTGCCTTTCTTTTTGGGAACCTGCTGGGGCGATCCTCTTGGGCATTTCATGAACTGGATTGGATGGCCGATTTTCACCTGGCGTTGTAGGATATTCGCTCTTGGCATTTAGAATGCCATTTGCTGGTTTCTTGAGTGGCGGTGGAAGACATTGAGTTGCTTTGTTCCTTTGCTAACTGCAAAAAGCTGAACGATGTATTTCTTTGAGCTGAAATGGCAAAGCCTGCTGAGCTGTTGTTATGGTTGCTATGGCGTGCGTCTGGCTGGTGGTGCCTTTAATGATGATGTGGTCGCTGACCATGTACGATGGGGACACGGTCTTGTTGCTCGGAGTTTTGAAGGTGCGATTCATCTTAGTTTGGTGATTTGTTGGCTGTTGGTGATGGTGCTTAAGAGCGTGGCTGTTAGCAGATGGCTCATCTTCTTTTGCGACATTAAGGGTTTGCCATGGATTGGCATGTTTTTTGTTTAGGAACCGGAGTGGTTTGCTAATTTAGTATGAATTCAGCATTTTTGTCTTTTAGTAGGTTTCACTGTTGTATCAAAGTTGCTGTTGGTATTGAGTAGCATCTCTAGTTCTTGGCTCGGCTGAGTTGCATCTCCTTTCACATGTGTACCATTGGCCGGTGTTTTTGTAGTACGTCCCGGTTGGGATGTGCACCGGCCGATTGGCGATGTTGGCCCCGTGACCTTATGGAAGCTCTGTCTACGAAATTTTGAGATGCATGATTCTTGACATGGTTCTTTCTCCGGTTGTCATAACTTATTCCCACCTTTTTTACTCTGTGGGCAGATTAGATGTTTTAGTCTCCACAATCGTTTGGTTGCGAAGTCGTTTGGTTTGTCCGCTTTGATGTCGGTTTGCCCTCATGGGATTTGAGGTGGGGTCGATATCTGAAGCAATGTAACCCGTGATGCTCAAGCAGATACGGGGTTCGCCATTGTTCGAAGAAATGTCTCCTCGGGGCTTTCTGGCTCTCTCTCTGTTCTCACATTTCGTTAGGTGAATGCTCGCAGCCATTTGTGGGATGTTAGGTTATATTTGTTGAAATTGATTCTCGCTACTTGTTGGTTTGACGTTGTGAACGCTGAGCCGGGTCTCTCGATGCCTCTCTTGCCGGTCACGTTCCATCCGGGGTAATGGGTCGAGAGCCTGTTGCTATCTGGTTTTGGAGGTATTGGCTGGAGTGCGGAAGGTGGCCGACGGACGCTGAAATCCTTCTATAGTGGTGAGTTGTCTGCGCTTTCATAGTTCTTTGTGTTGCGATCCTTCGGATTCTGGTGTTTGGCTATTAATGCCAATTTGTTTGCTGTTGTTGCTCTGAATGAACTTCTTTGTCAGCCTACGGCCCGGTCTATGGAGTTTCGGCTCTCTTACGATGCGGGAGGCACATTATATTAGGGGATGCCTCACAATGATTCACTTCTCACGATGATGGAGGTTGGTGGCCAGTGGAGGGTATCGTGTTTGCCTTTTTGCATTGTGGATCCCTTCTATGTTGATCCGGTGAGCCATGATGAAACATCATGGAGTCTGTGGAAGCCTCTGCCGGAGTTCAGATTGCCCTGCGAAGATGGACTCTTTTGGTGCTATTCTTGGTGTGATTGTTTAAGGGCTTGATCTTGCACATTACCTAAAATGGTTGTTGGGTGTGCCCAACACTGAGGCTGGAGCTGGTGGCTTGCTACTACCTGGAGCTTGTGGCTGAATTTAAGTGCTGCTTGCTGGAATACATTTTTTTGATTTGCAATGAGTGGCAAAGCTCTTCGATGTGGATGAGCAACAGCTCCTGCTAGTGCTCTGGCCGTCTTTCTTTGTATGGATTTTATCCGGCATTCTTGATTGGATCTTTGAATGGCCTTTTCTTTGAGGGGCTAGTTGGAATTTGCTCCACACCGCGATAATAGAGTTGTTGATGGTATTGCTGCTTTGCTTAATAAGTGGGTTTAAGGCTCTTTGGGAGGTGCTTTTTGGCGCTGTTAATCAGATTGGAGGCTATCAATGCAGTCACGGTCCCGCTGTTTTACGCACGGAATTCTATGCGATTCTGAGGTTTGTTAGCGATCTTAATTGCTGTATTGAGTGGTGGTGCATTTTGTAGACCAATTTGGTCACGACAGGCTGATTCTTTGTGTGCTGGCTTTGGCCTTGCTCTGCTTGTTTTTTCTTTGGCTTTTGGGCCGCTTGAGGTGATGGGATATCCTTTTGTGATGTTGGCTGATGCCTTGTAGGCTGGTTCCCATTGTTCGACTTTTTGTGATCGATAATGGTTGATGCTGGTCTGCATTGGCGCAGACTTTGCTATCTCCATTTGTTTCTTTGGTGGTCTCTGCCTCGAGCTTCATCAGTTCTTTGCTTCTTGGTGGTGAAATCAGACAGTCCTTTGGATTGTGTTTGTCTGGTCATTTCGGCCAAGATGTCTTGTTGTTGCTTTGCAACAATTTGCTTGGGATACAATGGGTTCCAAGCGCTGCCGGGTCCCTGTGTTGCAACTTTGGCTCTTGTATCCGGCATGTTTGCATGATGAGGGGGCAGGTTGCATCATGCTGATATCTAATGCTAATATGCTTAGCCAGCAGATTAAGCTTGTTCTTTGGTGCGATGATGCGTGGTGATGCGCATGATGACCTCTTTGCTGGAATTTTGAGGAGCATTTAAATTTGCTTAGCAAATGGTTGAAGCTCCTAACAGCTGGATGTGGAAGACAGTCTTTGTTGCTTGGTTTCCTTCTTTGGTGCGGCCTTACCAGTTATTCTTCTGTCCCGGGATGCTTTTGTCCTGGCTGCTGGCGGTCCTTTCTTCTTTCTTGCGAAGACATGGTTGTTTTGGCATGCTTGGAGGTGGATTAAGCGGAGCCGTGGAACTATGATGCCAGCCTCTGGATCTGATCTCGGGAATGATGCGGCATCCGAGGTGGTGTCTTTGGAAGGCAGATTGATGTCGGCCATGGGCCGGAGGTCAGCTTGTTGAAAATACTCTTGGTGATGAATCAACGATCTTTGAATGGATGACCGGATGTGATGCTGGTTATCCTGGATCGAGATAACTCGATTCTTGCTTCTCTCTTCGTCAACCCTCGAGTTCAAAATTTGAACTCGATTTTGGTCCGCATGGCCAATGAACCCTCTCACACAGCCGGCGGCGCCGGAGTCGGCCTCGGCCGGTCTCTGAGGCCCTAGCCCGGCCGTCTCCCATCTCTCCTCCTCTTCCTTTTCTCCCGTTGCGAGGCCCTCTTCTCTTGACTTTTTTGCCTTTGGGCTTTGCCGTCTCTGGCAGTTGGTGCCGTTCTTGGCCGGTCTCACAGGTAGCTGCCCCTTTGTATCTTCTCGGTTCTCTTCTAGACTCGCTTTAGATCTGGATGGGATTAGTGTGTCTGGTTTAATCGCCACGAGCTGATTCCCGAGATTGGTTGGATCTTGTGCTTCTCGAAGGTTTCGGCGCTCCCGATTGTCTTCGCTGCCGCCACCGATGTCCCTCCTCCTGGAGTTTCGCTCCGGTGGTCGGTTTGGGATCTTTATCTTGCTCCGGATTCGAGCTGAATGGCGGGTCTCAAGAATTGGCCGAAGATCGATTGGTTGTTTGTCTTCCTTCGGGTGTGGTAAGGTCCTCCCTTCTACTAATTTACGATGTGGCTTGGAGTCTCGTTTCGGTGTGCGGGGTCTCGGAGGGCCACGACCTCATGTCACTTGGCTTTGCCATTTCTTGACTCTCACATGTGCGAGCTTCTCTGTTTTTTTCATTTGGCAAATCAATGAAATTGTTGCAATCCTTTGGATTGCTTGTATCTGTTATTCAGCCGAGTTTATTTAATTGTTGCTTTGCTACAATTTGAATCATATAATTTATGGCTTCTTTGCAATGGTCTTTATTGATGCTATTGCTTGCGGCCGAATGGATTGTGGGACTTTGGATTATTCCTTGTCTTGAAGGAAGCTCGGTTCTTTGCTTTCTGATGCAACGGTGAATAGCGATTTTAATTGGGTGCAATTGTTTATGCTTCGAGTTTTACTAAGCTGATCCGTTCGTCCTCTTGCTGTTTTTGGCAAGCCGATAAATTTGACATACTGATCCGTTGCTGTGGTCCCGGCATTGTTTGATGTGTTGGTTACGCTCCCCCGAGTAGCTGATCTTGTTTTCTCTTTTGAGGTCTTCGCAGATCGTAGCTTTGGATGTTATGGCTGCTTGGTTAGGTTGTGGTTGGTTTAAACTTTCATGGGATGCTATTGTGAGGTGGCTGGAAACTGCTTTTTGCCACTTGGCAATTCCACTCTGTGATGGATGGTGTGCTGGTGTGGTTCATTAAATGCAATGGTTTGGCCTATGATGTTTTGGATTTCCAATTCGGTTGATCTTGAAAATCGGCAGATTAGTTCTTTGGCAAAACCATGTTTCACCTTTGTAGGGTGATGTACAGTCGAAGTTTTTGGGCTTAAGCCTTCCCGCTTGCAATTTCTGTTTGCTGCCATTAGAATTACCACGATGTGGCTGCTGTCTTCACATGTTCTCCATGTGATGATGAGGCGTTCTTTGGCCTTGTTCGAAAGGATGCGAGCTGATGCTCCCAGTTTTTGTGAGGTTGTGAGGCCCGAGGTTGTGGATGGTGATATGCTGGCCCAGGGATTGGTGAAATGAGGATCTTTGCATTGGATCTTTGTTGGGTTGAGGCCTCTGCACCGCCTTGGACGAAGGGGTCTCATTGTTTAATCCGGAGCTTTGATAAGGCTATGCAGGATTGCTCTCCTACCGCCAGTGCTGATTCAGGTTTTGCCCTTGGAGTGGCTTTTTTTGTGTCTTTTATTTTGTTTAGGAACCGCCTTTGTGTGGTTGCTTGTATAGTATGAATACCAGCATTTTTATCTTTTAGTTGGTTTTCATCGGTTGTATTAAAGTGCTCGGGGTATGCTCCTATTTTTTGGATTATCCTTAAGTCGAAATAACACTTGGGGATAATCCGTACTTGTAATTTTTTTCTCCTTTAATCCAAATCACTTACTTACCAAAAAAAAAAAAGGTTATCCTGGATCCTTTTGGTGACTTGTTTGTATTCGATGGATGGCGATTATGGTAAAGTTAGCTTTGTAACGTCCATAGCTGAGTGGCTTCTTGAACTCAAGTGGTCTTGTTCTTTGTTCTTTGAAGGTTCATTCTTTGCGCCGCACGGCTTGGGATCGAGTGGGTTGGACTCGTTGTTTTGGGATGAAATTTTTCCATTTTCTATAGATTATGTAGAAAGATGGCCTCCTAAAGGTGCATTATGTACCTCGGTATGTACTTATCGCTCGGGGTATGCCCAACGGGTTATGTTTACTCCCAAGTCAAAATACTTGGGTTAAAACATCAATTTTGTAATTTTTCTCCCATCAATCCAAAATACTTGCTTACCAAAAAAAAGAAAAAGATTAGATGTTTTAGTCTGATGGGTACTTTACGAAGTGCTATGCTTTTTTCTGACTGGAACTTTCCCTACTTTGTCTTTGGCATGGAAGTGAGTGGAGTGCAGTTATTGGGGCTGTGCTGGCTTCTGATTTGTCTTTGAAGGCCGGAGGAGGGGCGATGGTAGTCTTTGCAATTGCCTATCACCTTCGTAGCGGAAACTTTGGATGCATTAAGGGTGTATCGTCATTAGGCTGCGAGATGTTAGCGGCTGCGGCGATCGGTTGTATGGATACGTCGTCTCGGTGCATTTGATTTTGATTAGGCCATTGTAAAATGTTGTGTACATTCTATGTTTTTTCGGTTAGATTTATCCTCTTAGAGGTTTTTTTGAGGTATTCTATGATGTACTTGTCGCTCGGGGTATGCCCTAGCGTTGTATGTTCTAACTCTAAGTCAAAAAACTTGGAGTTATAACATAGTTTTTGTAATTTTTTTTTCCATTAAATCCAAAATACACACTTACTTACCAAAAAAAAAAGTATCAAAGTGCTCGGGGCATGCCCTAGTTATTTAGGTTTATCTCCAAGTCGGAATAACACTTGGTGATAAATCCTTACTTGTATTCTTTTCTCCCACTAATCCAAATCACTTACTTACCAAAAAAAAAAATGGGATCGTCAATCAGCAATGGAGCAATAGCCAGTAACCGCCAGCTTCCATGCATCCTGATCATCAAACCGGATCTAGGACTAATCCAGCATCCACATCCAGATCATGTCGATCCATCCATATGCAGCGAATCGATACCAACAACAGGGGAGTAGAGAGCAATCTTTGAATGCCAGTAGCCAGCAAAATAATACAGCCCCAGTAAATAGCAGCCACGATCATCCAGGGAAGGCAGATCAATGCCAACACATCAAGCAGTGATACATCAGCAGCATTAAGGCTATTGGGGATGGTTCTGATACTTTCCTCTGACACCCTCTAGGCCCCCTGAGTAAGGTTAGCTCTGATCGTACTCGCCTAGTTACGGGCCTACCTTGGGACATTAAGGTTTTAGTAATCATTAAAAATAACAATTGGGCTTAGCCTAACCCTTTTGACACTGAGGTTTCACATTTCATTGAAAAGATGCTGGCTAAGCCCCCATGCATCAATAAAAAAGACTCACTGAGGTGGGCCGGGAATGTTCATGGAAACTTCTCGACTTGATCTGCATATTTCCTCATCCATCCTCCTAAACCAAAAGTTAGCTGGGCTCCTTTGGTGTGGGGTCCATACCATATTCCTACTCATGCGTTTACACTATGGCTGGCTGTCAAGGGTAGACTCAATACCCTTCACCGCATCCATGGTGTCCCCATCCTATCCACTAGGTGCACTCTTTGCAACACAGGCGATGAAGACCAAGGTCATCTTTTTTTCTCCTATTCATACTCCAGAGCCCTGTGGGTCAAAGTTCAAAGACATTCGGGCATTCTCTGGCCACACGCTGAGTGGCATCACAATATTTCTTGGGTTGCGTCTGTTTGGAAAGGGAAAAGCTTTCTGGCCCTCACTAAATACCTATCTCTGGCGGCCACGGTCTACTATATATGGAAGGAGCGCAATAAACGTATCTTTCAAAAGTCCCTACCCCATGACATTTCCCAAATCTTCTCTTTGATTGTCAATGTCGTGAGGCTTAAATTGAAGACCATCACGGTGACTGACAAAAGTATTTCTAGGCCATTTCGGATTCATTGGGGCATATAAAAAAAAGTAAAAAGTAAAAAAAAAGGAAAAAAAGAAAAGAAAAAAAAGGAAAAACCGGGGGTAGACAGTGGCGAGTACTTGGCCGGTCCTAGTAGCTGCCTCACTTGGTTTTCATCCTTTCTCCCTCAAAAAAAAGAAAAAAAAGGAGGTAGTAGAGGTAGACTGTAGCGGGTATGGTTAGCTGCCTCATATGTTTTTTTTTTTTTTTGTAAATAATAAATTGCATTAAATTAAAGTAAGATGTACAGGGAACTATGTTTTTTACCAAGTGTTTTGCATTAGCTGCCTCATATGGTTCTCATCCCTTCTCCCAAAAAAAAATTAAAAAAATAAATAAATAAATAAATTTGACCCCTTAGCACCCAGGCAACTATTGTTAGGCTGCATGTGTCTAATTTCAATTATTCTCGGTCGCTGCTTGTTTGGTGCCCTGTACTAATGGCTTTGTAGGCATTGCTATTTTGTTGTATATACACTGTAGATGTCTCTTCGTCTCCTCTTCTCTAGGAAATCTTTCTTTGATGGATGTGCTTCCTTTCGAAAAAAAAATTAAAAAAAAAAAAGAGGAGTGTGTGAGTTCTGTCTCTCCTTTCAGGTGTGGCTCGACTGTGGTTCCTGTGATGATATGTAGCCTGAAGATGCTGATCCCCCTTGGTGTGGTTGGGGCCGTGAGCTGTTTGGCAGTAAACTTGCTGATTAGTTGGCATGTTGCTCAAGTCGGCCTGCAGGTGGTGGAATGGCTCATGCTGTTATTTGCAGGTTTGGTGTATAGTGGTGTAGACGAACGTCCTGTGTTGCTGCTTTGGTGCTTCTATGCCTATGTGTTCCTGCCTGTTGGACGGGAGAGGGAAGCCCGTGCAGCTCAGGCTTGGAACTTCTAGGCTGGGATGCTGAAGAGTTGGCCGAGGTATTGTTCGAATGCTATTGATCCTCTTGATGTGGTGGAATTGGCTTGGATTGTGCTGTTGGCTTGTTCTACGTGTTGATTTGGTGGACGTGAATGGTTTTCACATGCCGCGGGATGCTGTGGTTTTGCTCATTCTGTCAAGGGGTTTCTTCTGGTTTAATGCTGTTGATCATTGTTCGACTCTGCATTACTCTGGGATGCTTCATCTGCCGGTGTGTTGGAGGTGATGAAGGTGTTGGTGGTGCCATTTCTGCCAATTTGGTGCTGGATTTAGTTGCTCTTTCAACTGGCATATTGCATTGAAGAGTGGTTTGATGCGCTGCAAGATGTTATTTGGATCAGCCACATTCGTATGTTCTGTGCTGCTGGCTCTGATGGTCCTCTGACTGGTGTCCCTTCCTGTTGGACGGTTTTGGGGATGGCCGTGTAGCTTTGGCTTGGGACTATATGGTCAAGGTGCAGAAGAGCTGGCCGAGGGCTTGCCTGGATGCTTGAGATCCTTCTGCTGCGGTGGAGTCCCCTCAGTGTGTAGCCTTTGGTGGAGCAATGTTTGGTTTGCTTCCTTGTGGGTACTGATGGCTCATTGGTTGTGTCTAATGTCCACCTGTGGGCTTGTGCTGTGGTAGTGGCTGTGTGTCAGTTTTGTGGCATGTAAAATGGTTGGGGCAATTCTATTGTCTCGTGGGACTACTGTAGGCCTTATGATGGCCTGTCTGTTGTTCCTGTAGAGTTCTGTGGGATGCAGAAGTGGGTTCGGATGTAGATGGGTTGCATGGACTATCTGTTGTTTTGGGGTTGCATGGACCCTTCGCTGTAAATGCCGTAGTAGTAGATGCTGGATTGAGAATAATGGGCGATGGAGTACATTACGTGCTCTGGCTGTTTTCTTGTCCCAGCTCCTTGATTCGGTATGGGTTGAGGGTAGTTAATGGATTAAGTGCAGGCTCCTTTCTATGAAGTGAAGCTTGACTCTTGATCTTCCCATCTGGAGTGGGCATTTATTTATTTTTTTGCTCGGGAGGCTGTTGTGATGAAGCTTCTGTTTGGTGCTGCCGCCTACGATCCGGGATCAGTTTTGATCCTAGCTTTCTTGCAATGCTTTGTCTTTGAGGGTTGCGCTACTTTGCTGTTGGAGAATTTGGGGCTTTCTTCTTTGTTGCCACTGTGACTACGTTGGTTTCTTTCTTGCACGGCATTTGGTTGAACTGATAGTGATTTTGTTTGCTGTAAATTGTCCCAGTTTCTTGGTGGGGTGCGGTGTGAAGATGTTGTGGGGCGGTGTGAACCCTGCTCATGATCTTTTGTTGCTTTTCCTAGTGCTTTCCAGATTTGCAAGGGTGTCCAGAATTGCAAGGATGCCACGTGATTTTGCTGTGTTGATCGAGTTGATTTGGGAGTAGATGATAATGAGTCTGCTCTTGTGAACATCTAACAGATTTTATATTTTGTTGTTTCTGTTGAACTTGTCCTCCTAGAGGTTTATTAATGTACTTTTTGATGTACCAGTTGCTCGGGGTATGCCCTAGTGTTTTGTGTTTTATCCCCAGGTCAAAATACTTGAAGATAAAACATAGATTTTGTAATTTTTTTTACCTTTAATCCAAAATACTTACTTACCAAAAAAAAAGGTGTATAGTGCGATGTTTTGTATTAGGAGTCGATGCTCCACGGATTTATGGCGAAACGAGGTGTTCTGTGGGCTAATTTTGTGGTTGTGGTAGGGGTTGATGATGGAGATGCAATGCACTTGTTGGCATGCTGCTGGATGCGGTTGGTTTTATGATTGTGGTTAGTTCTGCTGCCGGGTTTGTAGTGAAGGTGCCGATGCTGTACACTTTGAAACCCAAGATGGTTGCTGCTGTGCACTATGTGGTGCTGTTTGATGGTTGCTGTTCTGGTGAGGATGCTCCTTGGCTGAAGTGTGGGACGGTGTCCCAGTTATGGGCTGTGTGATGCAGATCTGGCTCGTTGGCCTTTTTGCCGGTTTGGCTGTTAGCCTGTTGCTTGGATTTAATTTAGGTTGTATTTTCTTAAACCTGTCATGTCTAGGTTCGAGGTCTTAGGTCCTGGCCTTTTTCCTTGAGTTTTGGGGTATACCCCTTTTTCATGTGCTCTAATTTCAAGTTGGCTTTGGTGCCGCCGTTGCAGGCCATGGCCGGTCTTTCGGGGGTTCCCTCTGGCCCGCTCTCGGACCTCGGCTCCCATGGTTTTCCTTCTCCTTCGTCTTCCTTTCAGCAATCGAAGCGACAGGATGACGCGAATGATTTCCCACAGCTGAGGCAGTCGGTCGTCTCCCTATCACCGGCCGCCGATGCTCCTTTTTTGTCTTCCCTGAAATCCAAGGGTCTCCGAAAAGACCTTGTGATCGAAGATTATGTTCCTCCTTCTTGGACGGCTGTCATCCAGAAGAACACTGCCGGTAAGCTTTCAAAAATTCCTTCTTGGTCGTTTCTTCCCGGGAGCGGGAGTTTACGCTCTTTAGACTCTCTAAAATACTTCCCTTCCCTTTCTCCCGTGGGTATCGACCCCTCATTTCTCCTCCTGAGAAAGTCACTCAAGCGATCTTTGGGTTTTTGGGGCTACACTGCGGTTGGGTTTTTCTTGAAAAGCCTCTTCACTTCTGTTTATTAGATCCATTGCTAGAAGTATACTGGCAAAATATGGGATTAATCATATTGCTACTAACGGCAAGGGATTCTTCTTCTTCAATTTTGATTCGATGCTCAAGTTTGTATTGCTTGGCGCGGCCCTTGGTTTTTTCTTTTGAAAGACCCTCATTTCTTAAGCGATGGACTCCCGGCATGGTTTTGAATCAGGAATCCCATAAGACCGTTCCTGTCTGGATTAGCCTGCTAAATGTTCCATTTGAATTTTGGACCCCACTTGGTTTAAGTTAGATTGCAAGTCGAGTGAGGCGACCTCTCAGTCTTGATCCACGAACTGCTAGGATGGATTATTTGCATGCTGCACGAATTTGCGTGGAGGTGGGTAGGGATGTCATTCTCCCTGATAAAATTAGGATATCTGTTGGAGCCGAGATGTCTCCATTGGCCAGTGAGGTGGAGTAATCTATCATTGGAAGCCTAATGGTCATTGATTGGCTGCAATTCAAACGAGTTGCTCTGTGTTGGTGGCAGAGGATTCGGAGCCTACGCAGAAAACTTCTTCTCTGCCTCTAGAATCTGGTGGCGTTGTGGTTGGATTTGGATCTTCCCCTTCGTGTCCTTTGGCTTCTGTCCAACCAGAGAATGACGTGAAGATGAGGCACGATTCTAACCCTTTTTTAGGGCCTAGCTCTGGCTCTGATGGTGTTACAGCTGACTTGAAGGAGGAGGCTTTTGCCATTAAGGATCCGGTTATAGTGGAGGTGGAAAGCGGGCGTCTTTGAGCAATCGGTCCACGGCTCCGAATATTACGAGGGGTGTGGAGGAGTTTTCACCCCTGCTGGCATTGTCTGGAAGGGCTGAGGGGGCTTGAGGCTGGCTCGTCTCTGTTGATGATGGATTGCACATCGGCTGAATGCTGGCTGCATCATATTTGAACATTTGTTTCTGCCAAGGCTTGCAGATGGATAGCAGCAGGGCTGCTGCTGCTGCTGTTTGGATGTTATAAAGGGAATGCACCAGCAGCTATTCTGTCGAGGGCTGATCCAAAATTGGAATGCTGTAGCAGGAATGCTCTGGATTGAGGTGGTTGGATTCAGATGTCATCGAATGAAGTTTGGTTGGCCTTGGAGGGCTACCGGAAGAAGCATTCATGCTGCTGATCTTTTTGTGGTCCTGCCCAGTAGTAGGATGATGATGATGTGCAATGAACCTGATGGGGAGTTGGGTTCGTGGGTTAGCTTGTCCTGCCTAGTGCTGCTTGATGAACCCATCAGGTTTCTAAACTGGTTTGATGCTGCTGCCTTTGGTGGCTCGTGTTTTTGGGGTTTTCATGCTGAAAGAGCTGCCGATGAGCTCGTGCTGCTCCTGCTGACATACTGACCTGCACGGCTTGCTGAGTGTGTGTAACTGTATGGTCTGTTGTTGTTGTGGCCTGTGCTGCTGTTTGGTAGCTCGTGCCGTGTTGCTGCTGCTGGCCCTGTGTAATTGATGCTGAGCCCGATGGCCTTGCTGCCCTCTGCTGTGAAGAGCAGCTACTGATGCAGGTGGTTGCTCTTGATGTGAGCTGAACCTATTGTTGCTAAGGGACGCTGCTCTTGATTTGCTGAGGCGCCTACTGGCTGTCCATTCTGCCTTGCGGCTGGGTCCCAGTGTTGCAAATCTGCTGCTGATTGAAGAGGAATGCAGTGAAGAGGCTGTTCGTGTTTCTGCTGATCTTTGGTGCTGAAGACCATCTTCTTTGTTTTCAATTGCATGTTTGATTTTCTGATCCCATGCTGATGGAATCTGATCTGGTGGGAACACCTGGAAGGAGCGGCTACTGCGTTTGCTGCTGCGTGGTGCTGATTGTTCTTTCGGAGGTTTGCTGCTGATGCGTTGATGATATACTCGTGGGCTTGTGCCATGCTGAGTGGTGCTTCTGGATCATGGGCAGTTGAAGGGATCCTTTCTTCTGCTGATTATGGAATGGCTGATGTCTGGAGCATTGGCACTTTACTGGCTGCCTCCAGATGGGGTTGTGCTGATCCTAGTGATGTAGCTGATCTTGTGTGTGTCTGGTTATGTGTAATTTCAGATTACATTTGTTGTTTTTTTGTTCATTGCTGTCCTCTTAGAGGCTTTTTGGGTATTATCTGTTGTACCGTCTGCTCGGGGTATGCCCTAGCTTTTTATGTTTTATTTCCAAGTCAAAACTTTTTTTTTTTGGTAAGTAAGTGTGTATTTTGGATTTAACGGGAGAAAATTACAAAGGAATTATGTAGTAACTCGAAGTTTTTGACTTGGAGTTAGAACATAAAATACTAGGCATACCCCCAGAACTCTTGTACATCATAGTATACCTCAAAAAAAACCCTAATATTAGCGATCTAACGGGGTAGAAAATGAACATAGTCATTATACATCAGGTGATACGAAATCGATTTAACTTCACGAGACGATTTGATCAACACATCCGATCGTTACACGGAACATACAAAACAATGCTTTTTACATCAACGAAGGCCAGGCCCAGTATTCCACAGAGGCACCAAAGAAACCATCCATCTTGGGGATCACCATGAGCATTCCCTAAACAGTGCCCATTACGGCTCAACAACCAGCCAGCGCAAAAACAGCCGGGAAAAAAGGGCGATACACCAACCACGGGCGATTCTTGAATCCCTCATTAGCGGGGAACCCAACACGCTCAAAGGCGGATCGACCGTTGGAACCCACCATAGCAACCACATCATCCATTGCCATGGATCGGAGCATCCCAAGGACACAAATGATCGGAGAAATTGTTACATCACAATTAAATAAAGGCCCTAGGCCGAATCAGCCAACAAGACCAGGGACCAAATCCATCAAGAGCACTTAACATACATGCCCAACGGCCCCCATGCATCGGCAGATGAGGATTACGGATGGAAGATCAAAGATGGATGCGATTCCACAAATTCATTAGAACTTGCTATTGGATCGCTAGAGCCACATAGCCAACCCAAAATACAATAAAATCATCCAAGAGCAACGGAACCCAAACAGCCCGGCTCCACGGGCCCATCTTTCACCTTTCGAGAAAGGCCAACTGACCTGAAGCCCAAATCGACATTTTTGCTGCCATAATAAGCGGGAGGCAACCTACCACACAGCCACATCAATTTCATTACCAAATCAGTCGAAACAAAACCTGCGAAGAATTCAACAATTGAACTTCGGCCGCAAAGCTGAAACGACCACAATTCAGCCGGAAAAAATCGGCATTGAATCTGATGCTGAAATCGACCAAAATCAAAATGGCAACTGAAATGTCAAAACAGTATTAAAAGCGTGTTAAGGGTAAGCTTTTTATAGTATTGGCCCCCCGCACTCGCGGCCCCATAACCTTGAAACCCCTTGCGGGATTTTTGGGTGGCACGGTACCACTGGTGCTTCGCGAGGATTGAACACAGGTGGGAGGCACACTTTCGTGTGTTTAACCACCGGGCCAATTCCCGCTTTGTGGCTGTGTTAAGGGTAAGCTTTTTTATAGTGGTGGCCCCACACGACTCAGCGCCCCATAACCGAAACCCCTTGCAAGATTTTGGGAGGCACAAAGTGCCACTTTGGTGCTTCCTTGGATCGAACACAGGTGGGAGGCACACTTCCGTGTGTTTAACCACCGGGCCAATTCCGCCCTGCATTTCCAAGTCAAAACACTTGGAGATAAAATATAGATTTTGTAATTTTTTCTCCTATAATCTAAAATACTTACTTACCAAAAAAAAAAAAGATGATGGATTCTTTGTGTAGTTGGGAGACGGTTCGGCCGATTAAATTGGTGCTAGCCCCCATCTTTCTTGACATTGCTGATGCCCTGCATCTCTAATGTAGATATTTGTGGTTCCGGCTTGAAGCTGGTCACGTATGCAGGGCTTTACCCGAGTGTAAAGGATGAGGAGAAATCCTTCTCGAAATCCACTTTGCAGATCCAGTGCCTCTGCATGCTGTTGGTGTCCTGCTGAGAACTGCGAGGTGGATTATGCGGTGAAGCCGGTTGTGATCCCCTCTCTGTGATGACGCTCTCCTAGTGGTGGCGTTGTACTGCATTGATTGCCCCTGTTTCCTCACGATCGGTGTGCTCTGGTTCGTCCCATTGAGATTGATCCCCGATATTACTCTGATTTTATCTCTCGGGATTGTCGGAAACATTGTTTGATTGATCTATCGGTGACTTCAATTACTCTAACTCATGTGAACCTTTGGATGTCAATCGTCCACTTTGCTCATACTGTGGACTCTGCTAAAAAAATGCTTACCAGTGAATCCGGCCGAATTTGTTCCAGCTTTGTCCATTGTGGACCCGGATGATGGTGTTGTGGGTTCTGCTTCAGTGTCCCGTGCCTTCTCGTCAGCGTGCCATCTGGGGCCTCCTGCCCGTTGGAATGAGGATGAACTATTAGCTAGGCAGGCTATAAATGGGTGGCAACGAATGGCTCGGCGGTGTAATTCTGCACCCAAGAAAGCCCGGTCTCCTCAACCATGAAATCCTGCAGCAGTTGGATCGGGTGTGGTATTGGTTTGTAATGTTCCTCGTTATCACTTTGTATTGATCCCCCTGTGTTGATCCTTGATACTGTTGGCGGCTGCTTGTGATTGGAAGCAGTTGCAAGTGCTAACGCTTGCGGTAGATTATGGTTCGGTGTAGAACATTGGGCCATGGATGCTGTTTTCATTTGGCTCGTATGAGCCAATGGTGGAAGGATGCGAATTTCTGTTTGCTGTGATGAATTGGCAGCTGCTGATGGATTTTTGCTTGGAATTCCTTATTGCTTTCATGGCATGATGAATTGCTGGATTTAATAGGTGTCGACCCGAAGGTGTAGTGATCGGCAGCTGCTGGAATTGAAAATCGGTGGTGCACTGATGTTGGCTGTTGCACCTGGTCTTCTGGTTTCGACTCTCTAGGTGGGGCTGGAAAGGCCCACTTTTTTTTTTTTGGGTAAGTGATTTGGATAATGTGTTTGGGCCCTCCTCTTGTTGATCCTTGCTCCGTCTTGGCCGTTTTTGGTTTGTTCCTGATTTGGGCTATAAAAAAAAAAATCCTCCGTTCCCCTTCCTCCCAAAAAAAAAAAAAAAAAAATTGTATATCCGCCTCCTCAAGTCTGAGTGCATCTGTCCTCAAAACAGTGAGCTTGGGAGCTGTTTGGTGTTGAGGCTGGGTCCTCTGTTTTGAGTCTGGTGTTTGGGTTTGCTGTGTTAGGATATTCAGCAGCTGGTGCTGCTTTATATCAATGAATTGCCAATGCGTTACCACTCCGTCGTACTCCGTTAATATCAATGGGGAAATGGTCGGATTCTTCACTGAAGGCAAAGGCCTCTGCCAAGGGGATCCGCTTTCCCCCTATCTATTTGTCTTGGTGATGGAAGTCCTTAATGGCATTATTGAGGTCAAGACAAGGCGGGATAATAATTTCAAATTTCACTGAAAATGCGCTGAATCTCAAATTGTCATGCTTGCCTTTGCGGACGACCTCCTTCTCTTCTCGCATGCTGATACCCAGTCCACTCGGATTCTCATGGACTACCTTGAAGAATTCCACTCTATATCTGGCCTCTCTGCCAACCCGAATAAAAGTGAGTTATTCATTTGTTCAAAGGATTCTTCTATTCACCAGGATATTGCTGCGATTATGGGATTTAAAGTGGGCAAACTCCCCATCAGATACCTGGGGGTCCCATTGATTACCACTAGGCTTTCGGTCTCCGATTGCCCATCGCTCACCGATAGAATCACAAAGAGGATCTCATCATGGAGAAATAGATGGCTCTCATTTGGTGGGCGTCTACAACTCATTGCCTCTATTCTCTCATCTATCCACCTTTATTGGGCTTCTCTCTTTATTCTTCCCAAATCCATTCTTAAAGCAATGATGATATCTTGCCATTTCCTTTGGAACGGATCTTACAAGGCGAGTCAATGCTAAAGTGGCTTGGCACGATATTTGCTATCCCAAGTCTGAAGGGGGGTTGGGAATCAAGAACTTGATGGATCAAAATAAAGCTCTTAATTGTAAGCTTCCTTGGCGTCTCCTAACAAAAGACCCGAATTCAGCTTGGTGTTCTTGGATCCACAAGAATAGACTCAAAGACAGGTGCATCTGGACCATTAAAGTCCTGGCTGCAGCCCCCTGGAGCTGGCGCAAAATAATGAAGCTGCGGCCTTTTATGAGAGCATACTCTGTCAAGGACATTGGGAATGGGGCTGATACTTTCCTCTGGCACGATAAGCGGCACCTTGGCCTGGAGGTGAGGTGAGTACCGATCATTTCGCCTTGTCTCGGGTTTGCATTGGGATGTTAAGGTCGATGCTATAATCAGGGATAACAGATGGGATTGGCCTAACCCTTTTGACACTGAGGTCTCCCACCTTGCCATGAATATGCCGGAAAACCCTCCTCGAAACAATCATAAAGACTCTCTGAGATGGTCCGGGAATGTCAATGGCAATTTCTCGACTAAGTCCGCTTATATTCTCATCCATCCTCCTACACCACGGGTTATATGGGCTCAATTGGTATGGGGACCATCACATATTCCTTCTCATGCATTTACCCTTTGGCTCGCTATTAAGGGGAGACTGAATACCATCGACCGCCTCCATTATATCCCAAACCTTTCACTCAAATGCATCCTTTGCAACATAGGAGATGAAGACCTCGAGCATCTGTTTTTCTCCTGCCCATTTTCGAGAGCTTTATGGACTAAAGTTCAAAAGCATTCAGGTATTTATTGGCCCCACCCTGAGTGGCATCAAAATATTCTTTGGGCCGCCTCTTTGTGGAAGGGGAAAAGCCTTCAGGCTGTCTCTTAGCGTTTATCTTTGGCCGCCACGATTTACTTCATATCGAAGGAGCGCAATAACCGAATTTTCCAAAAATCTCCTCCCCAAGACTTCTCTCATCTCTTCTCTTTGGTGGTCAATGTTGTGAGGCTTAAGCTTTTGACCATCTCGGTGCCTGACAGGGATGGTTCTAGGCCGCTTCGGATTCGATGGGGTTTATAAAAAAAAAAAAAAAAGTTATGTTTGTATCAGTTGCTGCCTTGCCCTCCGGCTGTCATTATCTGGATGCTACTGGTCCTAGTGGTCAGTGGCATTCTTTTCTTGTGTTCTCCCTTTGAAATTGGTTTCTCCGCTTTCCATCCCCCAAAAAAAAAAAAAAAAAAAATTAGTGGGTGGGTCATGCTCTCTCCACTATCTGGCGCCCTGGCATGGATCTCTTCTTCCTTGCTATGATAGTGGCTGTTGCCTTTCGGATGGTTTGGGTCTTTTGTGGGGGCTGCACTTGTGATTGAACTTGGAGTGGGTTGCATGCCTGTATGTGGTTTGTGGCAGCTGCTCAGTAATAGATTAAGTATATGGATTGCCCGGGCATGGTTGGTCCGCCTCCTGCGCAGCTCAGGTGGGATGGTATACAATGTGATCTTGGGATGCTGCATTGTTGAAAATCTTCATAGGATGAGTCCTATTGCTGTGGATGTAATACCCCTGACTGATATATTGTGGATGCTTACTATGTGAACATGTTGCTTGGTATGCTTTTGGGGAATCTGGGCTGGCGTTTGTTGGTGAATGATGTTCCTGCTGGCTTGAGCCTGCCTTGCTGAGAAGGTTCAATTGGCTATTGCTATATTGATGTGAGTGTGAAGTGCATGAGGCTGTATAAGCTGCCAAAATTGCTCTGTTGTTGCACTCGAAGACCTTTGCTGCTTTTTTTTTTTTTGGTAAGTAAGTTTAATGAATTAAATGAAAAAAAAAATTTACAGAACCGATGTTCTAACTCTAAGTGTTTTGCCAACTTAGACTTAGAACAACGAGTTAGGGCATACCCAGAACAACATCATGAACAAAAACAAGAACCGATTACGGAAAAGAAATTATAAAAACCTCATCTAGATGAGAATTCCAAGAGAACCGAAGGCTACCCGGCTCCACAAGTATACGAAGAAAGAACAAAAAGGAAACTAAAGAGCCACAGTGAAGCATCCAAAAACACAGCTGACCACAAGGTCAAAAGAGGACAGCCAGGCACAGGACAACGACCGCAGTGTCATGGTTTAGCACCCATTGTCCCGGCCTGACAATGCATTTTCCATACTTCAACTGTGATGCATTAGTTCAGCCATATTCAAAGGCTTGTATGGCAACAAAAAAACCATGATACAAGTTGTTGATGACCACCCATTGCAACTTTTCAAAGACAACAACTACAGCGGGGTCCAAAGGGAAAAGCGCATACCACGGCAACGGTGGCAAGGCACAGAATGATCAACATCTTCAATCTTTCGACCTCACAAAATACGGAATTAACACCCCGACCACAAATTCAGCGGCACAACAATTAGAGAGCACATACACATTCCGGCATCTTAGATAGCTAAAAACAGCGTAGCCTTTATTTCGTGACTCACCAACACCAAGTCAATGCCGACAACCATCCAAGGATTCGGGTGCTTGTCGAGCTTGAGCATACGGGCCAACTACTCGGACAACGAAGCATCAGGCCATCAGCTCCCTAGAGCTGCGGTACACCCGGCAAGCGACATGGAACAAAAAGCCAAGTTCGGCAGCCAGTGCAGCGATGTCTGTAAGCCCGGCATCTTGAGCCAAACTAAGAAAGCCACGAGAAAACCCCGACCAAATCAATGACAAGAGCAACATCTCATACACCTCATAGCCAACGCGGAGACATCTCTAACTCGTTCAGCCTCAAGAATCTTCATTAGGGAGATAATTCAACAAAAATTGAAGAAAACACTACCCCGACAACGAGACACTTCAATGACTTTCCAATAACCTTTGCTTCATATTCATTCTCATTAACCCAAGGGTAGCATCAGCCAGCGCCATATATGCCGCCAAACCGGACTAAGTCCAAACCGGTGGCTCTGCCACAACCAGCTCTCACCATAAAACACATGTAGCACAATGCGCAGGTATCCAGCCTATCCCATATCATATCACCAGCCCAACCCAATAACGGCGGAGAGGAAGAGGCGTGTACCGGCATAGGAGTCGAAATCAGATTCAGCATAGTATACGACAAAAGGGTCGGGGAATCCGAGAATCCTAGCTGAATCCGGCATTCGGATTGTACATGAAAAGGGCATGCACGGCGAGATCAACAAACACCGAAAACAGCCAAGACCTAATCCACCCACGGCACCGGAGGCGAGTACAAAGCCAATGATCATTCGCCGGGGCCTATGGCATCAGCCCGGTAGGGCGAGCAAGATGAGCGGAATAAAGGCAAAGGTGAAGCCAGCGCCAATCCCCATGACATTCGGTAGTTGAAGAATAGCATCAACATCAACCGCCAAACGCTAAATCCCAGCGGGACACAAACATGATCAAAGCTGCCGGGGGTAGGGGCGAAAACATGACTCTGTGAGTATCAAACCAGCCCGAAGCAAAGTCATCACAGCAGCAGCAAACCATGATCCCAATGTGCCCCTTTAATTCCATAGAGCACATGAAGGCGCCAAGCACTTCGGAATGAATAGAGAGGCAGCAAACATATCGGTCCAGGTATAGCAAGTTGAGCTTTAATCATACAGCCCAACATACAAACCGTATATAACAAAACAAAGTTAGAGTGAAGTCCGAGAAGCGGAACATGCATCAACGAAGGGGATCGGCCTGGGCGACCGCCCCCAATCCACCACGGATACATCGGCTCCGAGGAAAGAGTATCATCCAGAAGAAAACAGATTCCGACCCATCATCACCTGTCGATTAAAAGAACTCTGCATACCCATGAGTTACACTTGCAAAGTTACACTTGCAAGGTAAGAGGGAGCCACATTGAGCCACAGAGGATAGGAGGATGCCACCATCTATAAAAACATGAAGGTTTATCTTCTTTTTTTTTTTTTTTTTTGAGGGAGAAGGGGAGCGAAGCCAAAAAGAAAAAAGGGAAAACAGAATCCTTGGAAAGGAAAAAGGCAAAACAAAACGGGAGGACAGCGATAAGTGTGCCTCCCCCACCCCAGTTCGATCCCCGGAAGCACCAAAGTGGTCTGTGCCTCCCAAAAAATCTCTGCAGGGTTTCTGAGTTATGGGGCCGCGAGTGCGGTGGGGCGATACTATAAAAAGCTTACCCTTAACACGGTTGCCGAGCGGAGTTGATCTGGTGGTTAGTAACTTTACGCCTTCCCTCTCCACCCGGGTTCGAATCTCCAGCGGAAGCACCCGTGGTAATCGAGCCTCCTAAAAATTCCTTCGGGATTTCGGGGTATGGGGCATGGCGGTGGGGCGATCACGTTAAAAAGCTTACCCTTACCACAGTTAGTGCCTCCCAAAAAATCCCGCAAGGGATTTCTGGGTTATGGGGCCGCAAGTGCGGTGGGGCCAGTCACTATAAAAAGCTTACCCTTAACACAGTTTTTACTTACCAAAAAAAAAAAAAAACGATAAAGCTCCCAAAAGCCACAAAGAAATATATATGTAAAAATAACAATTTTTTTTTTATTATATGTTCCAGCGCCTAGCCATCGAAAGGGAGAGCCCACCGGCACTAGGCAAAGAGGCCCTCAGCTTGTCCCTAACAACATTTGTAACAAGAGAGTATAACAGGGTCAAATCTGTGGTGAGGATTTCTCAAAAAATCCGATTATTTCGTTCTCTCCAAATAAAATAGATAGTAGCCAGCGAGGGAAAGACGTTTGGATAGGGCAATGAGGGTTCTTTCCTTTCCATTGAAAAGCGCCTTGATTTATGTTTTGGGACCAGTTGGGATCTGACCATTTAAAACCCACTTTCTCTTGGATTGAGAGCCGCAAGGAATGGGTGAAAATACATCCGAAGAAAAGGTGTTCGTGATTTTCGTCCTCAGTTACAAAAGAGTACATGTTTTGGAGATGGTTGGGATGCCATGTATCCGATCCGTGGTGTTTAGTTTGCCTTTGATTGCCAGCCATAGAGTAGCGCGTGGGCGATGATGTGGAGAGGACCCCAAACAAGGTTTGGCGATTCAATTTGGGCTTTGGGGGTTGAAAAGAAGGTAGGCAGTCTTGGTAGAGAAAATGCCATTAGAGCTACCATTCCATCGCCTGACGAGTCTTTTCGTCCGGGTGAGGGGAAGTAAAGGGGCATATTATCTGCAATTCTAGAGACTTCCTGATCACACGGATTTGGCCAAACCCATTGATCGTCTCTAATTATTTGGAGACACCTTTCGTCCACGCTAACCCGTGACTGCATTTGAATACGATCCGTGCGAGTCATTGGTTAAGCGGGCCTGGGGAGCCGGTGGTCGTGCCAAAGAAAAGAGTCAACACCGTCACCAATGATCTTGGTAGTGTGGGAGCACATAAACGGACGGAGTTTCATGATCTTTCTAACTCCAAGGCCGAATCGGGGACTTTCAAGGTCCAGATACACCGGTCCTTTATACCGGGTCTTGTGGATCCATGAAGACCCGGCCGAACCCGGTCATTTTCATGATTCGCCATAAAAGTTTGCAAATGAGGGCTTTATTTTGGGCCTGCAAATTCTTAAGGCCCAATCCCCCTTCACTTTTCGGATAGCATATGTCAGCCCATGCAACCTTTGCATTAGCCTTCCCTTCTATGGAGCCATTGCAAAGGAAACGCCTCATCAAGATATCAATCTGGTTAAGAATGGATTTAGGAAGAATGAAGATAGAGGCCCAATAAAGGTGGGTGGACGAGAGAATGGAAGCGACGAGTTGCAAACGGCCCTCGAAGGAGAGCCACCTATTTTTCCATGAGTTAATTCGGTGAGTAATTTTCTCAATGAGAGCATTGTAATCCCGGGCCGACAACTTGGTGGTAATCAGAGGGACGCCGAGGTATCGAAAAGGAAGAGAACCCATCTTGAAACCCAGGGTATTGGGAATATTCAGTGGGAGAGAGGGGTCTTTAGAACATATGAAGATTTTGCTCTTTTTCACATTTGCCGAGAGGCCGGAGAGCCAATGGAGAAGACCTTTGCTGCTGATTTCATTCGAATGGGTCTGATTGTAGGGATTGGGGAGAATGTCCTGCTTTTTCTTCTGATGCACTATGATGCATCTGTGGTGCTGATGTTGTGCGGTCTTACCTTTCCGCCATGTTCATGCTAGAGGCTGGTGAGTATGATGCTGTTGCTGAAGTCTGATATGTTGGTTTGGTTGCCTTTGTTGGAGTGGGTGATTTGATGCAAAATCATATTCAGCTGGCCAGTCTTGTTATCAAGATGTTGCAGGAGGCGCGGCCTTAGCTATTTGCATCCTTGTTGTCCTGTGGTGGTGTGTTGCTGATGAATGATAAGATTGCCTATATGGGCCCAGCGGGTGAGCTCTGAAATTATCTCGAATGATGTATCTTGCCTTGCTGAAGCTGGCGTAAACCACGAAGGCTTATGGTTGCTTCTTTGAGCCTTTTGTTGGTTAGGGGCTTTGGAAATTTTGGGGGCAGCTCTCGGTCTTGCTGAATGGGTTCTCGCGGTAGGTCTTGGACCTGCTATCCCGAGGCGGCTGGTGTTAGCTGGTTTAGAATATAACGCATGCTTTGGTTCTTTGAAGAATGATGAGATTGCCTATTATTTTGGATGTTTAGTTGCTGGTTGCGAACTGCGTTTTTTGTTGCATATATCGAGTGCTTGTCGAGGTTGCTCTTTGGCTTGAATTGAAACTTGTTAGGAACGTGCTGGTGTTGGCGGTGGGCTGCCACCCGGTGTTTGGCCATTCTGGAAACCAGTGCGGTGATTGACCGATCTTCTTACGATCTTTGTGGTTGGAGACAGTCTTGCTTTGGGTGTAGCCGATGGAAATGTGGATTCTTGATACCCGTGAACCCCAGTGTGGCCATTCTTTGGAAATGTGGTTTGTTGCGGCGGGGTCTTGCTGCTGCAGTGACTGTAAATGCTGAAATTTTCTCGGTGTTTCTTCCCCCAGGCTGGATGAGTGTGCTGGAGATGTTCTTGGCTCTCGGTGGATGCGTGATGATGCTGAGGTGCTGGTCCAGTTCGATGCATGGAGTGCTGCTGTTGTTGCACGGTTTGGCGTGAGGAAAAATCAGACCTGTAGATCTGTCAGTTGGGTCTCCCGTTTGCTTGAAGCTCCCACTGTTGTGCGGATCTGGAATTGGGGTTTTTCCTTGCTGCTGCTGGAATGTTTCTGCTGTTTTCCTTCGGTTTGCAGAGGTCTTGAGGCGCTGGACATGTTGCTTCGGGCCTTGATGCAAACTGCCGGAATGGGGTGCCCTTGCTGAGGAGCTGGTTGCGAGTTGCATCAATGCTTGTTCGGCTTCTTTTTGGCTTGAGATGAATTTGTTAGGTCGGGCTTGTCAATGTTGTTTTGTGCCTGATTTTTTTGTAGTTAGTTGCCCTCTTAGAGATCTTAGTTATTTTCTAATGTAACACTTGCTCGGGACATGCCCTAGCGTTTATGTTTTATCTTCAAGTCAAAACACTTGGAGATAAAACATAGATTCTGTAATTTTTCTCCCTATTAATCCAAAATACTTACTTACCAAAAAAAAAAAAAGCTGCTTTATAGTGGATTCCCTGTGAGTGTCCCTGGCGCACTTGTTGACCGGGTATTTGTAGTGGCCCTGGTGCTGGGTATGCTGATGTGGTGCCTTTGTCTTTGGCTGCTGAAGTGATGCTGATTTGGTACTAGAGTCTGCTGAATGTATGGGCGCTGTTGATTTGCGTTTGCTGCATTTACCTCTAGTTGTTCGACCACTATGAAGGAATGCACTGGAGGTTAGATGCTGCTGCTAATAGTTAGCCCGGTTGTGGATTGGGTGAATCCTTCTGATGCTAATGTTTTAACTGTCTCCTGTTCCCTTTTCTTCGTGGATGCATAATTCTGATTGACAAGACGAGTTCCTTCAGTTAAAGAGATCTGTGACGGTTTAGTTCTTCGTAACCTAGATGAGATTTGCTAAACTGTTTTTTCATACGTTTTCATGAATTGATCTATGGTAGTGCTCGGGGTATACCCTAGCGTGTTGTTCCACCTTTAAGTTGGCAAAACACTTAGAGGTAGAACATCGTTCTGTAAAGTTTATTTAATTTAATCTCATCTTACTTACCAAAAAAAAAAGCTGATGTTTCAACTATTCGGGCCTCGGTGCTTTGGCTTTGCTGTACCTGCCTAATGTTTCTAGGCCTCAGTGGGTGACACTGGTGAAAATAGTTGCTACAGTGGTCTTGCTAGGCAGTACTTTGATTTGAATTTAGCCTGTGCTGTGAGTTGGCCATGAGTTTTAAAATGCACTGGACCAATTAAGAGTATTGCGCTGTCAAATCTGGCGTGTTTTTGCTGAGACACAGTAGCAATTGTTTTCTACACTGCTAGCTAAGGCATGGTTTTTGTTTAGATGTAGTTTGTGTCTTGGTGCGGCCGATGTGGTAGTTTCTTTGCTGAATTTTGTTTTGTTACCCAAGTGGAGGGCTGCTCATTCTAGAATGTCCTTTGTTGCGATCCTATACGGTTTGATAGCTCCCTTATAGCTATTCTCGAGTGCAGTCACTTCTTTGCATGATGCGATGATGCAAATGACCACATCTTGATGTGGCAATTCCTCATTTGTTACGAGTTGAA